>WBMZ01005805.1:380-402957 GCA_013400975.1 Atrichornis clamosus
GTCCTTTCTTTTTTTTTGTTTTTCCTCTGTGTGTGTGTATGTGAGTGTGTATTTTGTTATTGCCCCGGAGTACGCTGTGGCTCTGGATTTGAATTCAATCCCTACTTTTACATAGCTGGCTGGAGCTGGCAGCGCTGTTTCATAATGTAGGGGCTGAGGTCAGTGGTATTCTTGGCAAGTCCTTGCTCTCCAAAGTAGGGTGAAATCCTTACACAATGGCACCAGGCAGGAATTTTTTAGATACCTGCACTGGGCTCCTGGAGCCTCTTTGTCAGAGGAGTCTGTGAGTTGAAGCTGTTTGTAAATGTAGTTGCGCTTAGAGAGGCTGAGAAAGGTTAAGCTGGGGACTAGAGTGTGTACAGAAACATTTTGACTTAACATGACCTGAAAAACAACTAAACTGAATGAGTTCCTTCTGCTCCCGAACGGTTGCTGCAGTGGCTGTTGCTGCCAACTGTCTAAAGACTAATAAGCTTTACACTGATCCCCACATCAAGCTGCGGTTCAATAGCTAATGATACAAGGAGTTACTTTGCTTGGAGTTGTAATGCCATCTGTCCTATTTTCTAAAGGCTTGTCCTGCTCTCTGAGCAGTCCCTGTGTTCGGGTTTTGGGGAAGAGATGCTGTTACTGGTTGTTTTGGCAGGCGTCTGACTGGCTGGTGATGATTTCAAATTGGGGGCAAAGAGGAAACCTTGACTTTCAGTCAGCACCCATAAGTCATTCCTCCTACTATAGTAGATACGTCATTGTGGTAATGTTATTTTTATCCCCATGTTCATGGAATATGTGTGAGAAAATAAAACTTCTCATGGAAAAACATACTGACTGCATAGGCATCGTATGTGGCAAATGTCTTTTTGGCAAATGTGTTTTTTTTCTTTTATAAAGAAAAAGCTGCTTCTGCAACATGTTTTTGTGGTGTTTCTCTGTCCTTGTTTGACCTTTTCCAAATGTCTGTTTGCCTTCAGTGCTGGACCCAGCCCTTCAGTGTGTTGTGAAAGCTGAAGGAGGCCGAGTGCTCTCCCCTGGGAAAGACACTCTCGGCAAACTTGTAGCGAGGTCACTTGCACTGGTAGAGGCGTCGATTCCAGCTGGGGGAGCCTACCAGCAGTGTCCAGCCTCAGGAGATGGTTATCCAAGGATGATGGGGTGTTCAGGAGGAGTAGTGCTGGCAGAGCTCAGAAACCAGGAGGTCAGGCTGTGGGGCCACCGGCCTGGGCTTGGAAGATGACGCTTCCCCTGTGGCATGATCTGTGCCATGTGAACTGTTAAACTCTCTCATGTCCTTGCCAGTTGGACTTATTGTCTAGAACAAACAAAAAAGGCAGAAAGTAAGAAATGACGCAGTGAAGAATCCAGCCCAAATGCAGGGATAAAGCCGATGTGAAGGGCATGGAGCAGAGAGCTAAATCGGGAACACCAGGGCTGCGTTAATGCTGTAAAACTTCCCGAATCAGCAGACTGGCAGCCTGCTGTGGCAATCGCCACAGGAAAAGAAGCCCACCCTTAAATCCATGAAGCTGACTCTGGCCCAAAATAATCCACAAATAAAACCAAAAAATAATCCTCAAATAAGACCAAACTTAATGTGTTGTTAGCGCTGGAAATAGTTTAAATTGATGGTCAGTTTCAGTGCCCTCCAGTTGCTGCTGGGGAGTGCAGGGCTTGCATCAGAAAACTTGGTTGGCATTTCTGTGAATGGCTCGTGTTGAACTGTGTGCATTAGAGTTTCCTAATGTCGGTTCGCTGTTCAGGAACTTTGATTTTGTTTTACAACAGTATTGGAATTTGAAAGAAATATGCTTATGCATATCATCTTTCATCATTAAGTAAAATGGAAAAAAAAACCATAGAAAAGTACAAAGACTGTGTTTTTTCTTCTTCCCTTAAAGTAACTTTCTATTGTCTCTTTACTTGTATTTTCCTGTCCTTGCTATGCTATCTCTTAAAGATAGCTACTTAATTTTGGCTTTTGGGAAGTCATGAGGTTTCTTTAAAGTTGAGAGAAGGTTGGAAAGAGAAAATATGTTTATCATATTCATGTCAGTACAGGAAATAGCAAGAGAAGTATGTTAGTAGCGTATTTGCTCCTTACTTACGTTAACAAACTCTTTGGGGCTCAGCTTCTCTCAAATCACGATGAGGTAAATATCTGTTTGACATTACTATTCACCCTGGATTGTCAGGGTGCAAATTTGGCACAATGCCTGTACTGCAGGCTCAGAGGAGAGGAGTGACAGAGTGATAGCCATATGTACAACTTTCAGAACTAGGTCTGATAAACATTGTTGGAGAAAGCAAACTTAACTTGTCATGAAATTCTGTAGTGCAAAAATCTCTTGGTAATTTTGGACTGTACTGATTTTTTTTGTTTGTTGGAGGTAAACAGTGTATTTCTGCAATTGCTTTGGTGAGTTCTTGACTTTGTATTTCTTTGGTGTATTCTCCTTTACAGAGTTTTCCTGAATTTTTGTGGATTACAACTCAGTATTCTGTTGGCTAAAGAAACTCAAAAATCAAAAAAAGAATATATATATGGCCTGTACTTCAACATGCCTGTTGTGTAAATTTCCTCTTTAATTGCTGTATTAAACTATTCATTTTCTCTTTGAAGACATGAACTGGGAAGTTAATTTAACTACTTTGGGGAATCTAACTTTTAAATGTCCATAAATTACAAATGGGTTTATGCCCTTAAGCTGTGAGTAATAGCAATCTATTTTTTTTTTTCTCCTAACGTCCTCTTGCATGGACTGTTATAGCTTTAAGTCTTTACAAAACAAATTCTTACTGACATCATAGGCCATCTTAGAAAATATGTAGTTTTATACTGGTGTAGCTGGATCTGAAAAAGTAGGGCTGCTTTTGTTTTCAAACAAGAGAAACCGAGCCCTAATCTTTCTTTATTCTAACAACTCATTTGCATGGCATGGTATGTGAATAGCTGGCTACTTCAGAAACTGCATACTGTTCACTGTTTTCATGCCATGTACTGATGTCTGCAGGAAGAAATTTTTTGAACGTGTGCCTTATATATGTTAGGTGCCTAAGGTTTTCCTCTGGGAGCTGCTGGTGTGGTACATCAAGGCAGTTCACAAGAGCAGTAACAAATAGCAGAGGTGTCACAGCGTCGGACCACGTCTGGAGGGCAGAGGGAGAACTGTACAGTAGCCCTTAGTTTGATACTAATGCGTCACTTAATGTCAGAAGACATCTAAACAGGATGCTGTTGTTAAGCAGATACTCCCTTCTTGAACACTTGAGAGGAACAATGGTTTAATTATAGGATGTACCTATGCTTTTTCCAAATAAACTTTCAGCTTGTTCCCCAGTTGTGTTATTTTTATACTTGTAACCAGTGATAGCATGATTGTGTGCAATCTTCAGATAAGCCAGAAATGAACATTTCCTTCTTGCCGTAGTGATCTCTTAGCAAATAAATACAAGGCTGTGTAGTTTAATGGGATCACAGAAACGAAGCATTTTATATGTGAGTTTAGCAAAAGAATTATATTTAGTCTTTAAATTTAGCTGATCATGTGTCTGTATATCAAATATACCAGAAGACTAAAATTATCTTTTTCAAAAGAGCTTATTTGGGATTTCTTTCATTTGAAAGATATTTTGGAGCTTGAGCCTTGCTTTCAGATTTTCCTCACTGTAAGCATGCTACTATGTTGTCATATTTTTGAGGCTATCATTTAAAGAGGAGGGCAACCCTTATTAGTTATTATGCTACTAACAGCAGTATAATGCTGAGAACTGGTTCTGTTGCTAAATTCTCCTGCTGGTTCTTGGTAGCCCTGAAAAGCGAAAGACTGTGACAGCTGATGCCTGGTATTTGGCTGTATTGCATTGTTATAAAGGTCTTTCTCTAACTCTTCTCAGGGCTTTGTAATGTGGTTATTCAGGAGTAGCCTTAGTTTGCGAGGTTTGACATTCTGTTTCTTTGGGGGGAGCCCATTTGGCCAACAGAATTAGATTCCTAACTGCACTTCCCATGGTAGTGTTCAGGCTTTCTGCTGTCTGCAGTGACTAATTCCAAAGTGGGGGCATGAGGCTGTTATGCTTTGTGTTAACCTTGGGAGCGTCGTTAGTAACGCAGCTTAATGAAGAAAGGTTGTTGCTGGTACTGCTTCTGGCTTCTCTTGCTCAGCAGTGGGCTTGGAGTAGAATTGCCGTCGTAAAGTCTGCTGTAAGGCTAGTTGGTCTGAGCAAAAAAAAAGAAAAATGAAAGCCCTCTAGAAGCTGTAGGGTATTGGAAACTTGTTCAGGATAGTTAACATCACCTGAATGTGTCTGAAAAACTGTAAGTTAAGTGATGTCTTTTGGTATCTCTTGAGCTCTAAGTAGGGCAGGTGGATACAGATGAAATAGAAGTTGTAATAGACCCATGTGTCTGGAGACCTTTATCCATGGGGGTTGTTTTTTGCTGTGTTTCAGCACTAAACTAGGAGCATAAAAAACAAAGTAACTATTGGGAAAAAGTGTGACCTTCACTTAACAAAGCAAATGATGTATTTGTTTAGTACGGAAATAATATCAGAGAATGTATTTTGGAAGTAAGTGTACATTTTTTTTTTTCTGTTAATGTTTTTTCTCAAGCTAGTATTACTATGCAGCATAATTTCATGTCCAACAAACTTAATTGTATGAATATATCTTTTTGTGACTGATAAGTAAAGCTGAAAATCCTTACATAGCTCAGATTTTCTTGTGAACTCTGTAATCTCAGTCTGTCGAAACAGTCCTGCAGTGTTTGATTCCAAACTTCCACTATCAGTTTTCATGTCCTTCCCAAAACTAAGGGTATGGACTGCAACGGGCTGCTTAGTATCCTGTTTGTTTTGAAAGAAAATATGTCTATTTCCCAGTTCTGATGGGGTGTGTATGTGCATTTTCCCATGGCCATTCATATCTTTGGGGCCAAGAGCTTTCCGAATGGCAAGAGTATTGAATTTTAATTTCTTTTGCAGTAGTTCTGCCCTGTCATAGGACTAGTACTTTCTGCATTTGTAGATTTCTGTATCTTTCAGTGATAAGAGTTTTACCAACACTTGCAAAGACCTCAGTATGATCAGGAAGCCTTCACCTATAGCACAGAAATAGGCAATTTGAAGCGTTATCCTAAACACTTGTGTGCTTTCTCATTACATCAGAAGATTGCAGTTCACTTAGCTGTACGTATCCGAGCCAGTTTGAAACTGGGAAAGCGAGGGTTTAACTGTAGCACCGATAAGCTCTGTGTAATTTCCTACTTGATTAATTATCTGTTTGGTAGAGTTTGCTTTTGATTTCTGCCCTGCTGTGGCTGCAGAAGTGTTTGCACTGGGTTCAGGCTATGTTTCTGTGAGCGTGTTTTTGTCAGCGTTTGTGGACACAGTCTCCTTCCTGCACTTAAAAACTGGGAGCTTTTCTGTGGCAGTCTTACCTAGGAAACTTACTGAAGTGAGCAGTGCTGGGCCCAAAGCCCTGGGTTCTACTAAGCCCAAGTTTTTTTTGTCCACTTGCCTCCTAAGGTTCTGTTCAGATGTTGGAGCATGTGTCTCTTCCCTCTGTGATGCCAAGGGCCAGCACCCTCCCACCCATCCTGACATACCCTGCTCATGAGTCGGGCATAGCTAGTGGTGCTGCTGGGGAGGCTTTGGAGGAGGAGGATTATTGTAAAGCAAGACTGACTGCTGTGCATAGGTTTGCTCTTCTGCCAGAACTAGTAACGAGCAAAATCTGTTGGACTTCTGAGACCTAAAGTACTGTGATAGTTCTTTCATGTCATGGGTGTAAAAGTGTAGGTTCGCAAAAGTAAAGGACATACAAGCATTTTCCCAAGATCATGTTTTTCTTTAGTAGGAGGATGGAGTACTCTGTGGGTTATCAGTTTATTCACAGAAAACCCTTGGTACCTGAAAATAAAAAGATAAATGTAATCTCTAAAGATGAGTCATTTCTTTTATGTTTATTACAACAGAGCTTAGCTAAGGTTTTATTGAGAGATTGTTTCTAGAAATCCATTGTTTTAGAAAATCTGTATGCTTAAAAGTTTTAAAAATGCTTATGCAAATTACTGAATAGTAGCTACTAATTAATTCTGTTGAATTACTGATCTGATTTTAATATCTTTTTCCCTAAATCAGAATGTTGCTACTTAATCTGTTAGCATGTTTCAAGAAAACCTATATGTACACTGAACAGTCATTGTAAGAACTTTGACTTCCTCATTGAGGGATTTTTTGTATCCTCATGAGAAAATATATTTTGGCTTGTGTTTTGGGAACTTTCCCACAGTAGGAGATCTAATTTTTGCGAGGTATTGTTTGGGAATTCAAAAGGAGCGCTGGCAGAAAGATAGCTCTACAAAGATGCTTTGTGAGGGGCAGCGGAGCCTGCGCGCCTTGTTTGCTGCAGCCAGTGTTGCAGATTTAATTTGCTGGGTATATTTTGCAGGAGGGGGTGTATTTGAATAAGTCTCAAAATGGAAGTGGTGCTCTGCTTCCCTTTTGCTGAAGTTGGTGAAGTTGACCACTTTTCTTGAAAAGGGAGAGAGAGGAGCGCTACTGCAGTGCTTTTCTGACAGCTTTGTTTGCAGTTAAAATTAGCTATTTGTTCTCTCTGGGTATCTCTGTTACGCCCATATAGCCGTAGATGTGTTTCTTTGTATATCTCTCTCTTGTCTGACCTGAGTAAGAGTGATTAAATATTTGATTTAGAGCAGTTCTAAGATTTCTAGTCAACAATAATGAGCAGCATGTATATCATTACCTGAACAAAACACCAAAGGAATAAGAAAAGGTTAAAATATTTAAATATTCTTGAAGGGGGAAGAAAAGGGCACAAGTTTGCTTTTCAGCACAGATTAAAATGGAGGCAATATTCTTATATTAATATTTCTGTGGACAGCATGATTTTCCTATTTATCTCTTACTTGTGTGTATTCTGGCAAACATGAACAACACAAACTGCATCTGGTATTAGTGTAAATTACCTGGGCGTTCAGTTTCATGGAAGACACATTCATGGAGCATACTTGTTGAATGACTTTGCCCTGCTGTTTGTTTCTGTTTGCTTGCTTTTGTATGTCTTAAAATAAACTTGACTTAATAAATAAAAACATTTATTACTTAGTTGTTTAGGGTTTCCAAGAGGGAAGATGGTTCCTGTTCCCCATGGATTGTTTAATAGGTTTTTGGGTTTTTTTAGTTTGTATTTGCAGTACTATATTTTTAGAGATACCAGTCTCCAAACTTTATTTTATTTTTACTGTAGTTGGGGGAAAAAAGTATTGATACGGCCCTTTTCATTTGAAGTTAGTCATTCACTCTTTTTGTCCTGTTAAGCAAAAAATAACTCAAAACTTAGAGGGGTGAGATAGGATGTTGTACAAATGTGATTTGTAAGCAGTTGATGGGAAAACAAGAAGTTTCTGCTTCAGATTTGACTTGCTGCAACCAAAGGCTAAATCTTTCATGGTACATCGTATTTCTTCAGCAACAAAGCCTAGTTTAAGAGCTTTGTTTCCATGCTGATGTTCTCTGCTACCTCATTTGTGCTGATCCAGCTGTTTATGAGGCTGCAGTACAGGATAAATGGTACCATCTTGTTAGTTGAATAAAGAAAAGGAACTTACTTTTGAGAGACAGTGTATTAGGGTTTTTGCTTTCTAAAGTTTAAGTGACTCAGTCTGGTTTAGATTATGGCTTCAAATGTTTGTGTTGGTGCAGCTGAAGGTGTGAAGACTTATGTTACAAGATTGAGAATAAATGCTGGTGGTTGTGTGTAGGAACCTCTGAAATATCTTAACCTCTCCCAGAGAGTGCATGGTGCTCCACTTTCAAACACTGTCTAGGAGTATAAAAAAAGTAAATTGGATGGAATATTGTGACATTATTTATTCTTGATACCTTTCCTAAAATGAGAATGTTTTTTTAACTTATGAGGCATATGTGCAAGATACTTCTTGAGAGAGGTCTTCTGTTTTTGTTTGTTCTGAGGATTAACATCAAATGAAACTTTTGTAAAAAGCCACTTGCTCTAAGGTAGAATATGGCAATGGTAAGGAGCCTGGATAGTAGTGCTGCCTTTGCATGCACTGAATTGATGGGATGAGATGCTAAGGCCTGAGTTTTTTTTTTTTTTTTTTGTATTGTAATATGGAATCTTGTCTGTATTTGCATGTGTTTGTTGTATGGTACCTGAAAACTGGATGCTGGTGGGCTCTCTTCCAGGGACGAAACAAAGAATGACTCTTAATTTATTGGCATGCAAATTGAGAGCGTACACATTTTTGCATTTGGTACGTGAAATCTGTAGGGACATACCTAAAATATGTACCCTCTATTGTTTTTGTTTTGACTTTGAGGTAAGTGCTTAATCTTGTCAGGAAACCATTCCCTCGCCCGCACAGAACGTTTCCTCAAAATACATGACCTTGCAGAAATCAGTTTCACATTGCATTATGTGCGTAGCCAGCACTCATTTGAATGGTTGTGTGGAGTTGTGCTATTTGTCAAAAGGCATGTCAGAATACACAGCATACATGGTAGTAAATATTTAGATACATTTTGAACTGAGAGGGAAGGAGGCTAGTCTGTGCAGTATTACAGACTTCTTTGTGTCGCTTGCCAGTGGTGCTGTGGGTGTTCAAAGTGTCTTCCCGTGCCAGTGCTGTGGGACAGGCAGGCACTGGCAGAACACTGCACCCCATCGCTGACTTATCTACTTTTGTATAGTAGCTCATGCAGTTTTTGAAGGTGCCATAGCTATAGTAACAAAAAGATGGACTTTTGTTTAAATAGCTACGTCAGTATTTCGAAGTTGTGGCATTTTATTGTGTTTATGTATGATCGTACTTCGTGTTGAAATAGCTTTGAACTTTATATGCTGCCAACTGCAAAATTAAAATATAGTTGTTCTTATCTCAACCCATGATCTTTACCTTTTGTACCTTCAATTCCCCTTTCCATCCCACCAAAGGGGAAGGGAAGGAGGAAGTGAGTGAGCTGCACGTGCTTCAGACTGTTTCAGTGAGAACACTAAATTTGGGAATACTATTCCTGAATCACAACAGGAGCACTGCCTATGGAGTCGTTCCTCAACTCTGGAGGAACAACAGTCTTCAAAAAGAGTCAAAAACTGAAAGATAAAAGCAGGTGCTGAGTGCCGCTGAAGCAGAATGTGTGGCAAAAGTGTTTTATGTGGTTGGGCTCTTTATCATGGTTGCTAAATTCATAACAAGATGCTGAAAGCTGAAGTGATGTAGTTGATCTTGACCCATGCTGTGATTTCCTGTTGAGGGTGGTTAATGACTGGCAGCTTCTCCAGTGAAGGCAGTAAGTGGCCTATCAATTGAAATTATATTATCTTAAGAAAAACAATAAATGGAGGTGTACTTCACAGGGGATGCTCTGAGTATGAAACAAGAAATAAGATTTTGCGCTGGTTAATGATGAGTGTTGTTCAGGTGACGTCTCTCTCTAAACTCGATTAGTGTGGTAACTAAGTGGCTTGAATATATTTGCTGCTACAGAACTGGTGAGCAGATGGTAAACACTCCCAGTGAGGCAGTTTTCACTGAGTTAAGGGAAGGTAGTTGAGAGGGTCTCAGTCTGAGTTGCATTTTGTGTTCTCTGTTGATCCTGTGGTACACATTGCTACAGAGTACAGCAAATTTGTTGGGGGTCTTCAATGAATTTGTCACAAATTTGTACACAGTGCAAAAGGTCAGACTCCTGTGTGAATGGCACACAGTGATCTGACCTGAAGACTGAAGTATTTCACATGTGCCATAGATATGGAAACACAAGTGGCTTCGCCAGCTACATGCTGACCAGGAACAGGCTCTTGCTGGAATGAGGGTAATTGAGTTTCTGTCCTTGTCATGGCTTCTCCTTTACTGTTGAAAGCTGCTAATTAGCACCAATGCCTTGTTTTAATTTGTGATGACTTAGTTGGAAAGTGCCAACTCCTTGGTCGTAGGCCACTGAACAGCTATCAGATGGCAACACAATTCCAGCTCAGCTGTTAGAAATGGTTTGAGGTAACAATGCCAAGGGAAGGATTATAGTTTTTGTGGCTGTGTGGTAAGCATTTGCCAAGGTAGAAGAGAGAAGTATATTCCATCTCTGCTGTGTTTTAGACAGCCATCTATTTTAGTGCTATTAGCCTGTATTTTACCAGACTGAGTGTTGATGGATAACTGGTCTCCACTACTCCTAAATCCTAAGATGCTTGAACGACTCTTTAAGATGACTTTTAGAGGAATATCACTTTAGTAGCTGAAAAACTTCTAGAATACCTTATATTGCTGGAAAATATGATTGACACGATGCATGACATGATGGTGTAGACATCCTTTGTTAGCTTTGTAAAACAGTTGTAAGGACCTAAAGCAAAGCAAACTAGGTTTTGGGATAGCATACTTTTTGATCTGTGTGAGAAGACAGTATGTTTCTGAATGCCCAGGCAAATTATGAATCCTTCTCCCTTCTCGTACTCATCCTTTGCATCTAGTCTTGTGCTCTGGTTTAACCTCTGTCTTACTAATTTGATGTCTTGTAGTTTCTCCCTTTCTAAACCCCCACTGGAGTGCTTTTTTAATTTTGTGCCTTAGTCATCACTTCAGGTATTTTTCTTATTAGGTGAGCACTTAGAAAGAACAGGGAGATTTTGGCTAATACTTTCTTT
This sequence comes from Atrichornis clamosus, assembly GCA_013400975.1. Lineage (NCBI taxonomy): Eukaryota > Metazoa > Chordata > Aves > Passeriformes > Menuridae > Atrichornis > Atrichornis clamosus. Next base: position 11,064 of record WBMZ01005805.1, read on the forward strand.
GGCATTCATCTATTTCTGAGTGGGAAAGATATTCCCCTTTATTTATAAATTGCAATACAGTGCACATTATACAAGTTACTTTTCACTTTTAAAACAAAATGTACAAATACTGAGTCTGTCATCATTGGAATTGGCATACGCCACATTTCTACCTTTAACAGGTTGATAAGGTAGCATTGCTGTTTAAGGTCCAATGTTCTTATGTGAATGAATATTTTATGTGAATTTAAAAGTGAAGGGAAAATAATGGCACTTTCTTACAGTCCATCTTGGCTTGATAGTAAACGAACATTTAGCCATGACGAAAGTAACACAGTTTATAGTGACACAACCTACATAAATCCAGTTGGGTTTGCTGTTGACATTGGCCCACGTTCCAATGTGCGAGTTACCTTACATTTCTTTTGAACAAAGGAGGTCTGTCTGAAACAGGTGCTCTAATGGTTACTCCAGCCTTTATAAATAGCTTTTAGGTGAAGTATTACTTCTGTTAACCACGAGTAACTTCACAAGGCACCTTGGTTTATTGTGTGAGGTTTCCATTTTATAAAAGAATTCCCCCACAGCTACAGCTTTGTGGTGTTTGTGCCTCATACATTGCTGTTTATTTTTAGAGCACGCTTATCACAATTTGTCAGCCAAATATTGGCCTGTCCGCTCTGCTATTAGATAGCTGCTGAAATGCCATTCTCAAGATAACTTTACCTACCCTGGTTGTTCCAGGGTAGTCTTATTTTCAGTAGACAGTAATACATCTTGAACTTGCCAACTCTGCAAAACACATGAAATAGTAGAAGACATGCTTATTAAATTTTGCAACCTTACCATAATGTGTTAAACACATTAAATGTGACAAAATGGTTTTGAGTCTGTGGTTAGTTGCCTGAGTGTCTGTGGTAAGTTACCTGTGTGTTTGAATATTAATTATCAATACTACTGAAGAATATTTCTAAACTGGTTGTAATATGAGCCAGGAGATAATGAAGCAATAGCAGGGCCAGTATCTGGTGAGACATGGCTGCTTGCACACTGTGCATTGCTTTAGGAAAACTGTGTCACAATTTGTTTTAAGGAGAAAGGAAAGTTCTGCTTTATACAAGTGACATTTGATATCTTACTTGATTGCTTTTCCTATTTCTTCTATTTATAGATGTCTTCAGTTTGGGATTTATCTGAAAGCTAAGGTCAGGAAGTGCCTTCCTCCAAAAATGCTACTTGTTGTGGTTTTCTGGCATGCCCTCTCCCCTCTTCTTCCCAGAAGGAACTGTACAGAAAGTATTTTTCCACAATGAAAACAGATCCTCAGCTCTGCAGGATCATGCTGTGACTCTGGCATATACTGGTTCACCTCCAAAAATGAAACTTTTAAAAATCATCTCTTGGTGTCCACAGCAGTTATGTGACTGATTAAAATGCAAAAGACAGTAACCAGTTCAGTTTTGGTTATTTCTCCTTTTAATAGAGTCTACACATGGAATGGGATTTGGAGGCAGAGGAACATGGGCTGTATCCTGTTTGGTAGGACTTACTTCCATGTATGTTTTCAGATGACCTTAATGACTTTGTTTTACATAGGGATACATTTATACCTGGGGGAGATGCTCATCCATTCCATGCTTCTACCAACCACGTAAGGTCACAGAGGATCTTAAATATGAAAGGTCTCTCCCACCTTGGAGGTCATAAGAACCACAAGCAAATGGTCATTAAATGCATGCTGGTTTTTTTGCAAGTTCTGGTGTATGGAAGAGGTTCTCCCCAATTTACAAACAAAAGGCTTAACCACTGAAACTAGTCCTCTGAGAGAGTACAGTAATCCTGAGGGCAGCAAAGATGTTGGAGTGCAATGAAGACTTTTGACTAAACTGGTTTTGTCATAGTCAGGGTTCAGTGCAAGGTCTTAAATTCAGGACTGATTTCTCACAAAGAGCCCTGTTTAGTCATTCAAGTTTGCACTATTGTTTATGCAGCAGTACAACTGAACTTGTATGCTTGTGGTATGATCACTTAGCAAGGATGCGCTGTAAAGTACATCTGAGGAGTAGCTATTGCTATAAGAAATTCTAAATGAAGTTATATTTGAAGACATAATTAAAGTGTTTAACTAGACAAGGGTCGTGCACCCAGGTCTTCTTGTGATGTTCCCTTTTAAAAATTTATTTAAACCTATGTTACTTATTAAATGTCTGATTACAAGTTAACTCCTGTTTTTTGGATATGGCAGTATGTTATATAGTCTGTAATGACTATTTTGTTGTTTGGCTTTGTTTTATATTGTTTCATACTTCCATATGCAGTAAACTATATTTAGAATTAGGACTGTCAGCAGTAGTTGAATATTTTGTTTAACTTCATATTTGTGTATCTGGCTTTTGTATTACTTTTTATAATGAACCTGATTAATGTTTAGTACTTTGCATTTAAGTTTAAGAGACTTTGCAATGTGTTGTCTTGAGCAGGTTTCAGAAAAACAGAATGTGAGTTTAATTGCCACTGTTTAACCATCTCATCTTCAGTGTGAAGTGCCAGTTGAAAGAGGCTTATGAAACCAGCTCTGTATGTCTGAAAGTTTTCTTAGCTGTTGAAATTGACAGCACTGAACTGAACAGAATGTTCTAAATTTATTCTAGAAAGTAATGTGGCATTTCTTAAGAAACAGTCACAAACAAAACATTTTTCTATATTGATCCTGTTTCTTACCTTTCTGGTGTCCTGATAACTGGGATATCAATTTTTAATTCTGTATTTAAGTACGAGATGGGATAAAACCCAAGTGTCGTATGAGTCCCAGTCCTCAGAGGTTTAGTGAGCTGGTAGTCCTATTCCTTTTTTTTCTTCCAGAAAATATTCCATAGACTCTGAAGAGGGTGAGTGTGTTTTCTCAACTTTGTGTTTTCACAACTTTTCTTTTGTTTTTAAGTAGTAACCATATTAATTAGGCTGCTTTCATGTTTTTCTTGTCTTCCTAATGCTAACCCTTTAAAATAACAGGGACCTGCAATTATGATTAAAAATCCCTTAACATCTACTACCTCCTGTCTTGTCTTCCAGCTGTGAACTGTTGAGGGGTGGTAAACATTTTTTCAGGTGCTTTGCTGTCCGTTGAAAGTTATTTTCGAAACCACTGGAATTTGGTTACATGTCAACTTACTAGATTTAATGAGTGAATTTGGTTGCTGTAAAGTAAGGCAAGAGGCTACATGTTGTGTGCTGAAGATGATCCTTTTTGCATCTGCTACTTGATTTCTTAGTTTAGTATCTGCTGTCTAAAACATCAGAATGGAGATTTGTCTTTCAAGATGGATGTGTGGGTTTGCATTTTTTTTTTTTCCAGAAGAAAATTACAAAATAGTGTCTGTAGGTAGTAAAAAATGACAAAGTAGTGTCTGTAGATGATCTATGACTGCCTGCAGTGACAAGTCATCAAACGTGGTGGTCTGCAGGCAGCACCAGGGTGTTCAGCAGCAGCTTCTTGATGTTGAGCCATTTCAGCAAATTCCAGCTCTAAGGATCGCATGGTTTTGCAATGCCTGCATTGCAGCTGCTCTGGAAGGATAACCTGCTCAGAGTACACTTACAAAACTTGGAGATGCTGCAGTCATGAGTCATTTAGAAAATTTTGGTTAGGAGCCTGCTGTTCAGGGACAAACGCTCATATTCAGTAGTTTTTCAAATAGATTCCAACTTAATTCACTTACAAATTCTTTACGTTGGTAATAGTAAAAGGAAATTATTTCTGGGGAATTAATTTGCCATTTTAGTTAATCTTCTCAGGAGAAGATGATCTTCTGTGAAGATCTTGCTAAAGGTTTTTCCTGTAATTAAAAAACCACAAACTAACCAACCAACAAACAAAAAAAAAAGTGGGAGGGGAGGAAAGAAGAACCACAAAAGGGGTCTGTGTGTGTAAATAGTTGATGTGTGAGACCACCTGCTAACCAGAAAATTGTCTTTTGATCTGAGGCAGATAAAGTAGTGAGAATCTTCCAGGTAGGTGCAAGATAGTGATCTGGTAAGATGCCAGATACAGTAACAATGTTGCGCTAGTTAATACAGCATCCCTCACATAGTGGGTCATCTTTTGTGTGTTTCAGCTTGCACATTATACCATCATCACCTAATTTTGTTTGTTTGATGAACAGAAGGCTTTTTTCCTTTCTCCAGTTGACATTCTCCCAGTTATTATCAACTGTAGTTTTAAATTTTTTCCCCTTGGTTAGTCTTCTCATTCTACTGTTTATTCTCTCTGCTCTTTCTATTATCTTCACAGTTACAGCCTTTCTGTGTGCTGAACTTTATATGTGATTGGTTTGTGCTACTAGGACTCAGCTGTCTAAAATTCCAAAATTATTCATTTTGGTAATGAACAATGCAAGAAAAATGCTTTAAGAGGTAAAAGGAATTCAGTCTGTTGTAAGCACTGAAGCATACTTGCTGCTTATGAACAGATTCCTTCTTCAGCCTAAAAAATCCACCCTATTTATAAATCCCATGTAGTGTCAAAATCTGAAGGATTAGTAATTGCCCTGACATCTCTTAATATGCTGAAATGGAAAAAAAAGCCCCCTAGGATTATTTTTTTATTGGCTTGTTACTTAAGACATTGCTATTTAATCAATAGTTTGTAGTTTACATTTGCTTTTTATTAAAAAATAAAGTTCCCAGTAACAAAAACATGATGCTGAAATGACATTCTTGAGAAATGGTTTCTGATTGTGTTTATATTAAAAAATACTGTACTCAAACATCTGTTTGCACTTGGATGAAATCAAGAAAATGACCTTTCTGTCGTATGGAGCATGTGTAGTTTCTTCGGTTTTATTTTGCATTATGAACAAATGCATTATGGCAACTGAAACGAACACAGCTACGCTGAAATGGTATTGCTTGGCAGCATGGAATGTTTGAAACAGCAGGAATATGCTCTATGTGTTCAGTTGTGGTGGAGTTTTTGTTGTTTTGTTCTCACGATGCTGTCTTCAGTTAGTGCGAGTTATAGTCACTATTAATACAGATCTAACATTTCATAGTCATCCTCAGTTTGAACAAATACAGCGTGTCTTTAAGAAAGGAAACAAAAGCTCTCCACTTTCCGTAGGAGGACTGTAAAATACCATAAATGACTGTAAGAATGAGGATGTACTTTCCAAATCAGTATTGCGTATTTGGGATTGTGGGTAGCAGTTTGTCAGTCTTTCCCCATGTCTGTTAAAGATGCAATCTGGAAAATCAGCTGGCAAGTAAATTATTCAAATGCTATATTCCGGCTTTAAAAATATAGATGGCATCCAGAATCAAGTATTAATAACTTCCAGCAGAGCCCTGAAGGTATTTAGTTGGATTTCTAAACAGTTTTGAGAAATACAGCTTTATCTCTTGGATTTTCTGTGAGCTGCTTCTTGTTTGACAAAGCAGAGGTGGGAAAAATTGTGGATTTGGATACTAAGAAATGCTTTTTATAGTCAATGTAAACTTAGAGTGTAAGGTAAAGGTATATTTTTGCATGTATAAACATATTTTAATACCAGACTGCTTTGCTGTTTACTGTCATTAGAGCTGGAACATCAAGCTGAGGACTTGAATGCTCTTGTTTCCAGATAATTTTACTTCTTATAGATAAACTCTGGTGTGGAGTTTTGTGTCCAGCTCCTTTGAGCATCTCTGGAAGTTACAATACTTCCAGTGATAGCAATGTAGAGAAAAAGTTTTTTTGGTGTTTCTACATTATGACTTGTCTGTAATTGCTACCCTGTGGACAGCTGAATGATGTTGCGTGTTTCAGAAGGCAGATCTTAAGGCTTTTTGGATAATGGGATTGGTGGTAGGCTGTTTTTTGGAGGGACCTTATGGCCATTTAAATTAGCTGAGTCATTGAAAAAACTTATTCTGAAATACCACAATAGCTTTATCTAACCCTGTGTGTTGGCCCTGTCTATGTGCACTTACTTTTAGGAGAAACACACTCGAGAAAATTATTTCTGTGTTTCTTCTAGGTCTTTAAGGGTGATCAAAGATGTTTCTGATGCCCTGCAGTTTAACTTGGTAGGTGAGGGTGTAATAATCACAGTCCTCAGTATCTAATTCAGTTACAACCAATGTTTACCAAGGGTTCTTATGTCTCCATGGTTAGCCTATAAAATCATACAAAATTGTGAGGATGTGATAAAAAGTTTCACCAGTCAGTCTTGATAGTGACAAAAAATGATTATTAGTGAAACTATCTTTGCAATCTGGAAGATTTGAGCAGACTTTTGTTAGGGAGCCTGCTACAGTTTCAGGTAATTTTGACCCTTTTTTCTTACTAGAGGTGGGGAGTGAGTGTTTTATGGTAGTTACACTGTTTGAATCAAGGTGTGCATGTAGACATGGGTGTTGCTAATGAAAGTGTTTTTCTGTTCCCTAGACAAGATGCTCTGCATCAATCTGAGCATCACTGAGCATCACTGTGCTGCTGTGTGTTGAAGGCTCTTATTGAAATAACCATCTCTAATTTTTCCCCCCCCTTCAAAATGAAGAGAGCATCCTGTAACTCTGTAGAATGCATTTTGTATACAATTAGTGGTTTACCATGTTAATGTGACCTTTTCTTCCTGAGGGAATATCCTCCATTATCCAAACCCAAGAAAGATAATTTGGTATTGATATTTTGTCCTGTTTCTCTTAAGAGGAATTTAGTGTAGCTTATTTGGGGAAAAAAAACCTGTTTGTATGCAAAATAAATGGAAAGTCCAGCTTGAAAGCATTGGATAATATATGAACAGGTGCTAATATTTAACAATAATATGGGCAATAATTACTGTCTTGGACAACTTGGAAGTATTAGCTGCAGGCATTTTAAAATGTTAATAACCTTCAGTCCACTAGTCCAGACAGTTTCTGAATGCTGAGGAAGTTGTTAAATAATGAAGTGCAGTGATGTTTGCCAGAAGCAGCCTAACAGCCAACAGGGTAGGTACTACTTTATGTGACATTTTCACATGTAGTAGATGAATATTAACCACTCTACCAGAACAATGTCTTTTTAAGAGGTTGGTGGTTTTTAAAGGCTAAGCCCCAGATGAGTAGTACAGGAAAAGGAAAGAAATAGAAGAGGATAGGAGGTCAGAGTACGTGGTGCATGTTTCCAGGTAGCTTCTTTTTTTCCCTCTGTTAACTGTCCCCTCCAGCACTTGGCACTTGATCTGTGGTTCTTTAGAAAGACATATTGTTTCATTTACTGTAGTGGCAGAAGAAACTTAACTTTCAGAGGGAGGTTATATAAGGAGAAAGAAACGGCCTTCAGTTCACAGCGACGCAGCTCATGTTTTTGCTTAAGTGCCACTGAGATAAGTTTTAAGGTAAACTCATTAATTTTAATTTACTGAAGGAAGTATGTGAATATCTCTTATTGCAAAAAATTGTGTGAAGGGCTTTTTCAGTATGACCAGGCTTTTAGCTTATTTCTACTTTTTTTTTTTCTCCACAATTTGTTGTTTTCACTCAGGTTCAAGTACAAATGTGTTCTAACTGTAATCAGATTTGAGCATCTCCATGATTTAAATGAACTGTATTGGCAAAGCTGTTCATGCATTGATTTAATAGTCTCTAATGTAATATATAAATTGTATACAGTACTGTAGGTTGTGGGAGTTTCTCATGTCTGGATGGGGATGCTCAGAAGGAAAAGGAATGTCAGTGATGCTCTCCTGTACAATGGTACCAGTCTAACTTAGGCTGTGATCAGTTTTTACACCAACAAAAATGCTTTTGATCATGTCATATCACCAAACACTCATTTTGTTCTGAGAAGTGACATTAACTGTACTGGGAAAGCAGCTTTTGCAAGTGTCTTCACTTGTGTCAGCTAGGTTTGACTGCTTTGCAGGCTGTTATTTTTGTAGACCTGCCTGGAGAGAGAGAGTGTAGGTGTGATAATAACAGCTTTCATTTTAATAAAATGTAGTGAAGTGTTTGTAGTCTCCTTGCTATCTTTCTGTACAAGTATTACTTCACCAATGAATTAAATGACTGTTAAGCTAATTGATGAGTAATTAAATGACTGTTAGCTAATTAAGCTAATTTTGGGATGTCTATGGTGTCAATAGGTATGTCTCATCTCACTATTCTGCTATTCATAAGGGAAACTGAAACAGTCCTCTAATTTTTTCCAATAGATTACAGAAACATTGTGCAACTCTCTACAAGCCCTGTTTGGAGAGCAAAAGGGATGAGAGAAGAATGCTCAGGTGCTAAATACTGCTGTATGAAACCATTAAGCAGGCTGACTTAAAAGTAAAGGTTGGAATAATTACTGTATTTCAGGAGGATGAGCAGAAGCATGGTTTGACTGGGTCTTTTGTAGTATTATTTCTGACTTTCCTAGGGCATGTCTTTCAAAAAGAAGTGCTGCTATTGTAAGGGGACAGAGGGGAAACCATCCATGACTGTGTGGTTTGAGAAGGAGGATAAAACTTCCATATGGGGAGACTTGCTTCTAGTAAATTAATACGAAATTGCTTCTAGTAAATTGCTTCTAGTAAATTAATAAGAAAACCAACCTTTCTGTAGTTTTATGCTTGCCTACCAAACAGTGCTTGTAGAGAGAAAATTGTGAGCTAGTTAACTTTTTTTGTCCCTCTTTCACTGACAATGTAGTATCTGTAAATACAAGTTTAAAGTATTTAAATACTTTAAATTTTTTGTTACTTAAAAACTGTTTATGCCAATTTGAAATCGAAAACAACACTACTAATATCAATTAAAACAAGTGAGAGCTTCCAATTTCAATGAAATCTCCTTACATGGAATAACTACGTTCTTTCTTTGTTAACAACCAGACAAACCAAAAGAAAACTGAAGGAAATGATTGGTGCTGGCATTGCTGGATACTCTGCTAGTACTGCTTCAAAACAGAAGCAACATTAAAAATTAATACATAAAATAAAACTTTAAACTTGAAAGTAGGAAGAAAGTAAATAAGACTTCAAGATGCCCATTGTCTCCCATTTGTTCTTCTACAGGAAAGCTTATAGGCTCTCATTTCTGCACAGAAACATATGCTAAAACCTGGCAAAGAGTCAACCTTTTTTCCCATTGGAAATGAAATATATTTACTGCTACTTCTGTATCTAAGACAGCCAAGCGTTTATTTGACTTTAAATGATCTTGAAGTGTTAGGAGTATCATCTGTATTTGTGTTCAGGGTGCTCTTGTTCTCTCAAAGGCTATATTGTATGCAAGGGATTGAAACAAAAATCATGGCATAATGTTCTTGAATACATAAATACCGTAAATAAAGTTTTTCTTAATTCTTGGTTCCAGACTGTACTTGAGAGAGAAGTTTTATTTTGGTAATCTGAAAACAGATCTTTTTTCATCATGGCTAAACAGTAATTTTAGAGACAATGCTTCTTGTGTAAACTGTGGAGGCCAAAAATAGACTTCCAGTAGTTGTAAGAGCTTGTTTTTCATGGCTGTGTTGTTGCTCATAGGAAGGTTTGCAATTTGTTTAATTAAAGCTTGCTCTGTGGACAGTGGAAAAAGTTACAACATTTTTTTTACCTGACGGTTCTTTTTATATACTTTGAAAACTGACATGGCAAATTTGACAGGAAAAATGTTTGTTTGTTCTCTACACCTGCAGTTAAGAAGCAACTTCTTCAAGTAGTCACAACCTAGATTTACCACCTTTAAAAATTAATAATTTTAGCACTTTTGACAACATGCATTTAACAGCACGTGTTGTGTGTAGCAAAGAGGGAGCAGCAAGTAGATGGAGCGGTCCATCAGCAGCTGCCAAAACTGTACATTGGATTTAAGCCATAGCTATTAATCATTTCTTCTATGAAAAGGAAAAAAATGCATCAAAAGCCTTTAGGGCGTTGGGAGGGGAAATTCCTTCCCTCTGCTAAGCAGAGCAATATACTTTATTTAGTCATACAGCAGCTTCCTAAGTTGTCTGAACTAACGGAGTTGCCTATGAGATGGTTCATTTTTATGCATTTCATTTGTTGCAAATATACTAGTAAGAGGTTTTTCTGAAAATGCAACTGAGGCCATCAGGATTTATTTAATGTCTTTTTAACAATGCTGCAAATATTTAATCTATTAAATTATTTTTCTATGTTTCCACAGAACTGAAAGGGAGGACATGAACCAAAATTGCTTCTACTGCTTATTTCAGGTTTTGCAAGTTCACTTTTCTTCTGTTGTCATCTGAAATACTTTTTTTTTTTTTTAAGTTCTCGAAAAACCATTGAATGGTTTGGGTTGGAAGGGACCTTTAAAGGTCATCTAGTCCAGCCCCGCTGCAATGAGCAGGGACATCTTCAACAGCCCTGTCCAGCTTGACCTGGAATGTTTCCAGGGAAGGGACATCTATGACCTCTCTGGGCAACCTGTGCCAGTGATTCACTGGCCTCATAATAAAAAAATTTCTTCCTGATATCTAGAAGATAACTGTCTAGTATTTCTAAGATACAAATTTTGCAACACTTAAAATTACTGAGAGAACATCCTTTGCTTGTGTGCTGTCGCTATCAAAGCATAAGTTGTGCTGGGTTGAAAATAGAACTCTAGAAATGGGCACGTTGGTGGAACATGAAGAAAATGTTTTTGTTCAAATTTATATAAGCTACCCCTACCGCCTGACTTGCTCAGATTTAAAGGGATGTGTCTTGCAAAACCCCCACAGTGAGTCACATTGTTATCTCAGGAAACTTTGAATTTCCATTTCAGGAAGTGGAATATAAATAACATTCTGTAAGAAGACCAAAAATTCTTTAGATAATATAAAATTTTAATAATAGGTAATAAATGGGTGATATTTTCAAGGCCAAGAATTAGTCAAGTGCGGGTCAATGGTATTTATACAGTTTTCAAAATAATTTTTTTTAACATTAAATATTTTTCTAGATCACTGATGCTAAAATAGTTGCAAAGCCTGGAGATAGATATAGCTATAGAGAGTCTCTGTTTTTATTTCCTTCTTTAAAATTTTGAATCAGGGATTTGGAACAGGGGACTGAATTATTAAAAAAACTTAATAAATGGATTAATATGCACCAGTATTTCTTGTTTATGTTTGCATTGGTAAAAACTGGTCTTTCAGTCGGTGTAGACTGAAAATAAAAGCTGCTTCTGGGTCCTGTACAGAATGGCTGCCTATCAGTAGTCAAAAATGTTGCTTCTGTTGCATCCTGATTTAAAGAAGTCTCTGCATCTTCTGATGCAGATCATGACTCCAGAAGAATTCCTGCTCTTCTGTGGTGTGTAGCTGTTAAATAACTTTCATGAGCTTAAATATTTGCTCTTGTTCTGCAAGGGGTGGTATTATATCACACGAGATAGCTTAAAATTTTTCAAACGAATTTTGTGGGCAGAATACTGAATTGGCAGCAGGAAAATGAAAAGAGAGATGCCATTCCTTCAGTGAGATGTAGTTGTGTTAGGCATCCGCAGAGGAAAGCTTGCACATATGTTCAGGCTGAGAGGGGAGTGTGGACCAGGTAAGAAGTTAGTGGAATCTCAGAGCTTGTGGTAAAGACAAACCTGCTCCTGAAGGATGAGGGAGGGTAAATGATGCTACAGCTTGCTTTTGAAATGACTAGGAGTGGTACAAACCAAACTTACTTGGCAGTGCTGCTTTCAAGGTCTCCTCAACCTTCCTCTACAGATTCCTTGTTTTGCTCTAACAGTGACTGGAAAGGAATCTTAATGAAGAAGAATCCTAAATTAGTACTAAAGTACGCAAGGAGGAATGTTGCTGGTATCTCTTTTGGTCCCAACCCTCCTCATGTTTTTCATGTTCTGTTCAGCAATTATGCTGTCAGGGATGCTAACTGATTGACAGCTATGCTTTGCATATTGGACAAGTGAATGACAGAAGAAAAGCGGTCTTTGTGGCTTCGGGAGAGGCCTGATTTGTGTTGGGTGGAATATATGCAATTTTATGCCGTTACTTAAAATGCAGGATTTAATTGAAAGAAGTAATGCCAGCTCACTTCTGTAGCAAGTAGGAAGGAAGTAAACATTGTAAAATAAGTATGCAAATATATTCTTGTGCTCTAGGCTTATTAACTTGCTATAATATCTTTATGGTACTGCCTAGTAATAGCAAAGTTATCAACCCTTGCAATCTCATTGAGATGGATTTTTTTGTGGTACTTCCATTGTCTCAACTCTTAAAGAAGCTAGAGAATAATATTGTGGGAGAAAAATTAATAAGAGCTTAATATTAGACTGTAATGAAATAACAAGTGACCAAGTCTCAATGGAAGACGAAGTACTCTTTGCCTGCAAAAGTGAACGACTTAACACTCTCTTTGTTGATACTGACCTGATGAAAAAGGCCTTTCTTATGGCACCTTCCCTGCATTTGGTAGTTCTAGGAGCCTTAGCTGAAATTTCTATAGGACTGGACTACTTTGTTGGTTGTATTTCTTTCTTCTGTCATTTTCCCAGGTGCAGGACTTTCTAAGGGGAACCACCATGGTAGAAATACCAGTGCTCTTGAAATGCCAGTGTCTTTCTCCACTGGAAAGACTATGCTACATCCTGCAAGTGCATTTTTGATGTGTGCTCCTTATAGACAGAAATACTTTAAATATGTAGAAGGACATAGACTCCCTTGCAAATTTCTATATATACAAGCTTCAGTTTGATTAAAAACCCTTCCTGGCTAATTAATTTGAAAGAATGCAAATGATTTTTTTCTAAGTACTTGTAGTAAGGGTTCTTGAGCTGTGTGGTGTGAATATGCCACTGTATTAAACACAGTATTGTTAGGGAAAAGGATGTGTAAACAGTTTTTGTTGGATAATTAAATGAGGCATAAAAAGATAGTCCTCTTGGTCCTCACCTTGTGAATTCATTTAGTTTGCAGTCCTGTTTTTTAGTTAAGAGATGTTGTAATGCTTGAACTTTTGTGATATGAACTATATACCTTCCTTAGATGCTTTCCAACACTAAAATAGTGGTTCTTGAATATATAGATTTTATATGTATGTGTTGTTATCTACCATCTATCACCTTAACCTCTGAACTTTGCCCAAAACCTGCCCTTTAAGGACTGTGTTTTCCCCCTGCTTCTGTACTCTGTTGAGGATATTGTGGGCAATGACCTGCAAGGGTTTATAATAAGGTGCCTAAAGTCTGTAGCTTGATTTCATGGCCTTGTTTTATACAAAATGTTGTGAAAATAAATACTTGATTTGCACTGGAAGAGAAAGTAAGGTATTTTACCCCAAACAAAATATGTATGTAATGCATGTTGTCCAAGGGAACTTAAGAGTTCATTAAAGGTCATTAGTCAGATACCTTAACTTCTTGGCTTTCCTTGTCATGAAAAGATTTCCATGTTGCTGTGGCATGTCTAAAAATAGTGACTACATCCCCATATTTTTGTGCAGTTCCAAACAAAAATGCTTCCTGTTGATCATATAAAAAATATCCAATGGATATCTACTTCCAAAAAATCAGTTTTGTTTTCTTGAAGATTGAGGGGTTTTACCAAGCAGGAAGAGAGATATTTGCAGATGGGAACTCTTCAGTTTTTTAGTAGCAAAGATCTACCTTTCAAGACGAATGAATTCCTTTATTCTGTTCTTTCAGTTTAGTTCTTTCAGCCTCAGAATGCTATACAATCCAAATGCCAAGTGGAGAATAATATGATAGAAGTCATTTTCTTATGGTGTTTTCTGTCTGAAAGCAAATGAAAATTATGCATCCTTGTCCTGTCTAGGGGAGAGACCCAACAGTCGAGGAGTTCAATGTGCTTGCACAAAATGCAGCTCATTACAGGAGTGTGGATATTATACAAGCTCCAACTTGCTTTAGGGTATGTTTATGTTCAGTCTTACGGCTTCATCTGTGCTCAAATCATGTAATTTTTTTAAACAACAAAACTTTGCTTTTTCCCAAGGAATATACAGTCCAAATAATGTAATTGTCAAGAATTGGTTACCAAATATTTATCATGATTGAGGAAGACTGGGGTGGTATAAGTGTTGGTGAAAGATGTAGACTTGAAACATACTGGTAGGCTGTCTCACTTGAATGAGTTGCTGTCAAAGATGGTTCTGCTGGTCTGTAACCCTTCCTGCAAGCAGCCTTCCAGGGCTTGTCTTATTCACTTAGCCTCTCTTAGAACTGTTTTCTTCTCACCTTCTTGTCATAACCCTTTACCTGCTTTGACTCTAACTTTTAATGCTTGCTCTAACCTAGCTGATGGTCCTGGTAAGGTGTCCCTAAAGCTTCTCCTTCTGAGTTTGAAATTGAAGGAGGTAGGTAGAGCAAGGATTGACTTTCCTGGATGCTTAGCTGTTACGTTTGCATGATTTGATGTGGGGAAGGAAAGCAGAGAGACGTGATTGTGATGACTTGTGAGTTTTCTGGCCTGGAACTTGGAAAACCCTGAAGAGGGAAGTGGTGGGAAAAGAATGTAATGGAAAAGAGGAAGGAAGATAAATGGAATCAGAATATTCAGAAACCATGTTTCTAATGAGAAAGTCTTCTGCAGGAGGACATCATAAACCAGCTGCTTGGTTGCACAAGGTGTCCAGGGCTGTGCTGCAGAGGAAGGCAGTGTGCATGTGCTTGTGGAGGATGTGCCAGCTGATGCTGTGGGCAGTCTTTTTGGCTCCTAATTTCTCTGATTCAGTTTTACAGCACAGCTGCTGTGTGGGACCAGCTCCTGTGTGCAACAGTTGCCATATTTATGAAGTGCAAATGCATGGGATTCATCTTTCGTTGCGACAAGGGAGGTTAGAGATAATAAATGGTAATTGTTTGGTAATGAGAGAGGTGTCACTTCCCAGATCAGCTTAAGCTATGTTTTTCTTTTAAGCAATTGTAGTATTTTATTTGCTACAGCAAACGACAACTTTTACACAGCAGAAAAAGATGGTGTACAGAAATTACCCTAACACTGAATGTTCAAGTATGATCTCATCAGTTCCCTAAATGGATTTTGTCCTTGTCTCTAAAGAAGCAGCTGCTAGAGCTGGGAAGTTGTGATGCCACCAAACAGTAGCCTCCCAGAAAGTGCAATACAGCTGATTTCTTCCCGCCTGCACCTCTTGGAGCTTCTGCCAGTAGTAGGAGTTGTTTATTTTTAAATGAACTGAACAAAAACAATTGGAATTTTTCTGATCATAGTGAAACTTGGAGAAAAAAATGGGTAATATGTTTCTTTTAGAAGTACAAATTCAGGGTAAGGGGTCTCATCACTCAGTAGCTATGCAAAGGATAAGCACTATGCTCTTAAGGTCAATATTTTTAAAGCTGGTTTCACTGTGCACACTATTTAATGCTGAAAAATGAGTTTAATACAGGAAATCCTGTTTGGGTGCCTCTGGGACCATGGCAAAGGAATGTATTTCAGAAACAAACTTCTTTGGCAGAACCAACAGCTGTTTTTGAACCTCATTGGCAGATATGGATAGCTCTGACTGTAAGGGTTTGGTTTTCATTTTTTGTTCTCTAGTTAAAAAAGTACCTCAAATTAGTAATATCTCTATATTTGTCTAGGTCAGCTGGTGTCAGGACTTAGTGACTGCCTCTGAATTATATTCCTCCTACATTTCTCACTATGTATCAATAGATTCAGTGCTTATAGCGAATCTGGGCTTTTATTAGCAGCTTAGTATTTTAAATAAAGCTTTATCTGCACTGTCTTTTCTATGGTTGTAATTGTGTGCCAAGTCTCATTTGTAGGCACTGAACTTTGAATTTACAGCTCTATCTCTCCTTTTCCCTTCTTTCAAAGGAACCTTTTTATAGTTCAACAAAGCAGACATCTTGCCAGTGTTTTTCAAACTGTATAACGGCTGTGAAACACTAGGAAATAAAGTTACTATTCTCCTAACTGTAATTGGGTTTGCCCTTCACTCATTTCTTAGGAATAAGAGGACTAAATTGAAAAATTGACAGCAAATCAATGGAAAAAAAGAAAAAGGATAAACTGGGGAAGTAATTTTTTCATCTTCAAAGAAAATTTTGAGTGTTTTCCTGTCTCGTTGATTGTGATGAGTTTATTGAAAGCTGACCTGTGCTGGAATTACTTGTGGGGCAACCCTGTTTCTCTGTGATCTTAGGTGCTTATCAAAAGGGATACAAGTAAGTATATAAGTTGGTTTTCCTTTAGTTGTGACTGAACAAGTGTTTCTAAGTAATGTTTTAACTCAAGTTTATGAACAAATGGATCCTTCTGTGCCTTATTCAGAAAGTTAGTTATTTGGGCAGCTTAATTTTTTCGTAGTAATGGAGGCCTGCACAGATACTTTTTCTGATCCTCTCTTTCATCTTTTTAACATAGCTTAATGCACACTGGAGATGCTCAGCTAGGAAACATGAGTTTAAGACAACTGTGACCATTCTGAATTCTTCTGAGTCACTTGGAATAGCCCAGAGCTGATGGGAGGAGGAGGGAAAGGGGGAGAAACAATACTTTGTACCACCCAAATTGAGCAATAAGTTATCGCTGCATGTGGTTTCTGAGAAAAGCAGGATTATTGGTCTCCAGAAGATGAAGCTTTAATTGTACCCTCTGAAATGTTGCTTGCCCTTATTTATTTTTTTCAAAATTCTGGTGAAGGTTTTCTGTCCATTATTATTCCAACTTATGAAGTCCTTTCACAACTGTGAGTGAACTTTTATATTCAGTGTCTTACAGAATTGGTGTCAATTTAGAGCTGCAGAAGGAGAATAATATGCTTGGCACATAGAGTGAATCTTGACACTGGCAGCTGATGAACAGTGGAAAAAAGAGCATTTTAAGCTTAAAGTATCCTCATCAGAAGAATCTTACAATAGAAATTAAGTGGAAGTGGGAAAACCCCACTTAGAGACATTAGGTTCAGGATTGATTGCTCTACTGCATGCAGTGAATTTTTTTCTTCTCTTTCAACTGTTTTAATTCAGTAGTCACTGCAGTCTGTACAGCTCTGTTTTTGCTGACAACATCGGGCAGGCATGTTTATTATAATGGGGTGTTTTGAAAGCTTTAATGGCAAGAAGAGTTCATTCACCTGTTTGTAACTCATGGCATTCAGGGTGTAGGGGAAGGCTGAAAAAGGACTCTGTTTCATAGGTATGCAAGAACTACAATTTCTGTTTCGGCTCATGGAAGAAAATGATTTATGGTTAATCGTGACACCTTACTCCTCCTCTCTATGGTGCCAAAAGGTGGGAAGGATGTGTGCCAGAACTGAGATGAGTATCAAAGATAGATTGAAGGGAACTCAACTTACTGGTTTGAGAATCCTGAAACTAATTACCATGCCTGGGCTGGTACTAAAGAATGAGGAACTGGGGATACCAATCTCCTTAGTAGTATTAACTTCATAATTGTCAAATTGACACCTGAATGTAATCCCAAGTGGCTGTCACTTGTTCATCTGCATGCCCTATTTCTTAAGCTGAAAACAAGTAGCTTAGCTTAGGACAGACGTGGGGCAGGGACTGGAAAGAAATGAGTGATACCACTCAGCAGTAGGCAGTATTACCCTCAGTGAGTTATGCAAACTTCCTACCTGATGTGTTAAATTATGTTTGCTATTCCAAGCAGTAAAGACTGCAACTATAAACACTTACCTATTAAACTCCCCTGAGCAAGGCAGGGCACCATTCTGCCTACTAATAGTAGTAAATTAATGACTTAATTTCCCTCTCGTCCCCCTGCCAAATTGCTCTTCTAGAGTGGGCTGGGACATTGAGTTTAAATGAAAAAAAACTCTTGCTAGTATTTCAGTCATGGTGATTTTTGTGGGTTTTCTTTCTTTCTTTTCCTTTTTTGTCCTTTTTTTTTTTTTTTTAAAGCTATTAAATATGTCTTCCCAATACTACAAATAGTTGAATACACTTCTTGGTAACCACAGAAGTTGAACCCACTGTACTTACTACTCTTTGACTTGGTAAAATGCTTGTACTTGGGCACATGCTCTCTTTTTTTCTTTTTATTTTATGGCAAGGATAACCATATCTTAAAAGCTAAACATTCTAATTATCGAGGTAATAAATAGTTAAAATAGCTGTAGCCCAATGATGCAAGTCATTTTACCATCTCCTACAGGTGTTTTCTCATAAAGGGCAGATGGTTGATATGTTACTGACTCCTCAGGGACAGCAAATTAGGAGAAGGCCGATATATTTACTACTTCTAGAAAATAAACTTAACTCCATGTAATTTCATTCTTTTAAAGGCTTCTCCTTGTTTCTGTCCTTGACAGAAAGGTTTATGTACCCTTTGTTAAAGGCAAAATTAAAAAAGAATATAGAATTTTGTTCTGGCTGTTTAAGTTACAAACCTTTAGGAATTGTTTATGTGGGTGAGCATGTATAAATTATAAGAGTTTGTGTCTAGTATTTGTAGTGTAAGTTTTACCAAATCAAAGCAATCAAAAATCACATGGTGGACCTCAACTATTAAACGGGTTTATTAACGAAAGAGAATAGAGTATATTTTAGTTTTTTAACATGATACTCTTGAGTCCTGTTTTAGGACTGAAATAGAGGAGGCCACTGGGTGACCGAATCCATCTTTAGCAGTGTCAGACTGCTGCGCAGCAGAGTATTTCCTAAACTGTTTGTATTCCTTTCCAAATTGCCATTGCAGTGGTGCTTGTGTTACTAGGTCAGCTTTGTCTTTTAATAGCCTTCTGTATATTCTAGTTAACTTTGTTTCTAGAGAGCTGCAATTGCCTGTGACCTCTTCTGTGTTTTACCATAGCCAGCTTTTTGGGAGTACTCTCTTGCAGAACAGACTCTTCTCTGCAGCCCTCCTGGTTTTGGATTAATCTGAAGTAAATGATTAGATGGGATCTCAAGAGCAGTTTGTAGAAGGCTCAAATAGTTTTGCTGCTCTTGTAGTATTTACTTCTCTTTTGGCTACATTACAGGCTCTCAAAACTGTCACACTAGCAAATAGTATCCAAGTATTTTTTTTTTTAGTTCAAAAATGCTTTAGCATTTTTGTATGACTGATTTTTTTCTTTAAATCCCTTTTTAGGTCATAGGCATAAATTTGGAAAAAAGTTTGATACTGAAAAGATTACAACAATACCTTTCTATACTACTTTGCTCTATTCCCTTGTAATTAAATATTTGGGTTTTGTGTTTCTTTATAACTAGTCATGTTCTCCAGATTTACAAGTGTTGCAAGTGGCACTACAGTCCTAGTGGTGTTCTGTTTTGTTTGCTAGAAACATCTGTCTTTCTGGATTGTGTCTAAGAAAGCAACAAAAAACCAGCCAAATGTAACTAAAACCGCGGGTTTGGTTACATTGTTGCATATGTGTTGTAATGACATTTTTCTGCCTGTGACCTCTAAATTTGGTAAACCCCCCTGTATTCTTGGATATGATAATAGTAGTTGACAAGACTGTTGTCTTATGTGCCATGTTTAAATGTAGCTACTACAGGTGCCCTGTGTGTACATGCCCATCACTTGACAGACCCACTGGAAGCCTGAGAATAGATGAGCTCCTGTGTTTGATCAAACCCCCAAACTTAGAACATTAACCTTCGTGTCTTTTGCTTGTGTTTTACTTGTGGTGGTTTACACTTCTGTATCCTTTTTTTTTTTTAAATTCTCTTAATTACAGTTGTTTTGCCTCTTATATCATCCAGTGTTGTGTTTTGTTCATGGCTATTAGTAAAGATACAAAGAAGATGATATCTAATCTCCCATTACATATTTTGGGACAGCCCTGTTGCAACCTTAGCAAATTTGCTGATGACACCAGGCTGAGTGGTGGAGTTGACACACCTGAAGGACAGGATGCCATCCAGAAGGACCTGGACTAGCTCGAGGAGTGGGCCCATGGGCACCTCATGAGGTTTAACAGGACCAAGGTGCTGCACCTGCGTTGGGGAAAACCCCAATATCAGTACAGTCTGGGGGATGAACAGATGGAGAGCAGCCCTGCCGAGGAGGACTCGGGGGTGCTGGTGGAGGAGAGGCTGGACATGACCCAGCCATGTGCCCCGGCAGCCCAGAATACCAAACGTGTCCTGGGCTGCATCCAAAGCAGCGTGGCCAGCAGGGTGAGGGAGGGGATTCTGCCCCTCTGCTCTGCTCTGGTGAGACCCACCCCCCCCGGCAGTGCTGCACCCAGCTCTGGGGTCCCCAGCATAGGAAGGACATGGACCTGTTGGAGTGAGTCCAGAGGAGGGCACCAAGTTGATCAGAGGAATGGAGCACCTCTCCTATGAGGAAAGGGTGAGAGAATTGAGACTTTACAGCTTGAAAGAGAGAAGGCTTCAGGGTAGCCTAATTGCTGCATTCCAGTGAAGGGAGCCTCCAAAAAAGATGAAGAGTATTTACAAGATTATATAGTGACAGGACAAGGGGGAATGGCTTCAAACTGAGGGTAGGTTTAGCTTAGATATTAGGAAACAATTCTTTACTGTGAGTGTGGTGAGGCACTGGAACAGGTTGCCCAGAGAAGTTGTGGATGCCCTGGAAGTGTTCAAGGCGAGGTTGGATGGGGCTCTGAGCAACCTGGTCTAGTGGAAGGTGTCCTGCTCCACAGCAGGGGGCATTGGAATTAGATGTTAAGGTCTCAGATACAAGTACAAAGTAAATTTGTCCTTAAATGTTGGTGCTGTTTGAAAGACAGTGAAGTGGTGTGTGACTTTTTCTAAAGCAGAATCAATAAAAATATATAAATGTAAAAGGCTACATAAACATTTGTGTAACAAGTGCTTGGGGGTTGGGAGTTGTGCAGAGGAGAGGAGGAAGGAAAGCTCCCTTAATGTGCTGGTACTGTGATACCTTTGGGAAATAAAAAAATAGGGAGAACAGTATAGTTCATGATCTTTCATGATCATATCTTTGCTGTGGCGGAAATGCTCAGATGGGTTGTACTGCTATAGCTGTTCTTCCATAGGGTTTGTTTGGCTGGGAAGAAGGTGATACTTCCTTATGCAGCAAGGAAGGCGCTTCCTTTTACCCCCATGCCTTTGTGTTTGTGCTGCAGCTGACTTGCTCCAATTACGTTCTCTATTTTAAGTGACTATTACAGCCGTGCTTTGGGTTGCCAGTAGCTCATACATAACAAAGCAACCTCAGGGTATATGATCTGTAGCTTTGCCTATTTTATGCATATACTGGTTGGAGTAGAGAAAAAGATCAAAACTCAAGGAGGAGGAGTTGCTTTGTACTGGAACACAAGAAATATCTACATTAAAATCGGCTCAGAAGTCACCTGGCAGCTATAGATTTGGACTGCTTGAAATATTTATTTCAAATGAGAATGTTGTGCATGGCCTTGTTACAGGAAACAGTCTTACAAAAAGACTTCTAGATACTCAGTTCAGTCATGTTATATATAGTACCCAATACAGATTATGAATTTAGTGCTGCTATAGCTTCTCTGGTTTTCAGTTAAAGTAGACCACCTATACTTTTGCTGTGCTTTGAGCATATGGTAAAGTAGTAATTTTTTCTCTTCTTTGGTGTAATACAACTTCTGTCAACTTGACCTGAAACTAGAAAATTACCTTTTTGTTGTTTTATGATAGATGATGCTTCATAAACTTTGTAGTGTTCCTTATTATGGCATCTTTTTGTAACTGGCGAAGTGTGTGCAATGGGCAGTTGGGAAAACAAGCAAACAACATTATTAAAGAATGCAATTTTGAAACTTTGTCCAGGGCTTTTTAAAAAAATTAGAATAAATTATTTCAGTGTTATGTTAAGATAACTTTCTAATGTAAAGACTCCTGGCACGTAACTGTAACTGTAAAAGTTAATGCGTTTGACTACAAGCTGTCTGGCTGATGAGCTTGTATAGCTACTGTATGCTATTGATGGATTTGCAAGCTCTTTCAAAGTCATTGAAATTCTTTAATTGATACTTCAGTGCTATTTTTTCAAGAAGAAATATTTCTGAAAAATGATCTGACAACTTAAATAATTGTGTTGTATGATGTGCATATATCGTGCCCTCTTAAAACCCAGTAAGTGACTTAGCCTGTTTCCAAATGACATCTTTTTAATGATAGTTACAGATGTTTGTAAATGGTGTGATTCAGCACAAAAATGATTTTTCAAAGGGTTTTGCCCATGAATATAAGGGCAGTAGATCATCAGTAGTCTGGGGCTGTGTGAGTTGATGCAGAGTTTAACTTTTAATCTAGGCTTGTTCCTCTGTTTGGACTTTTATCAAAGGGATGAGTATGTGTGGAGGAAGCACAATTTGCTATTGACAGTCTTTAATGCTTTTCTTTAATAAAAACAAGCAAGTCAGTTATCTGAAGAATAGCACTTGGTGAATACTGACTTTTAGTTTGTTACTATAGATGGAAGTCACATTTTCTGCTAGACACAAAGAGTCACTAATGGATGCTGGAATCTTGTGGCACTGTTGAGTGTAAAAATAGGGTTTTCCTGCTAGCAAGCACAAAAGAGAAAGTTTCCTCCAACATAACACATGTGAAGTTTTGAGATTAAAAAGCAAAACAAAGTTGTGTTTGGAGCTATTGTTCCTTTATTTATAATGAATTCACTAAATTGTAAGCACATTCTGGGGTTGTTGGATTGTGCTTTTACTCAGAATTACAGATTTCATTCTGACTGACAGTGCAATAGTGCTGCCTTAATAGACTTTCCCAAGTAAAACTTAAATGAAGGTGCTGATGAAATATCTAAGTATTTGTAATGTAATTTATCTTATAACAGTGCTAATTTGAATTAGTGGATGGTATCTCTTAATGCAATTGGTGTCATACCAAGGAAAAAAGTACATCAGAGGAAAAATCTTTGACAATGGATCAGTGAAGTTTTAGTGTCTGATAAGGGTAGGAAGTGGCTTTCTCCTTTTTCCCCGTCTCTGTTTGTGAATCCGCTACTGCACACGACACTGGGATCCATCCTTGTCTCCTGGAGATGCAGTTTCACAAGCCAGTACTGCAAGCACTTGCATTTCCTTGCCCGTCCGTTCTCTTGTCTCTCTTGTTCTTTTGGTCACTCAGGGGTGAGGTCAAAGTACTGGGTACCTGTAGGTTGGACTGAAGTGTGGTATATGTTAAACCTATCCTAAACTCATGTTTCTCACTAGGAATGTTCCTAAACTGTCATCTCATTTGATTGGTAATGCAGGCTTTTACACTATGCTTCTTCTGTATCCTCCTGGAAAATTTGAGGTATGACTAAAATACAAGTCAATGTGTACAGATAGGCCTTAGAGCTATGAAAATCTTAATGAAAGTTCAGATTTATCTTTTCCCACAGGTGTTTTTAAAGTGTCGCTGGATGTACATTACATGACAGCGCTGTAATCTGATAAATGAATGTTAAAATAAAAAGCCCGTTCCACTGTTCAGTGGTTTCTGTCATTACGCTTAATCTTATGTCAAGAACCTGGAGAGTATGAGAGCTGACTTGTATAAACTATTGCATTTGTCTTCTGTTCTCCTTTTTGCTCCTTTATATATTTTTTTAAGGTAGTGGTCCTCTCAATTCAAGGAAAGGAAAAAATACACCTTGACCCTTACTTCTAATCTTCTCATGTAACCAGTGGACTGCTGAAACAATAGCAGTCACGTCTGATACAACAACATCTTATTTATAGATGGAAGCAGCTGCATCCTCTGTCTTTGCATGCAAGATGACCTATTGTTTTCAAGTCATCAGGTTAATGAGACTGTGGGGAAAATGAAGGCCTACTATAAAAGCATTATTAAATATAATTATTTAACACAAAAAGGAAGGGAAGATGTGGCTGGTGCGACTTGCTCTTGAACTTAGGTGTAGACATAGAAGTTTCAGTGCTGACAGCATAAACTGTAGGATAGCCTTGAGTTTACTCAGGGGTTCTTATATCGTATTTAACATTTGGCTCATTAAAATTACCAATTTCCACAGGCCTGCAATTTCTAATGACTGAAGCCTGAACGTTAAATCAGTTCAGTTTGTAGGGAAAAGACCCTGCCCTTTTACACTCTTTTGCCACCATTGAACCCTTTCTACTCTCACGCTCCCCCAGGTGGGTTATCTGCCAGGGGTGCCTGGATGTGCCATCAGCAGGTACCTCTGTACAACCCTCACTGAGTCACCGGGGCAGGGAATTGCCAAGACTGCAGCAGGGAGTGAGTGGCACTGTCTGATCATACTGTTTGGGAAGTGCACCTCTGGGATCTGTGACCAGCTGGCTGGCCTCTGAATCTGTAGCATGGAATTTGGGAGCTGTAATAGGTTGTTAATCCCTCTGTTGTCATCCTCATTTTTCCCTTCTGTTGGATGCCCTAGATGGAAGGTGTGATTTCTGTCTTCATAGGAGAGCTCTCCCAGGCTGAGGAAGGTGTCTGAGCTTCATTATAGATCCCTGGAAGTCTGTGGATGAGCAGCCAGGACCTCTTTTTCTGTCCTGTTTCAGTCAGGCGTTCAGTGGTATCAGTTTAAAGACTGCAGCCTGTGAAGCACAGAATGCAGCTCAGTCCAGCGTGTTCTCCCTGTGTGTAGCACATGCTCTTAGAAGCTGTAGGATGTTTCCCATATAGTTTTTGCTGTGTAAATAAAAAAAAATATAAATTGCTAAATGACAGGAGCATTAAGAGTGAACTTTCTTTTTTTCATGCAAACTCAAGCGACAACAGTGCTGGGTTAGTTTTAAGGTCTTTCATGTGAAATACTCTTCTTTTAAAGCACTTACCTTTAAAATCTGTGCAAATGGAAGTCTCTGACTAAATAATTAAGTGTGTAAAGATCAACCAACATACAGGAACTCTGGTGTCTTCTGTAGCATGCATGTAGCTTACAGCCAGTTTGTCTTCTGAAAGCTATCAGTCCTGGTGTAAATGATAAAATTTGCTGAATTCTTTGGTAAAATGACTGAATGTTTTTAAACCATCTATGAGAGAAACAACGAAGATTCCAATAGCCCTTGAAATTTCTAGTTTGAATTGTCTTGTTCCAGGTTCTGGGTTATTGAATTGCAGTGTACCACCTTCTGCTGAACTGGGGATTTGGTAAACTGACACGGGATGCTTGCCTGCAGGCGATTATCCAGTCTGGGTACCCCAGAGCCTTCTCTCGGTTCAGCTAACTTGATCTGATCAGTTGGTGGTTTATTTATTTTTATTTTTTTAAAATATTTTTAGACGTAGTAAGTTCGTGTTCTATATCTGACACTGGCTGTTTTTCTTTCCCTCTGAAGAGATTATAAAAGTTTTTGGAAGAGAACCCCATGTCTGAATTGTGGGATATATTGAATAATGTTTTTACATTTAGCGTTTTAGACCTTTTTTTCTAATACCAATTAAATTTTGTCTTTAGTTTACTGATTGATTATGCTGTTTAGTACTTAAGTTTATGCTATTCCAAGAGAGAAGGATTTTTTGTGGGGTGGGAGTTGGGTAAGAGGGTAAAACTTTTTTTTTTTTCTTCTTTTGTCATCCGTTCTTGTACTTTAAAGGTAATTAAAAACAAAGGACTTACTTTACTGGTCAGCTTGTTACTTGGCTTATATTGTAATGTGTTTATAGTAATTTTGGCTCTTGCTTTAATTCATCTAGAGAGTTTTGTTTGTTAAATGAGACTTTTAAAATTAAAGTCATCAAAGTAATGTCTTTTTCCTCTAGAACATTTTTATTTTTATAGGAAGTCATTATTAGGGAGATGGTTTGTAGTGTTTAGGTCTCTTGACCCTTCTTATCTTGTTGAAAATCTAGCTTCAGTAATCTTCGTATTAGACTGCTTTGTTGCACAGATTCTTTGGTAAATAGATTAATCTCCGGGTCTTGTGACTATTAATCTTGCTCTGCTGCTTAGGTTTGTTGAGGGATTTCTAGTAATTAGGGCATCTTTGTGCTTGGTCTCAAAACAGTTACTGTTTTTTTTCTGGCATTGCAATGGTGAAGTACAAAACAGACAACCAGATTGGTTACTCTTGCTTTTCATATTGCATAAAAAGCTTACAAATATTTGAGTAGTTTTTGCAAGATGCCGACCTGAAACAGAACCTTCTAAAACCTATTAACTGTGGGATTCAGTGTTGATATGTTCATATAGGAGACGTTAAAAGAAAAAAACCCCCAGACTTCTTTTGAAAAGTGCAGGCACTTCGTTGTGTCTTCTGATATTTCACTATGGGTGCTTGTAAACTGTGAACTACGGCGAGGCTAGATCAAGAACTTTAATAATGTCAAAATGTATTTCTACAGTAATGCAATTCTTGTTGACTGATGCCTAGGATTTCAGACAATCACACAGTCACTTCTTGCTGAAAGTTTTTACTTATTAAAAGGGCTTTTTTGATCTGCCTCCTCATGCCTTTCATTAATACAACATTCTGGAGAAAGTGTTTACAGCAGAGGCAGTGGAATACTTCTCATGAAGAAATCTTGTGTATGTTTTGTTGCAAGGCTATTTCAGTATATTGCTTCCAATTATTTAATTTTCAACATTTTATTGCTGCTTCAGACTATTTTAGGCTGCTTTTTAGTATCAAGTGAATAGAGAATAGAAGAAAAGTTCCACATGATGCTGCTTGGTCAGGATTATTGTGTTCATTGTGTAAATGATCTACCCATGTCCCTTTTCCTATATGTGATGCACGTTGTTGTTTTCGGTAAGGCATGCATTCACCAGCAAAGCACTTCCCCGGAGCTAAGGTGGACATATGTGGGCCATCTCAGTGTTGTGAGTGCAGTCTGAGACCTTCCCTTGCTGGCTTGAGGTCAGAAATAAAACTTACTTTTGGTAATAGCCATATTAAGGACTCACACAGCAGGCTGTTCAAGTGAGTGAAATGCCTTTAACCAGAAGGGCAATGAGAGCATTTTTTTCCTGTTATTTTAATTTGCTTAAGAGAATGAGATTACAGCCAGAAAACTGTTCTGTCAGACAGCCAGATAGACTTCTTGGTCTTCCATTGCCAAATGCTCCAGCTTTTCCAGCTCCTCCCTCCCTGAGTCCTCTGCCAGCTCGCCATGAGAGCCAACAGTGAGAGTTTGGGCTAGTGCTTTCATTGTTTGTTGGGCAAGATGCTACCTATCAGAGATCTAAGCATTGCTTTTTTAATAAGATCTGAGAATTTGAATAAGCAGTGTTTGCTTAAAAACTAGCAAAGCTCCATTTTTCTTGAGGTCACCTTTTATTTACACCTTTATTTATACCCGTAAGTATACAGAAGTATACTTATAACTTGAAAGCGAGTAGGATACTCTGGTTTGCTAACACAGAACTCACTTTTAGTTACTGGACTAAGGAAAACTCAGTATTAAATATTAACTTTAATTTAGAAAGCCTGGAAAAGCTGATGTTTTGTTTCAGGTAATTTGTGTTGGCATGAAGTACTTGACAGGTTTGGATCTTCCTTAATATTTAAAGAGTTATTCTGTGAGTTTTAAGAATCTGTGTAAATATTTGTGTTTTCAAGTGTTTAATGTTCCCAACTTGTGCCTTCCTTGTGCTTCCCGGCCTTTAAGGTTGTTGGTTCATTTCTTTCCATTTCTTATTTCTCTCTGTTGTAAATCTTCCATGCTGTCAAATAAGTTTAAAAGTAGCTAATGGGCTCATAAGTGACAAAACTTGAGATATATACAGGTTGTGTACAAAAACCTTCTTTCTTCAGTTAAAAGAATAAATGTATTGTAATAAAAGATAGGGTCCTTGATTCAGTTGATATGTGCCTTTGGAAGACTAGTTTGTTAGTAATATCAGCTCTTACTATCTCTTTTCTCTGAATTATATTTCGACTTTTTGAGATCAGGTTTGCAAGTTTCATCAGTTCCTGCAAAGCTGTTAGCCTAGTACTCAAATTTTTTTCCTGTCAGCATTTAAAATTAAGCTTAAAGTCAGGTTTTCATTGCTGATAAACCATTACAGTTCCAGTCAAATTTCTTCTGCAAAATGATTTTTTTTCAAGACTTCGTATGTATAACTGAATGAAGAACAGAATTATAAGTGACCTGTGAAAACTCTGTAAAATCTGATGTGCTCCAACTCTACTAGTTTATTACTGTGACTCGTGCTTTTTTTTCTTTGGTTACGTCTCTGGTTCCGTATTGAATGAAGTATTTGTTTCTCTTCCTCTGTTCCTCAAGAATTCTAAAGCACTGGCAGCAGAAATAAGACCAGTTGGCCTTGGATAAATTCCCACAGTTACAAAGTTGAGACCATACCAGTGCCACAAGGTGATCAGCTCTTGCCAAAGCCTCAAAAGGAGAAATGCCTAAGGATCTATTATACAACATTGCTGCTCAGAACATCTTTTATTCCAGTGTTTAAAACATAAAAATGATGTAATTAATGCCCAAAGCCCTTAATATCTTTGAAGTAACTCCAGAAAACTAATTCCAGAAAGCACAGAACAAAGTTAACCTGTAGGCTTTCTTAGAGTAGCCTGAGCTAGCATTGTCCAGTCATCTCCTTGTACCCTTACGGTTGTGACCATTCCCCCAAATGCCAAAAAAGCACCCTGCCTGACACCCCCACCATCTTCATGATACAGTTAGGGATGTGTTGTTGATCCTGGACTGCCTGGAATTATCAGCTGGCTCCCTAAAGGGCAAATGGTCTTTTCATATACTTTTGTGGCTCGCACTGCTCCATGCGTGCCCTGTGTGTGACTGTAACTGTAACCTAGTAAATAGCTAACCTCAAATAGCCACCCTCTTGCTTCTTACTCAGCTTGTACCTTCTGTTAGTTCACAGTGCAAGTTAATAATTTCAGAGAGCATGTGTCCTTGCATTAAAGCTTGAGCTTAGACTCTTGTCACATGCCGTGGGAAAGAAAATCAAAATATCCTTGGAAGGAAACTGCTCTGTAATTTCAGGTTGTTTGGGTAGAAATCTAAGACTTCTTGATATACTTAAATAAAAATGTAGTATTTCAATGCTTAACCCCCCTCACAAAAAAACCCCAACAAAACCCCCAAAACACAAACCAAGGCATTTGCTGTTCTTGAGTTGTAAATTAACACGTAAGTCTTAAGAAAAAAGAAAAAAAAGAAGTATAAAGGGAAGTGCAAGTCAATGACAAAAAAGTGCAGACCTTGACCCCTGGGTTAGACAACTGTGCAGAGCCAGCTAAATCATGACTGTAACATTGGGGAATCTCCTCTGGCAAAACTTGCTGTGGAAACTTGAGGAGCAACTGTCTCTGTCTGTCAGCGTGGTCTTTCATCTGTACAGTACCCACCCGAGCAGAGCTGGCAGAAGGGAGCACATACTACATGTGCTGCATCAGTACATAGCTTACAGTCTCTGGAAGGTTGCAAAAAGGTCTTCCCAATGCTCCAGGGCAGAATTTTAATTTAGCAGGGCACTTGTGCGTGCAGATTCCCCCAGACTGCATGCAAGGTGGGTTTTGTGCCTGCGTATGCACTAAATGTGAGTGAGCAAATAGTATTTGGCCAAAGTGGAGTCAAACTGCAGATAGCTGAAGTCTGTTACTTGTGACAATGATCCACAGCCAAATCTTGCCTTATTTTTAGTCCATTCAGTTGTGGGAGGATTAATATAAAGCATAAGCAGTGCATCCTGGTGTTCTGCACTCAAAGTACAGAAGGGAAGGAATCACAGAATACTCTGAGTTGGAAGGGACCCACAGGGATCATTGAGCCCAGCTCTTAAGTGCCCTTGTGGGCACTTATGGCACCAAACTCACAACCTTGGCATTATTTAGCACCATGCTCTAACCAGCTGAGCTAATTGAAGCTTCAGGGTCCCCTATTTGAGACCAGGCATAAAGCACTTACAAAATCTACAAGAAAATGATTGCATTGCTGGTTGTTTTCATGGACACATCCAGCTTATGTGCTTGTTCTAGAGCTCCTGGCTGCTTTTTGTACCTTCACAAGTGCCAAAAAGCTTTAGTTAAAAGTACAGCTGGAAACTCTGTAGAACTTTTACCAGATTTTGCAGGATTTGGCTCGCCATTAAATGTGTGGGGTCTTGGAGCTGCTGCTTCATTCATTCAGACTTTTTCTGGTATCTGAGACTGCCAAGAGAGGTGACAAGTTCTTTCCTCCCCTGGTAGTTTTTTTAGGGCTTTTTTCCCTCTAGCAGCTGCTTTGAGACCTCTAATTCATTTCTGTGCTGACCATCAACTCCATGTCTGCCTGTTGGGGCTAGTATTAGTGAAACTACAGAAGGAAACACAGTAGAAATGTTGTAATGAATTAATTTCTTTGAATTAAGGATGAGGAAAGAGCAAATGGTAGATATATTTGCCAGTTTACAGCAATTGATAGGTTCGTAAAGGAGCCAAAACCCTCACATCTTTCTGAGAAATTGAAGCTTTTGAAATGGGTTAAAAATGCTGGTGAGGGAGGCAAGGTGGAGGGGCTAATGTGACAAGGTAAAATCTTATTTTGTCAGAAGCCCTCGGTTGTAATGCATGGGTCTCGTAACTAGAAACAATGGCTTTATAATCTGAAAACACTTACTTGTATTGTCTTGTGGATGAAAATTTTGCAGTCTGACTACAGTTTCTTGAACTTGTCTGAGACTACTGACCACTTGCAGATTAAATAGATAAAATCTGACAGACAAGCCACTCCTTGATGTGTTGGACACTAGAGATAATAATCATGATCTGTGTTAAAAGTATCTGAGAATGTTGTCTTAAAAGGACAAAGTCTCAACCCTTACAGGCTTCCCTGTTGGTTGTTATCTGGATTACACATGCTATGATGATTTTTCAAAGAGAGCTCAGGTCCTGCAG
The DNA here is from genome assembly GCA_013400975.1 of Atrichornis clamosus. Lineage (NCBI taxonomy): Eukaryota > Metazoa > Chordata > Aves > Passeriformes > Menuridae > Atrichornis > Atrichornis clamosus. The sequence continues at coordinate 41,714 of WBMZ01005805.1, forward strand.
GATGCTCTAGTTGAGAGGCACACTTTGAAGAAAGCTTGTGATGATGCAGGGATGGTGTGAGTAACTGCTGGGCTTTATTTCAGGGCCTGGAGGCAGTAAACAGGATGCAGAGGCACCTTGGATTCCCAGAGCTAATTTTGATCCAGTTTTGTTGCTCCTGAGCTGATTCCCTGTGGATCTGCCTTCTGCATCTCACTCTCCAGGGTTTCTGTGGCTTATTTCGCCGGCAGAGAAGTGCTGTCTAAATGTAGTGGCGGCTGTTGTGGGTACTGCCTGACTCCTGACTTAATGAGCCCTTCCTGGTTGGGCTGAGGAGCAGAGAGCAGAAACAGTAATTAGCTCTGGTACCCACAGACGGCCGGTGGAGGCCAAAGCTAATCACAAGCCTGCCTGGATCCGGGCTCCTCCTGCTGAACACCACAGGTGTGGTGTCCTTGTGCCTCGCCCTCCCAGCCCTCTGCAGTCAATTTACCTCAGTCACCGTGGCTAGCCTTTGTAGGAGTCCTCTGCTTTTAGTCACACTGTCACTGATCATCCCTCTTCCTCTTTGCCTAAAGCTCAGAATGCCTGGTGAGCACTGTGCATCCACATATCCCAACAGATGCAGCTGGAGTAAGGCTCCTGGTTGCCACCTGGCTGCCTTCTGGAGGAGATGGCAGTGCTGCTGCGTGGGTCTCCCTTTTTTTATAATCATGCAGCATCACCATAGGCCATTGTATCTTTAGGAAACGTTCACTACTGTTTGAAATCTCGTTTGTCACTCCTGTGTTCTTTTGTCAGACTCGGGGAGAAAAAGGGGGAAAGGTGTTTGCTTCTTCTGTGTTTTAGGACGTTCGAGGGCTGTGCAAGCAGCCAGTTAATCTTGGTCATATTTCTTAGTACAGTCTTAGGAATGCTTAGATACTTACGTGGTGCTCAAACCTGATTAGAGTTGGGTTTCTAATTGCAAGGGCTTCTGTGGGGCACTGAACGTGGCATTCTGATGGCAGAGATTGCACCTATTGTCCATCTGAGTGCTTTTGGGAGGGGTGTGATATTTCACTGCCAGGCTTTTCCTGAGTTCTGTCTGGAGGTGCTTGTAATGTTAAAAGTGAGTCATCAGACTCAGCAGTAATTTACTAACTCGGGAGATAAGTAGTAATCTGCAGTGAGGAATGTGCATACCTTTAATGTCTGATTTTGGAGACAACACATGATTTTAAGCTGCTGTGAAGGTATGCATTTGTTGTTTAAGAACAAATGTCCTTTGCTCAAGAGCTGATAAGCAGTATCTTGTTAAGATTTGGTAACTTGATGGCTGTCATATGCTCAGTCTAAATTAGTCTGCAAATCAACTGGTAAGTTTTTACATATCAAGAATTAGTTTAAAAGTTTATGAAAAATGAGGCCAGAATACTCTGTTATGAAACCAAGGATATGTATTTTATTATACGTGAAGAATTCAGTGTTATATCTCTAACACGTGTTTAACTTGCACTGAGCAAAGCATGTGACATATGGTCCTGCTTTGGAAAGACTATGGAAAAACCTCTTTCCCTTTAATATGGGTTGGATTAAGATTCTGAGAGGCTGCCTGCTGTTGTCGGTGTGTTTGGTTTCTCAATCCCACACCACTTGCTGTTGGTCCTTTGGAGGCTGCACCACCTGCTGACTTGTAAATGTCCGTCTTTGTTGGGGCTGGTAGGGGAGAGAAACTAGTATAACAAATGGAGGGACATTCTTGAACTTCGGTAGAAAAAAAATAAAAATCAGCTGTGGCATGACAGCCACATCTCACTGGCAGTTACTAGAAATTAAACTCTAGTTCAGTAGATGGTTTGTAGGCCAGCTGTGAGGAGTCACTGCTATTGTGATGCCTTGTGTTCTTAACTAGGAAGCCCCTGGTCACCAAAAATAGCTGGCAGTATCTCTGTCTCTATATGGTTGTTAGAAGAATTATTGAAAAACAAATACAGAGCCAGCCAAGTCAGGGAACGGAGTAAGTGGCAGATCAGCTTTTTTCACAACTTCTGGCCTTTTCAGAATGTTGTATATGTGTGATAATGAGTGAAAATCATGTCTCTGTGACCAACTCTGTCGTACAAATGCAGTGTTTTAAGGCATTGAGATGGCGTTTTTGCAAACAATATAGGTGTTAGGTCTTGATGTTGAGCTGTCTGATGCGTGGAAGTGGATTTAGATCTGAAGGATGCCTTCAGCAGGTGTTATGAGATGAAAAGGATTTCAAAGAGCTGAGAAAGACCTATCTAGAGCTGCTAATGGGGGATATTTGAGAAGGGTGTTTCCAGTTTGTCTCCTATGGTTTAACAGTACAGGCAAACCAGTTGAATGGCTAGTTCCCTCCAGAAGGGACTTTTTGGGGGCTGGCAGTGTTCCAGTGAAGTTTCACCGTGTGACTTCTCTTGTGTCCTTCAAGCTTCGGTGCTCTTTCTGATGGTTTTCCCACGTGGGTGCAGTGCCAGGTAAGACTGAATCAAGACACTCAAGTCCTTCCCTGTGAGGGCAGTGATGTGTTATTCGAGCTGAAGCTGCTCTGTGTCACTTCACCTTAATAGGCAGAGCAGATGGGCCGAACCCGGCTCATCCGCCTGCTTTGCAGCCCAGCCGGGGCTTCCTGCGTGTCCCCTGTGCTGGTGCAGCGCCGTGTGGGCTGGCTCTGGGTGCCTGCATGGCTCCTGCTGCTGGACTCGGACCATTAAAGGGTCTGAGACACAGAGGGGCGCCTTTGGCGAGTGGGGTTTGTTGCTGAGGCATCAGATGCTCTCTGCCCTAGAGGAAGTCCAGCCCATTCAGCAGTGGAAGGGCGATAGCTTGTGTTTTCCGTCTGGTTTTAGGGTACCCAGAGCTGCATTTACATTGCAGGGCGGTGACCTGAGAGGGGCCGTGCTTCACCACCACCACCATGATCCTACAGAAGCTTGAGCTCTGTGGATGTGTGCACATTTCTTACGTGGTTGGTGTTCTGCTTCTAAGAGTGCAGGTGTCTGCTGAAGTCAGATCAGAGCAGTCTGCCCAGTAAGCCTATCTGAAATATGGGAATTGATTCATCCCCAAGTAATACCTAAAATCACAAACCCAAAACTTACATCCCTCTCAGAATTCTACCATTGCTTATAGGAAGTAAAAAAACCAAAAACCAAAAAACCAAACAATCCCAAGAGATTATAATTTGGAGTTATTAAATGCAGTCTTGGTTTCAGATAATACCTGGGTTAATAAGTAAATTCAGGCTTGAAGATTATTCTGTAGAAAGTTCTTTAGTAGTTTAGTTTTCTGTTTGTCTCCTTTACACAGAGGAGTAATCCCTGAGCTCTGGAAGGATGTGACCACCAGTAGCTTTTCAGATGAATTTTTGGGTGAGGAATGATTTGACATGCAGATACATACTTCAGTATGATCATTCGCCTGATAGTCTGGGAACAATTTTAATGTGATCTACTGTTGATGCTTCAAGTAAGATTTATATCTGTTGGAAGCAGTGCTCTGAAATATGCTAGAAATTCAGCTGCTTAAAAAAATGAACATGACTCTTGGCTATCTTGTGTGTTTAACTTCTGGGAAAATTGTATCCGTCTAAATGAATCTTAATGCTTTCTTTAAACACATGAGTATAAATGATGTATATTGGGATATAAACCTTTGTGATATTTTCCCCTCCTCATGACTTTTTATCTGCTTTTTTTTTTTTGTTTCGTAAATAAAAATAAACTGAGCAACATTATTTCTCATAAAAGACCCCCAAACTGTCAAAAGCAAAAAGAACTGCTGGAGTTTTACTTCAGCAAATACCCACTATTGCCTTTGTGGCTGGAAAGGGGAACTTTTATTTTAGTTTTGTTTGTTTTGTGTTTTTGCTTTGGTTGGTCATAAGCCAGCAATATAAAATGATTGTAAGCCAGCCACAGAAAACAAGTCACTGTATTTTCTGTTGATTATAGTACTACTGAGATATTTCTGTAGTAAGTTCTGGCAGAGCACAGTTTCCAACGCATGCTGTCCTTTTGTTTCTGAGTGTGAGTTGTCATGGTAATAAGCCAGGAGCTGCAGCGTGGAGCTCCTCATTGGCTCAAGCCCAGCTCAGTGGTGACTCTTTGTGACAAGTAACCTCTGGAGGGGTCATCAGGGTCTCCCCTGGTATCATGGGCTTCTAGAAAACCCCAGTTTACAAAGTTGAGGTGGTCCTGATGCACTCTGGGTGGTTCTGAAATGAGTGTATTGCTGGATGGGTTGGGGTTGAATTTGGGTTGAATTGGTTTTTCTCGACTGGAGGGTGGACCTTGTGTTTCTGGGTAGTTTTAGGGCTTTTTTGGTTTTGGTTGGCAAGGGAAAAAATGCACAAAGCAGAGGGTGGAACGTGATGACATTCAGCACTTGGGACAGTGCTGAACACTCCATTTCATTGCTGCACAGCTCCTTCCCAAGAGCACAAGGAGGTCTGTTCCAAGGTCTTGTTTTAAAAGCAAGGTGAAATGCAGTTACGTCTGAGAAGCTGGGTAAAACGTGATCAGTTGGGGCTGCTACAGCCTCAGATGCAGACAGATGATTGCAGGTGATTGTGCAGAGGTGGTTTGCTGGGTTACCCCTTCATCAGCTCAGGAATATTGCTACCTTATCCTGTTTCTGAATTTACAGCTAGTTTGCAATGGAAAGCTTAAAATCTTCACAGGAGCAGTTACCACATATCAGTTGACAAAAGACACCTTTATGTCACTGTGACTTCTTTGCTCATTATTTGGAATACCTGCCCTATGTAACACTTCTGGTACATTCTGAATACCAGTATGCTACAAAGTGTGCGTTGTTGGGATGTTTTTAATGATCACAACACTTTAAATGACGTATTTGGAGAAGGAATACTGTGTAGCTGTGGCTATGATATTGAAATATATGGATTGCTCTTACCCACTACAAGGAAAATTGTATGAAGATTTCAGCTAGGCCAAGTTTGTAGTGATGTCATTCATGGCAAATTGTTTGATTGGCTTAGCTGTGCATGAGTTGTCTGAACTATTGTCCTTCTGCTTAGACTGGTGTGGGTATTAGCCCTGGCTGCTTTAAACACTTAAAAAAAAAAATCATACCCAAAACCTACCACTGAAAGTATATGAGAATTGTCATATCTTAATCTTGCTCTCTTGGCGAGTCCTCTAAACACAGCATAACCTTATTTTTGGAAGGCAACCTTACTTGGTACACCATGGTCGTCTTTTCATGGCCTCCTTGGTTGGCCTCTTCCTGATGTCGTTCTCTAGGCTGAGGTCTGTGAAAATGCTTCTGCCATCACAACTTGGTGCCAGCTAGGAGTTACTTTTTGGCTATTAATTCCAGGACATCTGTGCATAACTTCATTTTTCCCTGTTTTATTCTTTGTTACTGATTTTTTAAAAACAAATTTTGTTATTTAAAAGCTGCCAATCATGATAGTACTCTATATTTGAATAAACTTACATAACACTGATCTCTGTGACAAGTAGTTGTTTAAAAGTAAGTACCACTGTATTTAGTAGCTGATATATTTATTAGTGCACAATTGATTTTTGTTTAGTAGAATATTGGGTGTTATTTCTTAAAGCTTATGAAAAATGTGTGACAGATAACCCTGTCTCAAAACAATTTGAGGCTCTCCCTAGCATTGAAAAAGCAAAAACAAACAAACAAAATAAAACCCCTAGGAACTGGTATAACTGCAACAAAAAATGTGAAAATGAATTGAACAGCTTTAATACAAACCGTCAGCTATTGGCTATAAATATTGAAAAGATGCAAAAAGGCAACTACATATCTTTTTAATGGTGACTAACCAAAGTGTCTTTTATAATTATGGACTGTGCTGTCAGTAGGAAGGCCCTTTTGTGGTGGAACCATTTTGTTTGCTTTTGGACATGCGATCAACCTTTGGGTTTCTGATTACAGAACTTGGGCTTTTGTGTTAAGCATTTAATTGTCTGACTTCTGAGAGTCCGGAAAGCGGAAAAGAAATGAACTGCACTACCCTGTAATTTCCTATGCTCATTAGTTTGTTCGTGGACTTTTATGGCATGGCAGGCTTTAATTTCCCGTCTACCCTTTCCATGTTCATCCCCATCTTATGGGATGATTATAATAATGAATGTCTTAATTTTTTCACTTTATTCTGCTAAAAGCTTTATGACCAGCAGGATGTGTTGAATCAATTGGACTAATCTTGAGGCAGTGTTAAAAGTCTGTTACTGTGGGTGGGTCATTGAACTTTCCAACTCATTTTTGTACACATCCAATTAGAAAAAAATATTCTAAAATGCAAAAATGAGCATGTAATGAAATTACCTTTTGAGGGAAGCTCTTTAGAAAGAAAATAATTCACAAAAGAAATCAAGTATCTTTGAAAGACAGGAAGGCTGATTTCAGTACCCCACTGAAACATCATATTTCTCTGCAGCTATTTTACTGTGATCCTGTGGTGTTTCTCCAGCATCTGACATTGAAGCAGTAATTCACTTAAGTCTTTGGAGAAACATATTTTTGTTCTGTACTAGGACTACTCCCAGCTAAGACAAACCAGGAAAATGGGATTTCTCCTTTTTCTTTATGAGGTTTTAGAGTTGCCCCTGATTAGCTTCATGCTTCAGTTCCAGATTAAAGTTGCCTGTTCCTCCTGTTTCTAATCCAGTTTAAAAATTCCACCCGTAACCCAGAACAAATGTCCCCACCCTCCCAATGGTGGAGCTAAAAATAACAATTTCTGTGTGTCAACAAGTCTTAACAAGATCAATACAATATCTCTTTCGCACTGCCTAGAGGAAGTGAAGGCTTGGGTTGGTTTAATGGCCTGTAAACTGCCCTTCTGGTGAAGGCCAGTTCCCAAGATTAGTCATGCCTGGTTGCTGTGGAGTGATGTTTTGTCATGAATTTCCCAGAATATAATGCATGTTAGTCGAGACAAATGCATACAAGTTTAAGATGGTAACATTTTTCAGAATGTGAATGACCACTAACACACACGGCTGCAGTTCAGCTAACTGATTTAGCATTTGATGTCTCTTAAGAGACCTTTAAATTCAAAAATTGTCTTTAAATCCTGTTCAGCTGTTTGTGGTATGAGTAAGAATGTATTTGTTTTTAGACACTCCTCAGTTTCAGGTTGTCTGTCATTGTCTTGGAGAGCTGCAGTTTTGAGGTAAATCCAGCTATTGCCTGGGGTGGGCAGTTTATGGAAAGGTGGACTGTGCTGGTGGCTGGCAAACTGGGGACAGCAGAGCTCCTCTACTGCAGGCACTTGTCTTCTTCCTACCCGTGTACCTGGCTTTGCTCCCTGTTTGTTTCCAATACATCTCATTCTTGCTTCCCACCCTTCCATTACATTTTCCCTGTGCCAAGCAAAAGAGAAGGAAGAAATTATAATGGCAGTGTGGTGTGGTGGATGGTGCTTATCAGAGCTTATCTGAGCTGAATCTGTATTGTGAATTTCGAGTTTCCATTCTTGCAGCTTGCCTGGGAGTTTAATGGTGTTGCTCCTTGTGAAGGGAAGGGCTGTGCTATGCTGGATGGTGCCTGGATAGGTGTGGCTTTCTCTTGGCAGGAAAACAGAAGCCCCACAGGAGCAGGGATGGGCAAATAGGATCTGAAACTATGCTTAAAGGTGTTTGATGGTAAGGGTAGGAACTTCTTCAGCCCCGCTCGGAGATCACTGAAAAGGCTAGTGTCATCTGATTCTGTAGGTTTTCTGTTTGAAGGATCAGGCTGCAATATTAAAAATGTTTACTTTGACTTTTGACTAAAGGAAATGCTAATTAACTCTTACACAAAACTAATAGACCAAGCTTTGTATGCTAGATTATGCTTAGAAACTGAATGTATTACGAATTAGTATGGGTTTTTTATATTCAGGAATTTCTTTAGTGTTGGCAGTTTACAATTCTTTTATATACTTCAAAATAGGCTCATGTAAAGGAAATAGTTGTTTCCGGTAAATTTACAAAAGTAAATTACATAACCTATATTCATGCTTAAAACATGGCCCTTGGAATTTCATTCATGTAAGTACCAATTTGGGCCATTAAACATGTGTAATTTCACTTACTTACATATTTAATTTCTTTTTGTGTAGCTGCCAATTCAGCATCCAGTCAATAAATTATATCCAATAACTTAGGCTTTAGTTTATTTTAAGCCACAGATCTTAATGTACAACAGTAAGAATGGCTTGCAGAGAAATGTTGTTGTAGTTTACAGTGAAATTAAAAAGAAAAATTTATCTTAAACAGGTAGTGTAAGAGGTTGGATTCTTGCAGGCTTCCCATTTGGCAGCTCCCCTGACCTGAATTTGAAGGTCCTGGTGTAAGAAAAAGAATGTTAAAAATGTATAGCACATGACAAATACTTACTTTAATCTCTTTATGGCTCAGTGATAAGTGTGTGCATACCTGGGCATGCTCCTGCACAGCAGTTATGAGTGCGTTCAGGTTTTTTTCCACTGCTGGGACACTGGAGGTGAAGATGAAATGTTCTTCTTTATGCATCCCTGGCAGTGATTTTGGTATCAGCAATACTGGATTTTTCTGTCACAGTGGAAGTCAGTTTTTGTGGTTTTGCTCTTGTCTTTTGGCAGGTCAGTATTTGCAAGGTGTGAGCTTGCCCTTAGGTGAGTTTAGTCCCCCTTAGGTGTCACCTTCAGAGGGAGGTTTGGCTGGGGTACCTGATGTCCTTGATGACCTTGCAGAAGAAGGCAGTAACTTGTGTCACCTCCTGGGCTGCTCTTGGTGAGAGCCTGGCATTTTAGTATGAATCAGATGTGAGCAAACCTACTCGGAGAGTGGCCATGTCTCTTCTGTGGACATGGAAATTTTTGTGTAAGCCAGATGGGATTGGTGTTGCTGTAGTCCAGCCTGTTTCTTTTAGTGATGCTGGCACTGCTTTGGCCTCAGTGAGCCAGTACAGGCAGCCAGACAGGCCAGTGCTACACCAATAATAGAGGAAAAAAAAGAGAATGTAAGTGCGTGGTATAGCTACTCAAGTGGCTGAGTCATATGATTTCAGGTGCTGGGTGTGTGAAGAAAAGGAAAAATACAGGATCCTACAGCTGCAAGGAAAGAGAGGCAGGACTTCAGCAACTTCGGTTTGGACTGTAGCTTCATTGCTCAGTAAGAAGAAAAAACTTGGCATTGCTGCTCTTCTTAGTATCTCACAACTTGGGGAGATCCCAGTTTGAGCTAAAATAACTGTTTAGTCAGCCATATAGAAATGCCTCCCTGCCTGCAGTTTCATGGTCTGGTTAAACCTGTGGAAGACTTTGAGGTCCCACCTCCTCTGTGCTGCTGGAGCGGTTTCCTCCGTGACCCTGACACTGGATCTTGTGGGTCTCAGGTCTCGTGCTGCTAGGAGAGCGGCTCAAAGTTGGGTCCCTGCGAGCAGGTGCTCATCCAGGGGCTGGGGAGGTGGCAGGAGACCAGTGTGGAAGTACCAGGTGGGATCTCCTGTCTTCACAGCAGTGAAACTCGGGCTTAGGGCATGGTCTGGAGTGGCCAGGTGTGATGGGGAGCAAGTACACCCCTCCATCCCCTTGAAGCCTGGCTGAATGTGAACTAAAGATAGATTATTTTAAGAGATCAGTCCTTCAAAACACACTGTATGCTCAGCAGGCAGATATTTTTGAGCCTAAGGTGAATATTAGGTGCTTTGAATAGGTCCTTTTTTTTTTTTTCCTATCCTTCAAGGTCGTGAATTAAGGAATTAGCTTGTTTTTTATTTTTGCCTTTTGATTTGAAAGGAACCAAGCTATCATAACATGAAAGCTGTCCTCTGCTTGTTTGCCACATCACAGAAATGAGAGAATTTCTTACTGAGAGAGCAATGAATTTCTCAGGATTTTGCTTAACTGTGGTAAGGATGAATAGTTGAGTTGGGTATGTAGTTTCACACCTTCATGCAAACCAGGACTGAAACCAGTGCAAGCTTGCAATTATTGCAGAGGTTTAAGTTTTCAGTCCAAAATAGCAAATTTTCACATCTTTATCATCTTAATAAAGTAAAAATTTCTTCATTAAGCTAGTATGAATTTGGGGCCAACATTCTGGTTTGGGTTTGTCTGATTTGTTTAACTGGCATTGCCGAATACATTTGAAGTACAAATGAAATGGATAGAAAAGTCTGGGCATAAACATAGGCAGATTTTTATTAGAATGGAGAGTAGAGGTTAGGTTGTAGATCAATATGTTTCTGCAGACCTAACTGAAGTTGAGCTGTGTTAAAACTTGAGTGTCTCTGTTTTGTTTCAGAGAACAGTCAGAACTTTAAAGTGATCCATCTGACACCACGGAAACAAGCAAATTAAGAAATAACACTGAATTAAACGAATTTCATCCTGTTCCACACACAGCAACCCAAGCATATGACTTTGGCTGCAGTACAGACTTAAGTGTAGATTAGATTTCAGTCTTTTTGCTTTCATTTAAATTAAAACATGCTTTAAAAGCTGTACTAATTTGTGCTTTGCATTTAATTTTTGGTTTTGGAGTTTCCATTGAGATGTTTTTTCAAGCTGTTGCCACAATCTTTATGTAGAACTTGATTCTTGTAGCAATATCAGCTGAGCCTTTTCATGGCTTTTCCTATTTTTTTTTTTTTTTTTTTAATTCTGCTGGCTGGATAAAAGGAGAAAGCATAAAGTTGGTAGTTCCTCTATGTTTTTGGATAAGTAGTCCTTCCTATAGCAGAACATTTAACCGGTTGTAGTGGTGATGATTAGCTGTGCTCCTCTTGACATTTAAAAAAATCTTACGAAGTTATATTTGAAACGATAAAGGGAGAAACTGTAGAATGACGCTCTCTGAAGTTTCGGTGGCTCGCTCTGCCCCCCGGTGGTCATTTGGGTACAGGCCTTGTGAAAACAGCATCCGGAGAAGCCTCAGCCTGCTGCTGTCACCTGCCTGCTTTTATTTAGCATTAGCTTAGAGGCAGCTTTCAGGGACACTTAGAGCTGGCACAAATGTTTGGGTAAGTCACAGTGGGGTGGAATTTAGCTGCTGCTTTAAGGGTTTTGCTCAGCTAGTGGGAATAAATGACATAGGCACGTTATGTCCTTGAAAGACAGAGTTCTTTTCCTGAGAATTTTAAAAGTTTAGCTTTTGTCAAGTGTCTAGAATATCAAAATAAAAGAATTTTATAGCTTACATGCCTAAGTTTATATATGTGTATTATTTTTGTGAAATGGTTTCATTTCAAGCACTCGGAATCTGCTTAGGATATTACAATACTTGGCACAAATATTTTGGAAGGACTCTTACGTTCTGTCAGTTCACTTTTAATTAAGAAGCTGAAATAGCTGTTTGTATATTTTTGCTAAGGAAGCAAGGCATAGTTTTTCCTGAGAAAAACAGAAAACTGATGTGACCTAATGACAATAACTTGATACTTTGATTTTAATTTTTTAAAAATTGCTTTCCTCTTTAATGCTGCAGGCTGACTGGAAGTGTGCAGTATCTACTGACAGTATATGAATATATATTTGCTCTTTTGACTCTACTGTAGTTTTTTGTACTTTGCACTATTACGGCGAAGTTGACTGAAAGGGGTGTTGCTTTTTTTTTTGTTACTTCAAGTTCAATGCCAAACTTTAGGTGCTAGAGGGAGCTGTTCCCTGCCAGACTCCCTCTGGAAAAATACCGCTTAAGGAATGGGCAGCAGCTCACTTTGGCACTTGTCAGAAACAGCCAGTGCACGGCAGCTGAGATGTTAGAATGTTTTCTTGCTGCTTTTCTTTTTGCGAATCGAAAAAAAGCCCCTCACCTTAGTTCTCTCAGTGATGAGATATCTTTAGCCAGTAACCATGATAGAAGCACAAGTAAAGATTTAATTCATTGTGGTTTTTTCCTTACCCCTCTGGTTTATTAGAGCTCTCTAAGATTTTTTTATTTAATCTCTTTTTATTCCTTCTTTTTTTTTTTTCTTTTAGCCAAGGACATCCACCACCTGCAGTTCCTCATCTGAGGACCTGTGAGATATTATATTTGCAAATATTTGACGAGCATGCTTGTATTTTGAAAGGGAATTATTTATTTTTAAATAATGTTCACTAAACTTATCCTATCTGCTGTTTATGAAACTAGTCAGAGTGACTCAAGGCCGGGCTGGATAAGGCTTTGAGCCACCTGGTCTAGTGGGAGGAGACCCTGCCCATGACGGGGGTGTTGGAATTATGTGATCTTTAACATCCCTTCCAACCCAAACCATTCTACGGTTCTACAACTCCTTTCAGCCATTTAATGTATTTCCCCTGTATTGAGTCACTTCAGCTGCATTTCTCCTGGAACACAACCTGTGTTCATTACTGCTTTGTACATGCTTGGTTTGTGTTACCCATCAGTTTCGGAAACCACATGTCCATGGATCCACTTTTAAGTCTGTGTATCCCTGTTAGCTGGCATCCTTAATTACTCTATTTTTCTGTGAATACTGCAGATAAAATCTCTGTCATTCCAGAGAAACCTCTGTGCAAGCTGGTGGCAGAAGGTTATTCTCCCTCTGTCTCTGCTTGTTGTTAGACAGGCTTGCTGGAAATGAGTTAAAGTAGCCCTTTCTGGCCAGGCTCTTTTCCATATAATACGCTGCTGTTGAGCATCTGCTCCTCTGAGCTGGGTGGTCCTCTCCCAGCTCCCCACGGCAGCTGCCGGCTTGTGCCGCAGCGCCGGGCACGTCCGGATGAGCAGCCGCGGTGCCACGGGGGCTGTCTGCCTCGCGTCTTGCCCTGCCGCCGGCACAGGGCTCCCGGGAGCCCCTGCTCACCTCCAGCCTGTCTAGCCAGTGAGCAGGTCACTGACTGCAGCAGACACGTCTTTTGACACACTTTTATTAGTATTAAAAAAAAAAAGTGAAAAGGCAAGCAGCTACTGTATTTTCCTGTTCAGAACCTTCTGTGTGCAAAGTCCCTCCATCCCAATACATGCATCATTACTTTTGTCTTTGATGTGCCCTCTGCTCCTCACAGGACCAAAGCCTTTAGAGGGCAAGGGAACAGAAGGACCAGACAGAAGTGAAATTGCAGTATTTTGGCTTGTGCATTTCTTCTACTTTTTCAAACTGAATATTTGCCTTTCCACTGTGAGAAAAAGACACTCTTTTTGATACTGAATGAGAGACATCTATTTAGCCTTAACCATTGAGTGTAATTCCTGGTATCTTTTCTGATGTGTACCCTGGTTTTAACAAGTACAGCAACATTTCTACACTTGATGCATGTAACTGGATTTTATTTTTATTTTTCTTTCTTAAAGTCAAGTTCTCTGTGCAGTTTCAATCCTGACATATTTGCCCAAATAGCATTCTGTCGTTGTGTCTGAAAACAAGTATTTCTGTACTTTGTAGGCAATTTTAAATACACAAATATTTTATAGTGATCAAATATGTCATAAATTTCTAGCTTTGATATATTTCATTACTTGAAAACATCTTCTTACAGTAAGTTATGAGAGTTGTATTGGTGTTAATTTATTCTCAACTCTGTCAGCCTCAGATAGTGGTTGTGAACCATTGCTCTGATTTTCAATGAATTATGGATAATATTTTGTCTCTGAATTAGCAAGTTTAAAAATAAGGAAAAGGATGATGAAACAGCAAGAAATCCATGAACCAAAGTTAAATCACTCTAAATAGAGGTTGTTGCCTTCACTGAAGTATTTTCTTAAGTGCTGTAGTCATTTTAAGTATAACTTGAGCAAAGCCTCTAGCCTGACATTAATGTTTCCACAGTTGCATCTTAGGAAGTTTTAGTCTTGGACATTGTTTTCATATCTTTCTTAATGCTGTTTTGTTAACTGGATACTGGAGATCCACAATGGTTGAATGTAACACCTCATCATATTGTAACTAGGACTGTGTTTATGATTTTTTTATTCTCTCATGCCAGTAATTTTCTGTTCATGCCAGCTCTTTTTTCTCGTTTAAGATTGTGACTTATCTTCTGTTTGAAGAGGATACAATTTTAGAAATACGTCTGTACAATGAAGTATTTTGTTAGACTATTTTGTACTTTATTCTTTTCCCCTGAACATGAAAAGATCGATTTCTTATGACCTTACTTTACAAAGTAAATGAAGGTTTTTGGGTATATTGGCTCTGGAAAGCAGGACAGTGATAGTTGCAGAGTAGCTCACTGTAGCTCTGGACTAGGCTTGTTTCCTAGATATTGAGTAATGACAGTGGACATGCTATCATTCTTCCCCGTGTCAGGTTCCAGTGTATAATCAAAGGTATTCCTGCAGTTTGCCTTTAGCCTCCTGAAAATGTTCCTACTATCCTTATTAAGACAGCTTTGGATGCTTTTAAAGCTGATGTTTTAACAGCTTGTACCAAACTGAGAATGCTAATAACGTTTTCCTTATATTTGTAGGACTTGGAGATTGTGTATTCGTATTTACATGGAATGGAAGCTTTGTCTAATCTGAGAGAGCATCAGCTAAGGTATGATATTTTGTCATTGAAGATCATATATGTTAATGCACTAACTAGGCAAAGGAACAGTAGTTTTGGTAGCTAAATACTGTTGTGTACCCTACCTCAAATTGAAAAGCTGGCTATCACTGCATCAATTTCTTCCCTTCTTTATTGTCCTAACACTTTCTCCTTATATGTGTGCACAGTGTGTCTCTATTTGTTCCTTCCTATTTCTATCTATTATGGATGCATTTGTTTTCTTTTCAAACTTTTGGGCTAGAAGTAAATGCTTTACATACAGAGAACAAGCTCCAGTCCTAATTGAAAGCCCATGTATCGATGAAATCATTTAAGCAGTGTAGTAATCCTGAGAGCAGAGTCCATTATTCAGCTTCAGTTTCAGTTTGTGCTTGCTTTTGTGTGGAAGTTTTAGACAAATTATGTACAACACATGCAGATGATACTTAGTAAAAATATTTAATAAATATCATCCACATTTTTTAGTTAAAATTTTAATTTTATGTTAATTATTAAATTTAAACAAAGCAAATCAATTCAAGTAAAAACTTTCACATGAACTTTCTATTTTTTTGGTAAAGACTTGTGTTTGATTTTTAAGTAATTGTTTCAGTTGTCCTCACATAAGCATCTTATAGCAGAGGTTTCTGAGGGTGTTTGGGCACTGGTGTGAGGCTGGCAGCTACAGAAGGAGGCCAGCACATCTCCTGTATGCCCTGTGGGGTGAGAGGGTGAATTACTGCTGTTTTGGATCCTGGGGTTTGCCAACATTTGACACATCTAAAGATGCTGAAGCAACTTTGATTTGGTTAATGCTGCTTTAGGTTCTAGTTTCTGGTTTCTTGCTTTGTCATTTTGTGGGACTCCACATTCCCAAGCCAATATTCTGTAACTTGGAGAAGATAAAAGGTGGGATTTTCCTCCTTTCAAAGTGCTCAAGACACATTTTGCAATGTGAATGTTGACTTCAAAGAAGTCTCTGTAATTCCTTTTACTTTGGAAGGAGGCCATGGTCACATTCAGTTTAAGTATTTTGTGTTATTATATGCAGGACTTTTAGCACATGAAGCTTTGCATAGCAGGAGTTTAACTGATGTTAACTTGTTTACAAAGATCAAAGTGTGCACATATGGTTGTGTGGTATGTTGATGTGTGCTTCTTGGCTTCCTGTGCAGAATGAGGTTCTTGCTGAGGAATGTGTGGAACTCACACTCCCAGCATAGTGAATTCCTCAAAGAGAGCTTCTGTTTACAGTACCATACATGGAAAAGGCCGGGCTCCCGGCAGATGTTGGACTGAAAGCTTTTATAGTATCCTTTAGAATACAACTCTGCTTGTGGCAGTGGAATGCCAAAAACCCTCTGAGATTCATTAAAACCTAGTGTATTAAATGTAGCCTCTAGTAGTGAATAACTTACCATATGGCTTGCTGGTGATCTCATCTTGAATTTATTACATTTGTTTAGGAAGCGGATAAAGATCACGTTTGAGTGATTGAGCAAAAATTGGACACCAGTATTGACCAGAACTAATTTAATTTTTCAAATATTCGAGGAAGCAATCTAGTTTGTACTACTTGGTCACTGCAATTTCAAACTGTTCCACTGTAACCCAAGAATTGAAATGCTTGGCTACCTTCTGTAAGAGGCATTTTGTTCCCTATTTCTGTCTTAATAATGCAACCAAAATGCTGTAAAACTCAGTGCCAGTGGTGAACTTGCGTGACTTTATCAAGAATGTGCTTCCTCCTGTCCCAATTCAGAGGGGAACAAGACTTGCTTGTTAAAGTGATTCTGTTTCCTGTAACTCCTACTCTTAGATGGCACATTGCCCGGCATCGTTCCAGACCAGTAGGGCATAGATTACCCTTGAGCAGTGTTTCAATTTTAAAAACTGACTCCTAGCAATGACTTTTCTTCTGGTATCTTCTCACCAGTAGCTTCACATGTGTGCTCCCCTTCCCTCTCAAAACAGAGAATCAGAGAGAAGATGAAGACCCAGGAGGTGGAAGCAGACAGTAGCTTTCCCGTGTCTGTAATAGATTTTGACAAGACTCCCATTTTATGGTGGAGAACAGTGTCTGAAAAGAGATGGTTCTGTGGTTCCAGGCTTTTTTGCTGTGCCAGGAAGCAAAAAGATTTTTCATTAGCTGAAATTGATACGCAATACATAATACTTAATTTTATACAATAGAGACATTTCCTGTAAGAAAAGATCTCAAAGATGGTCTGAAGTGTATATCTAAAATACCAGGGTGCGAGAAAGGCTGTGGTAGTAAAACTTGATTATTAATTTTTACATTTATCTATCTATCCATCTATCCATCTATATGCAAACAGAAATAAGATCTCAGTTTTCTATTAACAATTTATGAATAGTCATGATACCACTATAAGCCTGCCACTTCTCGACAGAAAAACCATTATTTCTTAGTGGGCTGAATTAATAAGTAAAATCCTGCAAGAGATAAGTGCTAAAATGGTTTTTGTAGCAGTCTGTTGACTATTGAAACGAATGATCTAGGAAATGACAATTCAATGTTGTGTCAGACCCAGATGAACTCTTCCAGGCCTGAAATCAACTTTTTTGAGACTTTTTGCCTGGGCAGCAATTCTTGAGTGCTTTTGTCTGCCTATGATACCAATGCTGGCAGTTGGTCACTGATACACAGAGATTCTGGTGATGGATTATGTGAGGAAAGAGAATTTATTTTCAAAATTTAAATATAGCTCCTTATTTTAATGTTCACATGAGCTTCTTAGGTAAATCTCTGTCTGACTGTCAAATAGCCTTGGGGTTTGCAGTCTGCTTCAGAGCTATAGAAAGGCCAAGGGAGGCAGTGGGATTTGTTTTGTCCCTACTCCTCCAGTAATTCACAGGGCTGTTTCCTTAAGGCAATAAACAGAAATGGCATGTTGATTTTTTTACATCAAGTTAACATTGCATTTCCTAGTATGTGGTAAGTTCTATTATAGTTGCTCCCTATTACGCCACATTCGTCAGGCAGACAGTGAATATGAAAGTACTTTAATCCTCCCCTCTAGACAGAGGATTTTCCTGCAGGAAATTCTCTCCACTTTGAACCCTCTGGGATTTCAGCATTAAAGTCAAATGGTAATTTTCAAGTTGCTGAATTTTAGCAAAATGAGAGGCATTGATTTACCATGCAAAATAATTTCTTTTTTTATCTATTGGGCCTGACATGAAAAAGAGAGCAGTTTTTATATTGTTGTATCTCTGATTAGTGTTGCATATAGTACATTTCCATCAATTTATAAAATTCAGAATGTCAGAAGCAACTTGCTTCTATCACATCACTTCATGAAATAAAATCAGTATAATTTAAACTCATTTTAATAGAATTTTTTATGGGAACAACTACCTCTAGTGTCCTAAATCAAATCTGATTTTGGATGAAAAAATAACTTTAATGCTTAGATTTAACAATTTGTTCTCTTAAATTGACAATCAGCTTAGCTTTAAATTGGTGTTTAGTTTCCATATGTGCTGGAGTTACCTGTGGAAATGCTGAGTAGCTTTAGAAAGTGAAGTTTTTGTGACACTGAGAGGAATTGTAACTAAAAGTGACTACTTCTCTTTCAGACTGATGTGTGAAACTGTTAGATATGAAAGGCACGAAGCGAATGAAGTTCTGTACTAGTAAGTATTTCTGCTTCCTTTTGTATGATGTTCAAAGAATTAATTCATATTAAAGTGAGTTAAGGACTGTTTAATGCCAAAATTCCTTGCCCAGTGCACAGTCAGTAAATGTAAATGATCCACTTAATTTTCATCATCAAACAGTGGAGAAATTTGCTGTGCCAGGGACAGAGCTAACAGTGGCTCTTGCTTGGTGGTGCATGTTGTATTAAATTTTTATAAAATTAGAGGATGTAGGATGTCTTCCCATTAATTGTCATTTAGTCTTACTTCAATTTTGTGAAAGTAGTAGTGATCAGCTTTTTGTGCCAGGGGTGCCAGATTGACAACTCTAACGTGGTTTATAATTAGCAGGGATGTGCTCCAGTGTCAACTCAGATTTACAGTAGAGATCTGAGAATTGCAATTGCTTCATTTATTTAGGCAATTTATTGAAACAAAAGGTTTATCAGATTCTTACTGCCCCTAACCCATATTCTAAATGCATATTTTTGAGTTGTCTGGTGTTATTTGAACATTTACGTGTACAAAGAATGCACCTGTATGCCTACTTTTGTACATGTGTAATTTTTCCTATATTGAGCATCAGGAGGAAGATGTGATTGAGTAAACTCAACTGCTAAGCCTTGACCATTCAGCAAAGTTGAATTAAGGTCTAATGAAACCCAGTAATGTTATGTGTGGGAAATATGCAAGGTCAAAATCTATAGGTGGATAGATAAAATCTATAGGTGGATGGATAATTTTAATTAGACCAATATAATCTGTATTCATTTTACACACTAATTTGATAGGGACTAATGTGCAGGTGTGTTGTCCTTTCTAGGCAGTTGGTTTGTGTCTCTTATGTGTAATAGAGTTTTTGTTTAGACCCAGCATTTCAGCTCATTCTTACCACAGACTTAAATTTGAATTATATGCCAGATGAATCCATACTGCTAGCTAAGCATATACTCAATGCAGGCAAAAATTGCAGGAAATATGTGCCTGAAAAAATAAAATGCACAAACAGAAGATTGTGAAATCTGGGTTAACTGGCAGTGCTTTTTGCAGTTCTTTTGCACTGATTTCCTTTGTCACTCCTTTCATGTGACTTCATCTTCACTTTGGTTGTTTGCCTGTCATTCCTATTTACTTGCTTCTTGACATTTTTTTCCCCATGATTTATTCAGAAGATTTAATGGGCAGTTTGGCAGTTTCTGGATATAGATGCTAATGCAAAATGTGCTTGCTCTAACATTTCACATCTCTGATTTAATGTTTAATGGGCTAAATGTGAAAGTTAACAAAGAATATTTTTTTTAATGAAAAATTCAATATTTTGAAGCTAGAAAGATATATTCTGTTACTCTGAGCTGTAGCTCTACAATTTTTTTTTAATGAACAATTTGGGATCTACATAGTAAGAAAGTCCCATGGACCTTGCAGTCTAATTTCAGTGTTCTATTTTTAGGATAATGAACTTGGAGAATCCTTTTTTTTTGTTTCTCAAATTCAGCCTATGTGTTGAAGATGTATTCTTCTAAAAAACAGAATTCCAGATTGCAGTGTAGATTGGAAAAACATGAGTACTTTGAGTACTACAAGAGAGATGCAAACTGATAGCCAGGCTAGAATCGATCCACTCAGTTATGAGCTATAGGAAATCAGCTTGGAACATTCAACCTTTATTGAACATACTAGAATTTATCACTTGAAGCTCTTATTTTGGTCATGACAGCTGAGGTATTAAAAAAGCATTACATTTGAACTTTTTAGATTGTTTTTTTAAATGAAAACTTTTTTTCCCCCCAGTGATGGTATTTTGTATTGAACTCTGAAATTGGATGCTATATCTATTAAACTAGCTGCAACTGTTGGAACGGTTAATTGACCTGTGTGTTTGACCTCCCTGAGGCACAACCTAATGTCTCAATGCAGAAAAGCTAAATCTTTATCCCTAAATGCTAATGTGCAAACTAATACAGTTGCCCTGTTTATTTGATCAAAAATTTTCTTTGTGAAAATTTTGTGCCTAATCTGTGTAGTCAGTGGTATGTATAAAAAGGTAAGTTTCTATTTCATGTATGCAATGCTGAAAATAATTATGTGCATTCCTTAGAAGCACAGCAATTATTTTATCCTACATTAAAAAGAAAAAGTTAATTTTCGTAGTAGCTTTATAGATTTTTTTTTAAATGACCAAAGGGATAAAATAGAGCATGTTGTTTAAAATTGGCTCATCTCATCTGCATTTACTTTACTATCAGCGGGTATACATGGTAGTGACAAATTCTCAAACCCTACGGCCATCTCGCTGTTTAAATGAAACTGGGTTATTAGAAGTGGCAGTTCAGCTTGAGTTATTCTTCATTTGCCAGTCATTCTACCACTTTCATTTGATGGGAAGTTAATGACAAAAGGGCTTAAAACCTACAACGCAAAATTTCAGAATTGAGGTTTACTTGACACGCATACTTGTTTTGGTTTTTTTTAACCTTCTACCTTCATGCAAATCTACTTAAAGATCTCAATTAAAAAATATTTATTTTGGTCACTTGATACATATTTTATCAGTAGTTCAAAGAAAAAAAAAGTTTTATTTCTGTATCTGCATGATAATAATTCTTGATGTTTCCAACAGTGAGTTTCCAGTTAGCATTTTCTTTGAATGCCAAAGTTTTAGCAGATTTGTAGAGGGCGTTTATACCTCTGGAGAGTTAAACAAAATTTTTCATATCAGTATTTAATTGTTTGCTATGATGGCAGAGAGGAATCTTTGGCAATAAATGCTTTGGATATAAGCAAATGAATATGTTTTTAATAAAACAAGCACCTCTTCTTCCTCCTCATTTGTCATACAAGGGCTGTATGTGTTTTTCAGCCATGCTGTTTGATATTTCTGTATTTTTCTGTGCATCAGTGGTGTCTGGCCTGCTGTTTCTGTAAGGAAGTCTTGTATGTCTTTAAGCTTTCCTTATTTTCTTCACTAAGGATATTGGACTGGCAGAAATTGTTGTAAGGTTTGATGACCTGCAGTCCAAAGTAATTTGATAATAAAACCTGATGAGTTTCTGAATTACCAGGCTGTAGCATAACATGGTTTTGGGATTACATTCCCTGTAGTTTCTGAGCAATTGAATCTGGAACTAACTTAGGTACTGCTTGTATTGTTTTTAAAAGATACAAAAGAAATCCCAACCCAGCTTATTGTGAAGTGGGTCTTAGTTTTTTAGAGATCCTTCAAAGAAAATCCTGATTGGATATATACTCCCACTTCCCACGTGCCCCTACTGAGAAGATCACAAGATATGTATTTGGATTTAAGCTCTTATCAGTAGCAATTTTGCAGTCTGGAGCACTTTAGTAGTAGGCTACTGATTGTGATTGTGTTGATTCTTAGGAAAAGGACAAGTGTTTAAAGAAGTGTAGCTATCTGTTGGACATCTTGAACTGAACTTTAGCATTAATGTCTTGGGCTCGAAAAAGCTCTTGTCTAATGTCAACATGTTTGTGTGCTTTTATGTCATTTTCTTGTGCAACCTTTAATAAAATTCACTGTGGGGGAAAAAAACTCAAAGAAGTTGTACATATAAACTGGAGATTGGAAAGAAAAAGTGTTGCGTGTAAAACTGAGTTATTACTACAGAGTCTCTCCACAGCTGAAATGAGAAATAGCAAGCTGTTCTAAATTACTGACTGCAGTAGGCAGGTGTGAGACAAAAAGCTGCATTTGTACAATTGTGTTTTCTCTTGCTTTTTTCCTCGTTCCCAACTTGTCATGCAATCTGGGATGAAAAACATCCACTTGTGTTAAGGCGGTAGTGGTTGCATGGAGGTGGAGTGAGGAAGGAAAAGGGGATGAGAACTGGAGAAGGCTGTAAAAAGGATAAAGATCTAAAATGATCAACTGAAATTATGTATATTTTCATGATTAGAACTAAATTCCCAGGTCTAGTAGCAGTAATATCACTATCCAATCTCAGCCAAGTTTCTGAATTACATCACCATGGCATTACATCACCATTACATCACGAGACCCAAACCCCTTGCTTTTGGGCTAGCCATGCAGCTTTTTGCATGACTGGCTTGGCCCAGCCATCAAATTCTGAAACAAATGAAATCTGGAAAGGGAATAAGGGAGCACAACTTTTTGGTAGCTACTCAAATACCGATTGTTATTTTTAGATGGAAATGTTAGTGAGCATGAGGTAGAGCAGAATGTCTGAAAAATGCTGGAGGGCATTAATTCTGTGCAAGGACAGGTGAGAAATAGATCTATGAATAGTCTTTTCAAGAGTGGGCATCTAAGGGTCAGACTTTAATAAAAGACTACAATAAAAGTGACATTGGATTTGTGGTTCTTTCACAGTAGCATATTGTCCTGAAGACCTCAGGAGGATAGAAGCAATGCATATAAACCAACAAAAAGTTATGCCAAAGTTGCTGTACATTTCTGCATAGCCTGACTTGAAGTGTGACAAAAATGAACTAAAAGTATCTACTTAAGCTATTCACACAGACACACAGAGAATATGCTGAGTTGGAAGGGACCCACAAGAATCATCAAGTCCTTCTCTTAAGTGAGTGGCCCATACAGGGATCAAACCCTCAACCTTGGCATCATTAGCACTCTGCTCTAACCAGCTGAACTAATCTCAGGGTCTCATGATTTTAAAACAGAACAGCTCTGCTGAGACCACCTTAACTGAAATTGTGCTAAGAAGGGATGCTTTTATAGGTACAGTGTATGTGGTCTATAGCTATATATGTTTATATCATACAGATATAAGGCTCAAATCCTAAAAGACTACAGAAAGGAATTGCTAGAGAATCTCCCAAGTAAGAAGTGATAGTACAAGAGGAACTGTCCTCAAGTTGTGCTGGCGAGGTTTAGACTAGCTATCAGGAAAGGTTCCTTTAAGGAAATGATTGTCATGCAGTGGCACAGTCTGCCCAGGGAAGTGGCTGCGTTACCATCCCTGGGGGTGTTTAAAAGACATAGGTGTGGTGCCTGGGGACGTGGTTTAGCAGTGAACGTGGCAGTGGTGGGTTAATGGTTGGATTTCATGATTGTAAAGGTCTTTCCAACCTAAATGTTTCTATGATCTCTGAGTCAGTATCTGAATTTTCAGGTGGACCTCTGCAGGCAATATATATAGTCATGCTTCTTGTGTATCCATAGGTTTCTGTGGAAGTTCTGCAGCAGTATATTTAATAATAAAGCAAAAAAACCAAAAAAGCACTGCAGCAGGGCTGGCCTCTTTTTTTTTTCTTCTTTGTCCTGAAAATATTCCTGAAGGTGTATTGTGCCTTCTGATAGTCAGGCAGTTGCCAAAGTATCATTGGGATACTGCCAGTTCTGCACTGCAGTAAATCAGGAACCTGAATTCATATGTTGTGTTGTGGATACATTTTCTCTGGGGAATTTTTTAGGCAATGTCTATCATTAAAATAAACACATTCAAGGACTTGGCAGTTGTCTCTGTATAAACAGACACTGAATCAAGGCTTCTTAATAGTGGCAGTGATCAGTGTTACAGTCTGTTGGCTTTGCATAGCCAGTTCCAAATTTGTGTTATTATTTGACCTGATTTTGAGACTTCTTTGAATGATGACTGAAGAAATGTTTTTGCACCTTCTTTACCGTAAATGCTGCACTGAAACCTATCATGTTCTGGTTGTTGTAATTCTGAGAATAAAAGCTTTGGTTTTGGAGAAATATTAGGAAACTGTAAGATACAAGAGATTTGTCTGTCCTGACCTCAGAGTGTATAGGATGCAAGATCATTTTATTTTTCTACTTCTGTAATTGTTTTCTGGCCATATAGGAGACTATAATTTTTATTTTGAATTTCTCTTCTGATATAAAGGGCTAATTCACTGTACAAGTTTAATATGAAGACTTCACTGACAAAAGGTCAATTAGCTTGTGTGCATATATCTGAATAATATTTTTGATTGCCTGTTTAATCCACTGTCTTAGACTGACAGGCATTACTGATACTCTGAATAATCTCTAATTTGACCAAAATTCTTGTTTCATTTCCCTGATTTTATTTCAGAAGTGGAAGAGAATGCAAATAAATACTCTAAAGAAAAATACACTTCTGATTATTTGTTTTCATGAATGCTGAGGAATTGTTTCTTGTCGTTCATCCTTCTGCATTTCCCATTCTTGCTACCAGAAGATGCCAGTTTTCATCTTGTGTCCATTAATAAAAGATAATCATGGCCATAAATTGAAATATGCACTTTAAGATGTCTGTTTAGTGAAAACCAGAAATTCAAAATTCTGAGTTACCAGTTTTATTACTGAATTTATTTTAACTCGGTCTTATATTTATTCTTCTAATCTTCACTCTAAATACAATTTAAATGTGTTCATAGAAGAAGAAAAATATTTGAAAATTGTGTGTAGCTGATGCATTAAGTACCAATCTCTTTTACTTCTGTGTTTGGGATGCACCTCTTAGTGACATCAAGAGCATCTGAAATGCCCTGTCAGATGTCAGGTAACTGCTTAACTAGCTTAATAAGGAGTGTTAGAGACAGTGCTGACAATGTTAGTAAACAGTTTTCTGGTTATTCTGAGTTGGAACACTACAGTGCTAGTGGGCAGGATCTTCAGGCAATGAGATGTCTACCTGAGAGAATTGTTCAACTTAGACATGTTTGACATTCCAAGGCACTTCAGGGCTAATGTCTAATTGTGGCAATGATTATTCAATTAAAACAATAAACTACCTATAGCTCTCAGCATACAGAGGATAACCAAAATGAACAAAGATGAACAGACAGATTAATCTGCTGGAACAATATTCTGTGGAGCATAAGCTTGCAGAGCAATGTTCTTTGTGATTTCTTCTTGTGTAGTGCTTAAATGTCTGAAAGAGGTCCCAGTTCTGACACATGAAATTTCCATGGTTTCTTCTTCTCTTAAGTGGAGATCTGGGAGCATGAACAATGTCTTTGGAATTACTCTGTGCTTCTGAAATTTATTCATCTTTGAATAACATTGAGTGTGATTACATGAAAATGTAATCTGCTAGGTACACCTCTGTTTGTAAGTTTTTTTATCAAAGCAATTACAGATGTTATAGCTTGTAGGATGATGGTACTATATCCAGTTTAAATGTAAGTCTTGAATCCTTTAGTGGTTTGCATTTCAAAGAATTATTGTCTCCATAAATCCAACTAGCTCTTTCACAACCAAGAAATTGTTCTTGTTGAATTCATGATCTTTTTATGAAGTAGGTTTATGAAAAGATCTCTGAATGGAATGTAATTCTGGATGCTGATGTTCGACTTAAATTAGAGGGTCCTTCCAGCATCTGGAGTTGCTGGACCATTCAGTCCAGTGTTGGAGGGCGAATGACACTTCAATTGCTTAGGTCTTAAGATAGACACAACTGTAAAAGGAATATTAAGCAATAATAATATGGAAGTAATTTCCATGCTTGTTTCCATTGAGACCTGCATGGTGCTTTGCTTTTTTCATGTGCTGTTTTAAAGGGGTTGGCTAAGAAACCAATGACCAGAAGGTGGTCAGAACAGCAAAGACTTCTGTTTAGCATGTGCTTTCAAGTCCAGATACTGAAGTGATGACTAAATTAAAGCATGTTTGACAGCAGTCATCACAAAGGCCTTCAAATTCTTGCCACTGTACATTCTCATGATGTTCCTTATCTCTGTTGAACCAAGGACACATGAGTGAGCACATGCTGAATATGATTCATTATTCCAGAGGTTTTAGTAGTGCTGTGTCTCATTTTGATGGAGAATAAGAATTAAATGGATTGTTCTAGTTAAAATCTAGCTATTTCTAAAGAAGCTTTAAAGGAAAGGGATGTTAGGATAGAGGAATATATTCAGTGGTATAGATATTTGAGATTTATTTGGTCTTTCAACAGGTTGACTTAAATCTTTATTGTAGCTGAATATTTTGGAGGCTTTTTCAGCACCTTATGGGATCAGGAAATCTGAAAGCTAAAACTGGAACACCTGTGCTACTGTAGACAGATGCTTTATAGAATTGGTATTTGTGGAGGACATGTTTTCTTGTGAATAATTTCTTTCATATGCTGTTAATATTTAATTCATATATATGGTTACAAATGTGTTATATAGTTGCAAACATGCAAGTGCTGCTGATTGCTTTATATGGAAATAAAGTAATTATAATTTGGAAACAAAGCTTTAATTTTAAGTAGTGTATATGTAGCTACTTGGTGATCTGGGAAGAAGAAGCTGCCCCTTTCAGGGGAATCAATAGATCATGGATAAGAGTTTGGTACAAGTGCTGGAGACTTTGAGAAAGCCTGCACGCTTCTTGGATCTTGGCAGTCTGGAGATTTATAATTGCTTCTTGATTTTTGAACTTTTGAGTGCCTCTGAGATCTCAGAAAACAGTCATATGCTAGAAAATGTGAAAATACTGTCTAAGCTTGTCAGTGGTGACAACCTAGTGATGTCATAGGCCATTGCACAATTACGCAGTTGAAGTTTCCAGGCAGAACAGTTAGTGACAGCTGAAGTTTCTTTGCATGGCTCTGCCTTCAGTTTTTTGTGTCATTCTCAAAGCAGAGAGCTGTCTTGTCTGGCTGCAGGTTGCAGCTGGGTTAAAGGACTGCGTCAAGGAAGCTGGGCAAGGAAACACAAAGGAAAGGCATTGCAATCCAGTTTATGGGTTTCCGTTTCTAGCTCCTGAATTCCTGTAAATCAAGTTCTCTGGCATTCTGGGAAATTATATATAGATTCCCCAGGAAATCCTCTGCTCTCAACAGTGCTATAATACCAGAATCAAGATTTCAAGTAGATTTATTCAAATTTTGTATAACTAAATGTCAGATCATGAGTAAAACCTGCATATTGGTGAATATTTTGGTATTGGCTTTCAGTTTTGCACCACTTTAAGGTTGCTGCTAGAATCTGAGTATTCTGAAAACTTTATCAGTACGTAACTCTATCATAGTAGTTACAAGAGAAGAACATTGAATCTTGGCACTCGAGTCCTTTTGCTGTCTTCATAGAACACAAATCTTATTTTCAGGACAGAATGACCATGTGTATTGATTTTGTTCTTCTTAGTGTCCCTAATGAGTGACTTTTGGCTTGACTTCATTCTGATTCTTTTCAGGATAA
This sequence comes from Atrichornis clamosus, assembly GCA_013400975.1. Taxonomy (NCBI): domain Eukaryota; kingdom Metazoa; phylum Chordata; class Aves; order Passeriformes; family Menuridae; genus Atrichornis; species Atrichornis clamosus. The sequence continues at coordinate 68,921 of WBMZ01005805.1, forward strand.
ATTGCTTGTGTCATCTTGCTTTCTTGGTAATAAATCTTGTTTTCTTTAACTTGGGAAAGTGGATAGTTTTGCTGCATCTGGTAGGCTATATAATTTAACAGTCCTAAATTTAATCCAGGTGAATATCCAGAGCAGTAGTTGAGCTGAAAAAATCCCTCCCAAAACAAACAACAAAACCCAAACATCCCCCCCACCAAAGAGCTGCTGCTCCCCCCTCTTCCCTGCCCTTTTCCTCAGCTTTAAATATTTGAAGCAATGTATTCTCTCACTTAAGGCCAACACATAAAGTAAAATCTTGCAAATATCCTGCAAAGATCTGTGAATGCATGCTTGGAAATGTACATGTGTCAGTAATTCCTGATTTCAGTTATCTCCACTGTGCTTATAGCCCTGCAAGACTGGAGGGAGGGTGCGGAGAGGAATTCAAAAGTAGGTAGGAATTGCTGTTTGCTTGGGTTAGGTGAGCTTTGCTTTCAGCCTGATGTGGATTACAGAATCCTTTAGGTTGGAAAAGACCTCTAAGGTAATTGAGTCCAGCCATTAACCCAGCACTGTGAGGTCTACCACTAAACCCTCTCCCCAAGCTCCACATCTACACGTTTTTTAAATACCTCCAGCGTTGGTGACTTAACCACTTCTCTGGGCAGCCTGTTCCAGTGCTGGACCATCCTTTCAATATCCAATCTAAACCTCCCCTAGGGCAGCTAGAGGCTGACTCTTGTCCTGTCGCTTGTTGCCTGGGAGGAGAGATCAACCCCCACCTGGCTACAGCCGCCCTTCAGGCAGTTGTAGAGAGCAAGAAGGTCTCTTCTGAGCCTCCTTTTCTCCAGGCTAAACATCCCCAGTTCCCTAAGCTGCCCCTCGTAGGACTTGTGCTCCAGACTCTTTACCAGCTTTATTGCTTTGAGGAGCTCTCACTGCACTTCCAGTCTCCTCATGTGTGACAGCTGCTGCTTCAGTGGTCGTGGTGATGATGGACAGCAGTGGCATCCTTACTAAACTAGGAATTGGAAAGATCTTACCGCAGCAGATGTCTCCTTTTCTACATCAGTCTGACTGACAGGTGCTACTGAACCCTCTCCTCAACTGTCCTAGGCTGGAAAAACCCCAGTGTCTCTTTAAAGATGCCTTTGTGGGAAGGTCATCAGCAGCTATCCTGCTTCAGTTAATTCCTGATGAAGTGCTTACGTGGAGTTAATACCCTCCTGCAAACCCAGTCAGAGAAGTGTCTTGTCCCCAATAAAAGCCTTCTAAGCACAATCTGCTGTTGTCTCTTTGACAGGAAGAATATCTTTAGGACAAATACAGTTTCTAGATTCCCCTGTGGGCTGCCAGGGTTAGGCACTATTCTATCAGTGAAAGACAACTTTTTAATTAGGCTTATTTGCTAGAATTCAGTTTTGATGTTTAAAACAAAATATAAAATGTGATTGCAGAGAAAAGCTTTCAAATGTGAATGTTCTCTTTTGGGTAAAATGGTATTTGCATGAGTCCTCAGGTGGCTTGAAGAAGTGCTTTTGTAGTTCAGCATCCGCTTCTTCTATAGTTCCTTCTGCTTTTCATTACAGGCACAAAAGTCCTGGAGAATGCAAATGCATTGTTGATGAACAAATGTCAAGCATAGTACAGAAAACATGGAAGCTTGATTGAAAGCCACATGATGTTTGAATAGGATTGTGGAAAGCCCAGAATCCTTAAAATGAAAGAATTGCACGTGTTTCTTGTAACAGTACTGTCTAGCAAAAGCTGGCTGCCAAATGCCTTTGTTGAGGCTTAATTCTAATCAACTGAGTATAGCAAGTGTTGAAAGTGCAGGAGTTAAATATATTTTCATATGAAAGGAAGAGATCATTGTTTCATTTGCTTTTTTTTTTTTTCTGAGAGAAGCATGTGTGTTCTGGAGGAAGAAATGTGTTTGCTATACATGTGGAATTTTTTCAGATGTTTTGCTCAAGACTATATTAAGACACTACTAGTTGTAAAAATGAAGAGAATTAAAACCCTCTCTGTATTCTTTGCTCTTGAAGACTGTCTTGGAAATATTTATGATGTTTTCCCTGGCAATGGACGTTTTAGAAGAATACACAGTGTATTTCAGGGAAGATACCTTGAATACAGACACATTCTGTAGTAATATTCCACTGTTGTGATATTGAAGATTTTTAAAATTTAGATAATTAAAGCATTGAATTCAGTAGACATGCATGAGCTTAGAAATTCTCAAATGTAACTGTAAAAATAAAACCAGTTATCAAGTATACGTAGAGGGAAGGGAAAACAAATCCAATTAGATGGTATTCCTCAAGTTTGGTTTATATTTTTAATGAGTGCTTTCAGCTGGGAAATGAGCAGATGCTTCTCTTGATTATATATAAAGTGGATAAAATATGATGTTCATGACAGATAAGTGAGGAGGAGCAACAGCTTTTGAAGAGCCAGCTTGCAGAGAAAGAGAACAAACACGTGAATTGGCAAAAACCACATAAAACTGAGATGATTAACTGAGTGAAAAGTCGTGCTGTGTGTGATCAAATAAGAAAAAATTAAACCACTGCAGTCAAATGTATAATAATTCTAGCAGTTTGTTAAATGATTCAAAGGTAGATTCAAAAGTAGCCTTAAGAATTTGAATATTGAACATACTGACTGGTCCTTGTGAAAGCCAGTAGCTGTATTACTCTTTGAAGTTAAAAGATCTCCAATGAGAAAAGATAACTAAAGCCCCTTACAAATAGGTACTTTGACAGAGGATTTCAAAAAGTTAATCAACTCTCAAAAGGAGGGAAATAAAAGCTTGCGTATTAGTAGATTTGCAAAAGTTAAAATATTTTCTATTTGCTTAATTTCTTTCTTTTTCTACTTCAATTATTTTATAATTGGAAATGGATTTCTGGAGGTATGAACAGATCTTCTAGATTACTTGTGCTTTAGAGTTGTAAAACCAGTGACCCCAGGTTCTTTTCTATCAGACTACACTTTTATGCTTGGTCAAACTGCCAATTTTTAGGAAAAGGGAAAAAACTCCCACCCCAAACCCCACAAAATTTGTGTGGTAATCCACATGGAAAAATTACTATTGACATCCTAATACAGTTACTTCCCAGCTTTTTGGGAAGTAAACAAATCACTGTCTACAGCCATTGCTGAAAACGTTTATTTCAAAAACTTTTAACTGTCCTAATAAGACCAGATTATTTGTATTTAGAATGACATCTATTAAAGAGCATAGCAAAAACGTAACACGCAGTTCAGCAGCAGTGCTGTTGTATACCTGTCGGCGTAGGACTCCCGGGGCAAACAATATTTAGAGATGTGTAAGTTAACTCAGGTACCTGCCTATGCTTTTGGGAACGATACTTTCATTTGAAGTGCTGGTTTTCTTGAGTTTATCTGCTTTAACCTGGTTCTCTGCACTCATGCAAAATGTTGATTTTTCTAGACCAGCAAGTTTGAGGGTGATACCGGCCCATGTGAGAAGCAAGCACGTGAGGCATAATTCAGAATAGGGAGCTCAGAACTATGTGAATCAAAATACTGTTGTTTTAGCTGTGGGACCATCTTATTGCTTCACTTTCTAGTGTCTATCAGTATAAAGAAGTATTCCTGAAGTCTTGATTTTTGAAGACGTTAAGTCTGGCATGTGTGGCTTGTCTGGCTTGTGTGGCTGACCAGTGTAGCTTCCCTGGTCAGGTCATCGGCTGGTAGAAAAGGAACACAAGCTCCATCTTCTTATTCAGCTCCTCTGTTCTTGGCCATAGATTGTGCCCCCTCATCTTCCTCTGTTAATTCTCTACATTTCCATCCTTTCTCTCATGCTTACATTTTACAGTGGAAAATGAAAATGGAGCGTGTTTTTAGATTAGGTGGTTTGCTCTCAGCTCTTTTAGGCTGGCAGTCTTGTTTTGAGGACCACTGTGTGTGTACTTTTAAATTGAAGTTCTTCAAACGAAAAACACACAGCTAACATGTACATTGCCTACTAAGATTTAAGATTAGGTTTTAATACTATGCTGCCATCGTTGTTAAAAGATGTGGGCTGCTCTTGCTTGAAGTCAGACCTAAGTGTTGCTAAGGATGTGAGACATGTAATTAAAAAAATGAAGGTGCTACAAATTAATTAAGTAATCTACATCTCTTAGTGTCACTAGGGATGTGGTTTTCAGATAAGAATGCTTGTGCAGTTCATAATGATGCACTTGAATTCAATTACTTTCTCTGGAAGAAGCAGGAGTGGTACAAACTGAAGTACAGCAGAAGTATTCTCAGTGCTGACTGTCAACATGGAACAAGACTTCAACTGTACCTATTTCTAGTAACTTTAATATTTTATTTTCCTGTCCAAACATTATTTGAACTTACTTATTCAAAAAGAGTCTAAGCATATGGAAAGGCCTTTGTATTACTCAAGAAGCAAGATCTGAATCTACAGTAGAATGCACTGCACCTGGATGACAAAGTCCTCCTCATCCCGTTCCTCTAAAGGATGAAGAGAGGCGAAAAGAAACTTTTTGCCCCTTTTATTGGGCATTTATTATTGTGCCAGGAAGAGACATAGAAGGGGCAGCGCTCAGTGGCACCAGATAAGGGTAACAGATAAATCTAATGTAGGTTTACCATCTGCAAATGTTTCCAATGGTCTCTTACCTTGTGGAAATGCACCCTGATGCCAAAACAAAAACATCTATCTTGAAGAAAAGGTTAAGAAGAAGATGGGAAAGGATGCTTTATTTGCAGAGAGAAGGATGCTACAGTTCTCTTCAGCAAGAACTGAAGAACTGTTATTCTTCTTTGATGTATTTGACAGAATACAATACAGTATATTTACTGTAACTTGACTTAATTTTAATCACTTACAGTTATATTTAATTTGAATTATGCTGTTACCAAATGGATAGATAGATGCTTTTAAAAAAGTGAAATAAATGAAATGAGACATTCTAATAATGTATATATTTGCAAATGGGAATTAGAATAGTTTCATGGAATTATTTTGTAAATGATTGAGTTGTGGTTCCCATCCATAATTTTGAGCATTTTTGCCTCTTTGATGTTCTTTGTAGTGCAAATTTGGTACTGCTGTGAGTAACTTAAATCAAATGTTGTAAACTGTGTCATCTTCTTTTTGTTTTTTATTATTTCAGCCCTGATGATATTGGTACCTGTTGGTATATTCTGCTGTCTGGTTCAGTCTTCATTAAAGAATCCATGTTTCTTCCAAGGAGCAGGTATGTCAGCTATGAATGTACTGTGTTCTATATTTTAAACATAAAACATAAGATGTAGAGAGTTTTTAGAATTAAAAGGCAGTGTCTTAATGAAACACAGAAGAACAAATATAAACACACTTGTCCTGCCTCTACTAGCTGTGGTAACTGTTTTATGCCCATAGCTGGAATATTGAAAGACCGTCATTGTGGACAGTGCACAACCATCCAAAGTGTTATGTAGATGCTGTCAATTTAAAAAACAAAACCAAACCCCTGACAAATGGAGTGAAGTACTGCGTGGTCTCTTCTTGTGAGTAGTCAAATGTCAAACCATAGGATGCACTATAACTGAAGATGTTTTCTTGAGGCTTTACTTACTGTGCACAAGTCTTTGGTGCATGTTTTAGCATATGCTTAGATCATGTTACTGCAGGTTTTGCTACTTCTGTTTAAGGCTGTGCTTCATGCAAATGGATTTACAATGAAGAGTGGTTTTTTACATGGAAAAAAAATGTTTGAGTACGAGACACTCAAAATTTATTTCTCCAGTAAAAAAAAAAATTATTTTGAGCTATGGGGAGAAAATGCATGTGATTGCAAGGATTTTAGACTAAAATGACTGAGCTTGATCACTTTAATGGAAGCAGAGCAGAATTATTTTAAAATGCTGGTTATATGGATATTCATTCAGACTACTATAAAAGGCTCCTTTGAAGTATATGGCATGTAATAAACTTTGTGAAAGGCAGAATGAAAGAGTGACCTGTCTCTGTATGGTATCATCAAAACAAAAGCACTGGAAACTTTTTTACAGTTTTAAATGGTGGGAAACCACTTCATGACTGGTTTTGGTTGGCATATGAAGAGTTAGATCTTCAAATCTGCCTTTCAGTGGGAGAGCAGTGCCACTCTCAGGACTGCCATTTGATGATGGTGGCATATTCTTGGTGCAGTCAAGTGTCTTGTGTCTGTCAGGCACTGCTGATAAGATGGTCTATTTGATGTGCCATCGAATAGTTAGTGCTAAAGGTGCAAAACTGATCATTGTAAAAAGTAGCACAACAACAGAATATAGGACCCGTGCTTCTGGCAGAGTGAAAATTGACCCGTATGTCATCCATGAACAGGCAGTGCCTGGAAGAAAGCTTGCAGGAAGTGCTACATTTAGATCCCAGGAGAAGAGATATATCATACCTGGACTGATGTGGGGTGGTTGTGTATAGTTCGTAGCAAGAATCTTCTGTTCCTTAGAATTACAGCAATGCTTGTGCCTCACTCACTTGGACACTTACAGAGAGGTGAGATTTAGTAAGATAAACAATGAGCTTGAGACTCTTCCTGGTAGATCGAACAGAAAATTACTGTTCCTGTGACAATAAGCAGAGCATTTAAGGGCTGTTCGTGTGGAGAAATGAATAAAATCACGTCTGGGACAGTGTCTGATACCTTGGTGAAGAACAAGCATGGAATTTGGCTTTAGAGTAAGTTTCATAGTTGTGGATGAAGTCAAGTAGATGTCAAACCTGGTGTCTTGGGAAGCAAATGCAAGAGAGACAATTTGTTAATTAACAAAGATAAGTCCACGAAAGCAAAATTAAGAAACTTTAATTATATGAGATAGAAAGTATTTCTGGAGAGTAAAACCAGAGGCATTCTAGTGAGGGGCTTTGTGCTTAGAAGCTATAGTAATTGAAGGGTAGGTGAGTGCCTTATTAAAATTTAGGGCAAGGTTAATCAGGATTTTTTCTTTGTAAATTAGTAAGTTGCAATTGGACCTTGGGCTTGTCCATGAATCAGAAACTTGGGAAAAGTGAGAGGGCACCCAGGTTAAATTTCTGATTTGGAATATTGGTGACTAATAAGTGATTTATTTATTGGTTTATTTATTTAGTAAAACAAAGGCCTGAGAAGAAAACTAAGTTTTTCAGTTTTACTTATGCTGCCAGTGAATTGCTGAGAAGGAAATAGAAAACTCCTCAGATTCACATACTGGACAGAAGAGACTGATCAGCAGCAATGCTAAAGTAACATTTTATAGTGATCTAGGAAAAAGGGAGTGAGACCTACTGAAAAGGCTGCTGTCCAGAAAGAACTGATCGGGTGGTATTTTGGAATCTAAAGAGTAGTGTCAAAAGTGGACAAAAGACAGTTACTGGATAACTGTTAGCTGAAACCGACTGTTTACATATACAGAGAGGAGCAATTTCAAGAGCCTTTTCGAGCATTGCATAATTTGTGAGTCTTGATGTCTTACTGCTGTTAAAATGAATTGGCTATGGTTTAGCAAATGGAGCACGTCCTCATTCATCACTGGCATCAAGTGATAGTAAGAAACCTAAACATTGAAAAGTAGAGATCATCCAATTTTGATCTTGTTTGTCATTTCAGTAAACTGAATTTGCAATACTGAATTAATATTTACACTATTTTAGTGTGGGTTTTTTTCAGTTTAATCCATTTTGTCTTTGCCCATCTAAAAAGTCACTAGGAAGTTATTTTGCAACATGTGAAGCTGGTGAGTAAGAGAGCAGGATGGTGCCAAGAAGTCTGTGTAGGAGCAAGCAAATACGTAGAAAGCAAGAAGTATGTTCCTTTCTCCAAATCTGATTGACTCAGAAAATTCTAATTTCCCTAACTTTCTTTTCCCAGAGCCAAATGTAATTCACCCCTAAGTGTCTCACCATCCAAAACTCTTCATTTTTTTCCCCCTTAAAAAATATTCCCTCTTTTTTTGGCAGCCTGCCCGATGCACCTGTAGTAAATCCCTTTGGACATGTTTCTGGGCTGCATCGTGCTGATCATGCTCAGACTATGGGCTGCCCCTTGCCTGTCCTCTGGACTTTCTCAAGCTCAGCTTCATTGCATGATGGCTGGGCAGTAGCTGACCAAATTTAAAATAAGACACATATTGTCATCCCACCAATTCCACCCCCACCCTACCCCCTGAATTTCAAGAGCATTTGCTATCTTTGTTGAATTTCACTCTTTTAAAATGTATGTCTTTACATGACAGAGCAAAAGTGGTATCTCAGGGTAATTTAGATAGACCTAGTGGATAAATCTGCCTGCAATCTTGCAGGTGTGTTCTCAGTCGTGTGCAGAATTCGATCTTACTCTTAACTTCATGGCTGTTGGCATGTGACTCTATAAAGAACAGGGTAGAGAACTCTCACTAGATTTGAGCTGAAAGTTGGAAATACCTTAGTGCATTTGACTCCGTATGTTCAGCATATTATTTGCATTTGTGTCCTCTATTAGCTAATTGACTTGCATTAGTTTCAGATATAGCATCCTCAGACTGGTTGGTGAGTAACACTGGAAATGCTCTTTTGTTGTGTATTTTGTGTCAGGCACACTTATTTTATTTCTTTCTTCCAAGTCATTGGGTCCATATCTTTAATTTCTAGTGTTAGATACTTCAAATAATTTCAGATACAAAAAATTATTTCGGTAGAGAGACTAGATTTGGCAGACAGATAATATATAGTTGGGGAAGAAGAATGTTTTAAAAAATTAGCCCCGCTCATGAAGCTGTCTAAAAGCGTAAGAAATTGCCACCCCCTGCTTTCCCACCGTCATGATTTAGGAATGGAACACCCTAATTTAGTGCCCCCCTCAGTTAGACTCCCCCAAACCAGACACTGCTCACTCCCCTTCTGCCTCTGCTGGGGCACACAAAGGCAGAGATTACAGGTTGAGATAAGAACAATTTTCTGGAAACAGCAATGAGATAAGAAAATGAACAGTAACAGCAGCAATACTAATAACAACCATGTAAATAAAATATAGTGTAGCAGTCCAAAATTACCCATCTTTGTAGTGCATGAGATATGGTCAAATAGCTACTAGTTGAAATAGTTTTCAATGAGTGTCAAAGCTGCCAATTTTTGACAAAGTTCTATGATGTACTGAGTGACTTGTAAAGTTACTTGTAACTAGCTACTAGACAAGTCTTTAATTCCAAATTGAAAAAAATAAGGTGTTCAAGCTGGAATATTTGAATACATGAAATCCTAAATTGAGTATTTTGCTTTGGAAACTTTTAACATCTAAACCATGTCTGTTTTTTGAAAACAGCATGAGTTTAATTTTATTTCCCTGTTGTAATATAGTTTAGCTTGTGTTTGTTCAAATGCCAAGCTATCAGCTAGCAAATAGTGTTCATAAGATAAGGCTGGATTTTATTAACTTATTAATTTAGGAAAATATACAATCCACAGTTTTAAAGGATTTTGACCTGAACAATTAAAGCTGCCATTTATTTGGTTACATAAAGCAAATCTTAATCTTATTCTCTTATTTAATTTCTGTAAATTGCAACAGTGAAATTTATTTTGACAGTTTAATGTGAGGAAGATCATCCCCCTTCCCTCCTACCCCTCTCTCCCCAATTTTACTATTAACATTTGCAAGCTTATTTCTTTAATACATCAGGCATGTATTATGGTTAAACTAAACATTCCTTAATTCTTTCCTCCCACCACACCCACCAAACTAGCACAAATTAACACTGTCTCCTCATGGTTCCCCCGAGCCTCTCTACCCTGAAGCAGTTCACATGGTAGAATGAGGTTTATGTATGAACTCCAGAAAATAAACCAGCAGAAAATACAATTCCCTGAGGGTTGTCCTGGCTCTCCTGTGTTTTCACATGGCCACTGACAGCAACAATGTGACAGTCCCTCAAAATATCTTTTGGAATGGCCTCCAGCATCCCTCCGCCTGCTCCATGCTCTCACCACGTTTGATCATTTGCTTGGACTTCCTGTGTGGTTTTTGTACCAGAACTTTGCTTTCTAGTGTAAACTCTACTGGGTTCTTTCATGTTACTTAAATGGGAGTTGCAGTACAAAAAGCTCTCCTAGATCTCCCACAGCTTACCTCAAGCTTGCTTTTGGCTTCCAGACCAGAGGCTGCAACCAACTCTTAGCAGCAACAAAATACAGAATTGCTGGGCCTTTCCTATACTAAACCAACTTAACAAATGGAATGGAATATCTGGTGGTACTGGAGATTTGTTGAAGAAATTGTGGACTTCTTTTGAATGTGTGTAAAGCAGTAGCAAAACTCAGTTTGTGCAGAAATGTTTTGTCTTCATCTAAGTGTAGCCTCATTAACTTGTGAAAGTAACCTTTCAGGAAAACATTTGTTAGGGATTTTGGCAGGTAATGAATGTGAGTGTAATGGTGCTGGAGCAGAGCCCTTGCCTATCTACAGGCGTTTATACAGCTTTATGTATCTGAAACATACTTCCTAATTTTTGTGATGTCTGGGTCATGCTGCTTTGTGTGGTTTGCATGTATCTAACTGATGGTGTGTTTATATTTTGAATGCAGAATTGTCTTTGATCGATCTTTTGAGTGAATAAAATTATGCTGATAGCTTTAATCACAATGATAAAATCCTTCTCTCAGTATATGACTCATATATTTGCAACTTAGTGTTTATTAATAATGGCTATTACTGGCTGAAACCTGTGAGATAAAAGAACAAAACTAGGATTTTAACTGAGAGTGATCAGGATACACAAATATTTAAACCATGATAAAATCCCCTAAAAAGAGAGTTTATTTTTTTTCCCCTGAGCAGGAAACTGAGATTTTTAGAACAATGGATTTTGTGGAGGCTCAGGGTTGTACTTTTGGGAACTGCTGGTTTAGTTGTTTAAGGTGCAGAGGGAGTTGATTAAGAGCTCTGCTGAGCTTTTTTCAGGTTCTGAGTTTTGCTTATGGCTAAGGATTTACAGCATAGTGATGGAAACATGAAGACCATACATTGGATCTTTGTAGACAAAAATAAGTCCCCAGGTTACAGTCTCAAGTCTATTTAAGAAATTACTTGAAAATGTATGCTTTGGATTTAGTTAGCCCTCAGAACTCTCTCTCTTTAATATAAAACTTTACTTTTTTTACTGCTGCTGGATTTTCCTGTGACCTGTTTTTTTGATATGTCTGTATCCAGCTCTCGGTGTTCTGAAGCCTTGCTCCTGACTACCTCTAAAAGCTGGTGGGAAGGCATAGAGTGTGATATTGTTGTGGGCTGACCTCCCTTCTGCCTTGTCCTCTGTCTGGCTTGAATGCCTTGGTTCAGCATTTCAGTCCATCAGTTGAAGCTGAAGCTTGACGGAGTGTGATCTTAGGGTTTAATCTAGGAAAGACTGAGATCACAGGAAGAAGTAGTGCTGTCAGTCCATTCATGACTGTGTGGCTACCATGAATTACTCACAAATAATTTAAATAGTCATTGAGAAATTAACACGAATTGCTTTGTACCACCTGCATCTACCCAAAAGATTGCATATGTCCTTTTGGATGGAGATATTTACTGTTACCTGCAAGCAAAAAATAGGACTTATCACAGTGAGTGTGACTGCAATTGCTTACTGAGACTCAAAACTCCTAGAGAAAATAAAAGCTAGCTTACAAGTGGTAGCATTTTATTGGGAGTGCCTGATCTGGCCATCTACCTTGATTTTGTTGATCTCACATGGCCAGTGTTATCAGTGAAGTCCAGCACTTGCTCATATGTCTTTGCAGTCTTCCTCATGGGGTTCTGCAGGAGCTGGAGCTGCCATGGGGCTGTCCCTGAACTCAGCTCCCTGAGGACTGGCTAGCCTGGAGGGCATGCAGGGAGGGTTTCAAGCTCTGACTCTGACTGCATCACTTAAGATACATTCAGCTACAGCCAGAGTTGACTTGGCTGAGCCATAAATTGATGGGGCCTTGTGATGTCACCTGCTATCTCAGCAAAGTTTGTGATGCAGAGCACAGGCTACATGTATCAGTCATGTCATCTGAAAGTGTCCTTAGAGTTTGAAAAAAATAGTGTACAGTTTTTAAAAAAATATGAATACTAAAAATAGTTTTGCAGCTAATACAGTTGTTATCCCGTCCATCTGTTCTGCTGAGTAATTGAAGAGTTCATGGAGGTTTGAAACTGGTTATGACAGTATCGGAGGTGTTGGGAAATAGACGAGGAGACAGTTCCTAAATGATGAGATGGCTGGTGTCTGGTGGTGTTCCTGTCATATTTCAGTGCTACTGGAATTCTGTTTTTGTAGAGCTGATAAAATGTTAAGGGACTTAATCTATTACACTGACATCTTCTGAAAACAAAAATAGAAATTTAACCTCTTGTGTCTAGTGCTAGCCGTGTTCTTCCAAGTTTGTAAGGACAAGATGAGAAGGTAACAATGAAGCAGAAGGTGTCAAATGACCTGAATAAGTTTTCATTGAGCCTACATTGTTCTGATTCCACTTAAGGAGTGGGAGGCTTTCAGGGATGAGAATGCTTGTCGTAGGAGAAGAGCCAACTTGAGCACCTCTCACAAAGGCAAACCTTATACTAGTTTCTAGATCTATATACTAGAGCCACAGACTTCTGTCTCTTTCCATGTGAAAAGACCTGATGATGGACTTTAGAAGGTCTGGATCATCTGCTGGTGCTCAGGTGCATTTGTGGAATGATCATGACAATTTCATATGCTTTCTGTAGGAGAGACACCAATAATTGATGGTGCAGAGCTTGTAGATTCAAGAGTCCTTGTTCTGGTTGTTTTTTCATTGTTTCACACGTGGCAATTGTTAGCTAAGTCAAGATAGCATTTCATGACACTGTTGGTACATTTAAAACAAGTAAAGAAGTTAGGCTTTTCTTATGCTGTGCTTTATTCACTTCAATGGTGTTTATCTTCCCCATTGAAATTGCGGTTGTGTAAAAATACTTAAAAGTTAAAGATATCTACTTTAATGAAAAAATTGCACTTAGGAATTTGTGATATAGGCCATGGAAACATATGTATGTAACATTATAAATCCAGACCACTGCTTTTATGGAGAGTTTTCCCTGTGAACAATTTAGGTTATTTTTGCATTTACTATACAGAGTAAGTATAATGAAAATTTTTCAGTGGGACATAGCCAATGCCAAGGAAAAACAAAATCTGAGGTAACACGGGCAGTAGATTTTTTTTCTGTGTAAGCATTAATAGCTCAAAGTAAATGAAAAGGTCCTTAAGAAATTAAAATTAAGCAGAAGGGTTTAACAAACTAGATTCAGAGGAGATAATCTTTGAGCAGAAAGAAAGCAGAGGAAAAGAGAGAATCCTTTATGGTAGCTGATAGAGGAAATGTAATCTTTGACTCACATCCCATTTCTTTAAATGTTAGAAAGTTTGAGTTAAAATTATGAGTAATTTTTGAAAAATGTGCTGGAATAGCGGTGTAGGGGTTTCCACCCCCCCCCTTTTTTTTCCCCCAGGGAACGTTTTAGATTGCTCTTTAGGCTGGGTGTAAAATATGCATTCCACTGAAAACACTCATTTTTTTCCTGAATACGCTGTATTCTCATTGTTGAAAAATTTTGGTGCTGTTCAGTTGATTGCCTGACTTCTAAAATGTGCTGCAGTGAAAACCGGCCTTGAAACAGTATGATTTTATCTCTGACTCTTCTTTTTACCTGATTTAGTGTCTCATTGGCTAGAGGCACCTTTCTAATCCCAGCATTAATGTCTCTAATGGAGCATGTCACAATTGAAGTAATTGAGAACATCTAGTCAATCTTGCAGACATCTTTGCTTTTGCTTTTACTACTTTTCTGTACATTATAATTATGTAATATATATTTAATTTCAAAAGTTCTCACATTGGTATTTTCTTTCTAAAATTTCAATCTTGATTTTAATTTTAAAAAGCTGTTTTCTGAACTGGTAATAAATTACTTGCATACAAATGAAGATGTGGAAAAAATTGAGAGCTTTTTCTGAGAAACTAAGGAGGGGAAAATTCTCTGTAATAAAGTAAATGGTTAAAAGTAAGTTAAATGTAAAAAATGTTACATCAGGGTGTTCACTACTGCTTAAATTGTTAATTAAAGGGATCTATGTGAAGAAAATTGTTGTTTTTTCACAGTTGATATTGCAGCTGGTGAGATGACCTATTTTGTAATCTGTTCCTTCTGATTTAAGATTCCCTCTGATAAAACTCAATAGTACTTAATGTTTTGAGTTTTAGTGCAAACCTGCAAAACATCAAAAACTCCCCTCAGTTACTTGGGAAAACTGCATTATAAGATTCTTACTGAGGTCAGAAGGAAGACCATGTTTGTTTTACATGCTCTCAAGTTCTCTGGACAAGTGTTATAAGTGTAATGAACTGAAGTAATCTGGTCATTGCTTACCTCAAAATAACAACAAAATGAACTGTGTGCAAAAACAGCATAAAGAATACCAAAAGGAGAAGTATACCTATGTGGAGAGAAGGGACAGAGAACACTGCCTTTTCTTTGCCTCGCGTGGGACTCACAGGATCTAAACTTCTACAGACTTGTTTTTGCTGAAGGACAATCTTGATAAGCTGAAGTAATGATGTTTACTTATGTATTTGGAGGACTGTAGAACAACTGGAAGGACTTAGAAGTACTGTAGGAATGATTAGCATGATTCTGCTACTGTAATTCTTCTGCAAATGGTCTTGTTAACAAAATGTTACTCCATATTGTAGAAGACTTCAAAATGTCAGAGTTTTCTTTTAGCTGATACTAAAATTTTCAAATGTTTCTGAAAAACAAATCCAGGGATACAAGACATAGTATGACATGTTAACTGAGGAATAATTTATTTTCAAATTACAATATCAATAACTAAAACAAAAATGTCACTATTATTCCACTTGTTTACTTATTAATTTACAAATACACAAATTTATCTTGAATACATCTGCTTTGTACACTAGCAGATTTATGGAAACTAGTTATTGAGATAATATGTTTAGCTTTCCATATGAATGAGTTGGTTGTATTGAATGAGTCAGGCATGTAAGTGTGTGTGGAAAATGTCAATATGTATGGTCTTACTTTATTTCTAAAAACCTAGATGATATGTCAAGGTATTTTAGGAAATAAAAAAAGCTGACAATTTGTAATACCTTAATTATGAAAGTCTATAGGGGGGCGTAAAATATCAATAGCAAAAGTCTTCATTTGAAAACGAACATCTAAAGTCTTTGTATGACATTGGAAAAATATTCCTCTGTTTTAATGAATTTCATGAATTTTAATAAGCCAAGCTGTGTTCAGGCAAGGTCTTGCCTCTTAAGTAATGTTTTCCAACAACTTCTCATTCTTTGAGACCATTATGTAGATCTTGTGATGTCACAGTGATCTCCATGGCAACACAGACGTCATTAACATGAAGCATAAGCAAAGCTGTCTTTATACAAACCATTTATTTATTTTTTTTTTTTAAGGAGTAAGAAAAAAAATAGGTTAGGAAAAAACCTTTCATCTTTGAATATTTTCCAAGATAAAATAATACGAGAACTACTAATTTAAAAATAAAATAAGGACGATTTTTTTCCCAGCAAAGGATCTATCCTCAGGTGTTCTGGTGAGGTACCTGCCTTCTAGTTTTCTGTACTGGAGATGTTGCAAAGCTGAACTGCTGCAAGAAGCTGAATTTATTGTTGCCTCTACTAGGTTCCAGTTTTGTTAGTTTATATAGTTGTGTATACAGTTTACAAATATAGATCTTGAATTCAACACGAAAATGCCATCAACCCATTTCTTTTGTTTAGTATATATCAAAGGGTTGTAAAAGAACACTAAGTGGCATTCTAGCCTGAAAAGTATTCAGGATCACCTGCTGTTATAAAGACCCTGAGCATCTACCCTTGTTATTGTAAATTTGCAAAACAATTTGTTATTCTTAACAGCACTTTTTCAGATTGATTTTTTTAACCATTTTTCAGGTTAATGTTTTAGTTTCAGTGTAACTTTATGAAAAGATAAAGTGAAAAGGAGCAAATGGGAAACTTCACACAATTATTTAATTTTTTTTGCCTAAACTAGACAAACTTGCTAAGATACTCTTGTAACCAGGTAAAATTTTAAAATTAAACACACTTTTCAAAACAGTAGTGTGTCCTAAGAGAAAAACCGTGTGAAGATCATAAGGCATATGTTTCAGGGGTTGACTGAGGGGACTTTCTATGGAAGCAAACTTCCAGAATTTAGCTAATTTCAGGCTATTCACTGTGGGTTTTCAGGAACTTCTTTTGAAGTGCTTGCAGTAGTCAGCTATAAATTAGCAGATTAATGCAACCTCTGATCTGGGTTACATTTGCATAAGAAATAAATCCCTATGAGTATTACATAGCTAAAGTACTATAGCGACCAGGTTGTACGGATGCTAAATGTGTTCAAAATACTGAAGAGGTTTACTAAAGTTCTCAGATGGAGTTTAAATTAACTTCCACACATTTTTAGCAGGAATTATTTAAAGCATTAATTTACTATAAATGTGCTTATTCTGTAATTTTAGTATGGTCTGGTTAGTCATCGGGCATCCTTTCTCAGTCTGGCTTGCTGGGTTCTTCACACCCTCCTGCTGCAGCTCCAGGGTTATTGTCTTTGGCACCACGGTTCCTGTTCCCCCACAGGCAGCGGGTAATTTGGGTCCTGAGTCAAGCAGGGAGCTGCAGTGATGTCTGAGGCTTTTTCTCTTGTGAAACCCTCCTCCCAAGTATTATTAAGTGGCATGTACTTAGCTGTGATGTCGCAGTGAGTCCCTTCCCTGACACATGAGCTGTTGTATCTGAGACTGTAAACATCTAAGCTATCGTATGACACTGGATAAGTCTAATCATCCTTATCCATGGTATGCAGTGAGCTCATGTCTCCAGGATTTGCAAGTAGTGACAGGTCTGCAAATGCCTCTTCAACTTGTATTCCACTTGCCAGCATCTCAATTTTCCTTTCAACTGAAAAGCATTTCTGTAAAGCAGCTATTTGCTCGTGCTGGAAAAAAAGAAAAGCTATAAATAGAATAACATTGTGAGAATTAAATAAGTTAAAAGAAAAAAAAAGTTAACCTAGTGATTATTTTAATATGCAGATGACAACCACATTTTAATTAAAAATAATAGTTACTACAAGTCAAAAGCACCTTGGGATTCATTTGCACTGTTACTTGTTTTTTCTAAAAGACAGGCACTAATTCAAATGAGAATCCAAGTCAGCCTATATTATCGGATTATTTGCTGGTCTGTCTAATGATCCCCTGTCTCGTAGTTCATAAACTCGTGTTTTCATAGTTTCCAGTGCGCAGCTCTAAGCACGGGGAAGCCCGCTCCTGCCTCCCCTGCTTGCATCATCCCCCGCGGAGTGCTGTTCACGTTAGAGTGGCTCCGCATGCATGAAGGGCTCTTTTTTTTTCTGAGGGGTCAGAAAATGGCCACGCCAAATTTAGTTTTCGTCAGAACACTTAAGCGTTCCCCTGGGAATGGCTTGTGCATGTATACAAGCTTCTTAATTGTAACTCTCTTCTTTTTCATCCCTGGCAAGGATGAGTTGGGCGGAGATCTGGGTTTCAGAACACATTGATGTGAAACCCAGCTAAACCTAGCTTGGCTAGAAGAAACCATATAGAGGGACTCATGCTTTTCCTTCTAATCTGGATGTACTAAAATCAAATGTGGCGTTTTTAATAAAAGAGATGCACAAGGAGGAACTTGATTGAATGCCTTATCATCTCTCTAAATGACAGATAGAAAATGGTCCCCATTTTATTTCCCATCCAGACTTCTACTAAATACTGCCCCATAGTTCATCAAGGAATTCAGTGTGACTGGTTTGCTTTAGAACTGTAACTAACTTGTTGTTGCAAGTTGAATGTTGATTATTACATCATGATTTGATTTGGGGATTTTTTGAAGACCAGACGTTCTGCTCATGTTTGATTCAGTATCGTCAGAGAATAATTGATGCGGTGATGGAAAGCAGGTACCTGCCATGGCTGAGGTCATGGCACTGTTGTGAGTAAGTGGCGTGTGTGGGTGGGACATGCAGCAAAAGATCCATCCAATGGAATGGGGACTCCTCTCTGCTCTGATATTGAGAAGTGGAGGATAGGGGAAAGGTGGGAAAGGCAGTAGAGAGCACTTGAATGTAAATGGTGTTGGTATAAAATATAATAGAATTTTCAGGGTGAGGGCTCCCTAAGAGCAAATGAAAACACTTTGACTTACATAACTTCAAATTCTAAGTATGCTTCATGCAATACCTCTGTATTTCATTTTGGTAGCTTTCTATGATACTCCTAAATGTAGATGTCAAGTGAAGCAATGTAATTTTCACAAAATGAGCTTGTAAGTATTGGGTTTGTGTGACTTAAGGTCTGTTTTTATCATGAATATGTTAAAAGCTTGAGAAACTGAACTCAGTAGTGCACAGCCTTGTGCTTACGGATTTATTCATGTACAGTCTCGAACTGATAAGGATTGGTTGCAGTGAAGGTGGGAGAGGGATAATGTTTACTTTAATCTCCATGTATATTTAGATGTTCTGCCTTGGCAAATATTGCACAGCAGTGATCTTAAACCCATTGTACATCCCATTTGAAAACTTCATAATAAAGAAAGTTTTTGAATATCTGATTTCAAGAGTTTTGGCATAAATCATTGCAATATTCACGCATTAGTTTTCTAGTTTCATTATATTGTAAATTTTGTTATAAAAAAAAAAGCAAAATCTCTATGGAACTTATTTCCTTGTATACATGTACCACAGAAAATTCTAAGAACTTGAGAAATGAGAAAATGTGCTACTTGTATTTTTGCTTTCATCAGAATGTGTCTAAATAGAATATGCTTTTTGATTCAGAGAAAAGCATATTAAAGAGATTTTATTCTCAACCAGCAGATTTGTTCAAAATACTGCATTTACATATACATAAAACTATAACAATATTATGTGCTGAAGAGTGCCCATGATAGAGGTGACTATACTTCGTGGAACTTTCTTTGTGAGACTTAAATATAGTTTGGCTAAACCTTAAGCTAATGTAGTGTAGTGAATATCAAAAGAAATAAAAGTTAAGATTCCATAATAGAGGCAACTTTAAATTTTTGTTTGTCCTTTTTACAAAATAGTTGTCACTAGTGAAATTGAGTTTTCTATGAGTGATCTTTAGTCTTTAAGAGGAAGAAAGAAAATGGCTGAAAACACTTTCCTTGGTGATGTGGAGTTTTCTTCAGATTCTGCATCACTTTTGATGAATGCATTTACATTCCAGTGCTGAGAAATAAGTTTCCATTTGGGAGCTGGGTTGACGTGAAAACAGGAATGTAGAGGCCCAGGGTGAGGGGACAGGGCTGAATGCTGATAGAGAAACGTTCCCTCTTCAGTAGCTGCTGCCTCTCCTGCGAGCTTTGAAAAGAGCATCTGTGTGTGTGCGTACGAGAATGTCTGGGGACCTGGGGAAATGGATGGCTCATGTCTGGAGAAAGCTGCCTTGTCCTCCAATGTCATGATGATAATAGAAAGAATAGAACAAGTCACCCTCAGTACCTGCAAGTTTTTGCTGTCTCTATGTGTAAGTGCTTATAAAAATTCATGTGTTACTTGTGGCTTTAGAAATTTCATTTAATTGAAGTACTTTGTTGTTTTGTTTTATTAGTAAATTATTAAATTTCAAGGGGAATAAATGCAGACAGTGGTCCTAAATTATGCTCATGTTGTTTATTAGCCACTGACATATTTGTACTTTTGTAGTTTTATAATACTAAAGGGTTTGGTTTGTAAGTGAAAACTGAAGTGTAAACTTGGGAAACATAGAAACCCTTTACTTTCACTTAGAACTTGTCTTCTTTTAACAAGCATGAAACCTGAAAACTAATACATCTGTTCTTCAGCCTGCTGTGTATGTTTTGACTATAACGAGTTATAAGCTATGTATTGAGTGAGACACTTACGGAAAAGGGAACTGTCATCTCTGGTCAGTGTAAATTCAATTTAAGAATGCATGAGAATGTAGATGAAATTGTAAATTGCTTACATGGATTAAAATACCTGGTTTTAAGACATATAATGAGCAAAAGGGTTTTTTTAGTACTAATGACTTTATTTGCAAAGAGTGCTTTTGAATAGTCAGGTGGGAAATTCAACTTTTGTCAGTTGTTTAAGGGAATAGTGTAGCTAGGGAGAAGTTACTTGGAGAAAATAGCAAACTACTACTGTAAAATGGACTCCTGTAAATAATGTTGTTTTGTATATCTTTAAGTTGTTGTGATTTTTTTGTTGATCTTTTAAAAATTAAAGTAGATTTGTATTCACATCATGCATTCAGTAGCTTTATGGGAATACAAGTAGTGTGATAGAAAAGGAGTCCAGAAGGGAAATTACCTCTAGGACAGGTACTGAGGAAAGCATCTGTGAAGTCTAATACTTGGGGAACTTCAAGTCAGAGCAGAGAAGAAAAGTGTTGGAAGAGCTGCTGCAAAACAAGGTTCTTTGGGGAATTTAGGTGAGGCAGCAATATCCTGACCAGGCAGCCCTTCTGACTTTCTAAATTACTGTTATAACCTCTGCATCCCACACTGACAGCTACAATTGCAAAGGTAACTTTCGATTGCCTTGGCTTCCTTTGGTGAAATTCTCTTATGCACATCACCAACTTAGAGAAAATAGTTGCAAACCTGGGATTCTTTCAGGTGTGTCATTGACTGAATAGTTGCAAACAAGCTGTATTTAGGAGTTGGAATTAATAAGGCTTAGGTAGGAAGATTGTCTTAACACAATTTTGATTTAAGTGGTTAAGGAATGGTATGATACAACTAAATGTGAAGTGTATACTATGTAAAATTCTCTACTGCATTTTAGAAACAAAAATGGAGTTTAAGCTTAAGCTCCATAGTGGAGTCATATATCCACAGTCTTATCTCACACTACAGTTAGGGAAGAAGTAAATTTGACAAATCCCTGATCTATTGAAACCTGCTAATAAAGGCTCTCTACATTGTACCAATGTAGCCAATACTTCTATAGACTATTCTGTGAAAAATCTGGGTAGTCAAACTCACTTGCTATGGAAAGTCTGGCTTCAAAATTTTGTAAAGAACATTTGTCTAGTCAATGTTACTGAAATGGAGCTGATAATAAGAAGATAATCTATCAGTGCTTCTGCTAAAACATTATTTGCTGCTACTGTTTCTATGTGATACCATAACATCTCTCAAGTCAGCTTGCATGCTGGTTTATGGGTCCTCTAATGAAGTTCTTCCCCCGGTGTGTCATAGCATCACAGAACGGTTTGAGTTGGAAGGAATTTCAAAGGTCAGCTAATTCTAAACCCTTTGCCATGATCAGGGATACCTTTCACTTGACCAGGTTGCTCAGAGCCCCATGCAACCTGGTCTTGAACAATTCCAAGGATGGGGCATCCACACCTTTTCTGGGCAACCTGTTCCAGTGCCTCAGCATTCTCATAATGAAGAATTTTATAAAAGGCTTTACAGCTTGGGCTTTTTTATCAGCTTAGTAAACAGACTGTATTATGTGTTGGGTATTTGCTTGCTAATGTTTTAAATATCTTGTTTTCAGTTAAATGGAGTTTGATGGCTTCATCTACTGAGTGACTAGTTACTGCAGCTAGGGATGTCGGGTAGAGAAGAGTGTCACTGAAGTCCTTTTTTGTTGGTCTTTTATTTTTGCTCTTGTGGGAAACTCTGACAGGTTAATTCAGATACAACTTACTGACTTTGATGTCAGTTTTACGAATTGAAACACCAGGGTTAGCAATGCTCTAAGATCCCAGTTGTTTCTCATAGTTGCATGTCACACAAAAACCTGTATTGAAGTGTGGTTCAGCAACAGATGGCATTCATAGTGTGATGGATGTCCTACCACAGTCAGAGGTGGATAATTCTGCAGTACCTGGATGTAGTGGACAGTAACAAGAGATTTCTGTAATTTTCACTGATTACATGACTTCCTCACTAGTGATGAATTTTCAACAGAGATTGGAAATCAGGAGATTGAGCTGGTGTGGCAGCTAAACTACCATCTGAAAACTGCAGTTTGAAAACCGCAACACTTGAAAGGTCATTTAACTTTCTTATGCAGTGATTTGCTTGTCTTCTTCCTTACAATACTTCACAAACATTAGGAAGTTTCTTTGCAGCCTGAAGTGCCTTGTGATCTTTGGTTAAAAGATAATATATACATGTGATGCACTGTCTGCTCTGATAAATTTCATGCTGTCATAGGAATCTGAGCAGTACAGCAGTGACATTGTTTTTTTTTCTGTGAGAACCAGTGTGTTACTAGGGGCAGAAGTGGAGAATTTTCTTCATATTAACTGAATGCATGCCTTCTGTCTTAATATGTTGACTACCTGTTCCCTGGTGCTAATGGGTGAAATCCAAACAAGTTATCCAATAATAGAAAAGCACATCCAAAACACAACTTTTTGGTTTTACTGTGTTGCTAAAGCTCAAAACTTTTGCATGTCAGCAGTGATTAGCAACAGACAGAAGTACAGATAGTAATTATAGGAAGAAGAAATGGTGAAGTGGAAAAGTGTATATGCATTTTCTGTTGAAATGAGTGCTTGCTCTGAGGCTAGAAAAACGGGTTAGCAAAAAATACAGCTTTCTAAGTGGAAAGAGAATATTTCTGTGTTTGCTTCCAATTAGAATATCAAGTAAGTTAACTTTCTAATCACCGTTTTTTGCGTTTTGGTTCTTCAGTCAATGTGTTGATTTACTTTCTCCTTTATCTCCCCTGCTTTCTGTTTTTAAGGAAAAACTGTGGTATGGATCAGGTTATTGACTGAGAAAATAAGTTTGACACTTTTGCAACAGTCTAATGAATTAATATAATGGCTTCATTTTCTGGTGCCTTTAAGAGTAGTCGAATGTGTGTAACGTTCAAGATGGTGTTGCAGAGTATAGAACCCTGTGTTCTGTTGCTGGACTGTAGGAGCAAGCATGTGTTTGCCTCTAGGAAAATAAGCATTTTGTCCAGTGACTTCTTTACTGAATATTTCTTTTCAAGAGGTTTAGTATTCTGGAAAATTTTTCCTATTGTAGAAGTCCCATGTACCATTAAATGCGATTATTATTTTGATGAATAAGCACAGCTGGCATTTCTTTTCAATATCTGACTGCTTTCTTTTTGAGCCTATAAATGTGCTGTTGTCAAGAGTTTAGCCTTTGGGGGGGTAGCAAGTTAAATTGTTTATTTCTAGTAATCGCCAGGCGGGACAGGAGCATAGATATGAACTGGCTAAATAATACTGTTCTGAGTGGTATATGAACTGCAGTTTGTCAGTTAGGAAATAAAGCTTTAAAAAGGTATCTTTCATAAGCATTCTAGTGTGTTACCACAATGGTACATCACAGGACTGGTTAAAATTCAGATGTAACAATTTTGAGTCCTGTTTGTTTTTTAAGCTGTTGCCCTGTGGTCTTCAGACAGGAAGGATTCCCAGATCTGTTGCACAGTGCCAAGTGAAAGAAAGGGAAAGGCTGAATAGTTATATTGTCTTTTGGCAAATTTTAGAGTAGGCTAATTTACAGCAAACTAAAACAGGGGTCGTGAACAGACAATATTTTGTTGTCTGTCCTGCCTTCCAGTCTGTGATGGGAGAGGTCTGGCTTTGACCTGGCAGTCTTACCCAGAGAAGGAATCACACACTCCAGAAACAAAGTTTACCTGGCTGCCTTTCTTCCACTCTGATGGTGTATGGTTAAGGATCTTACTATAAAGGTCCTGGATTTCACTGAATTATATACTGGTTCTCTGCACTTCACCTTTACATCTGCATTTTGAGGATTCTTTCCAGTGAACCCTGCAGTTGCACACATTCGTTTAAACAGGCAGAGCACTCCAGAAATCAAAATTAAAGAAACATTCAGTTTTTTCCTGCAGGAAACAAAATAGTATCGTGTTTAATTATTGCACTATGATGGGAATGTGTCATGAAAGGGAAGAAAAACCTTTTGTCCTTATCTATTCAATTTGGGAATACACTCATGTTCCTTATTTTATTAATTTAAGTAGAAAAGAGCTAATTGAAGTTGATCAGCCTTTTAATTCTTTCCTTGGTATGCCAGTTAGCTTTCATTATAGAAATGCAGATAGCTTAGGTAACTTAATCCTGTAATGTCAGAAGATACTAGATCAAACTCTCTAATGTAGTTCAGAATCAACTGTGCCTCTTCAGCAGACAGCTCTGGATTGACACTCGTTTTAGGGTTAATAGACTTATTTAGTACATACTGTTAGGGAACTATGTAAATACCAAATAGACAGCTCTTAGTGTCCTTGAGTATCAGCTAATTGTTGAAGGACCTATGCATGAAGCTTGTAAGGTATGTACATTTTTTCTCTGCTTTTCAATATCTGGATGCGATATAAATTTGCTTATGAATTCTGTTATAGCTCTGATTTCTTTTCTGACTGAAATATTTTTGTTCCTCAGTTTTGGCAAGCGTTCTGCCGGAAGCTTCAGACGTGGATGTGAATGCATTGTTTTAGAACCATCTGAAATGATTGTGGTAAGAATATTTTCACTCAGTTGCTTTCAAATTTTACAGACCAGCTTTAGTAACATTTCAACTTCCAATACACTTAGAGTTTTCTGTTTTGCACATGATCTTTTAATAAATATAAGGTGTCATACCTATCATTTATATTGTTGTTACATTTACTTTTGCAGATTTCTTGTAAAACTAAAGTTGTCTTGCCCTAGCAGAATAGTTCGTGGAGTTTTTTTAGAATTGCTTTATTATTACAGATGAGCATAGATGCTTTAAAGTATTAATCTCAGGTTAGCTTAAGTAATTAATGTTTGATTGAATTAAATCTGTTCTCAGCCATCTGAGGTTTTTAAGAATAAATTTGAGCATTTAAAAATTCTGCCAACCTTCTTAGTGTGAAGGGAAGGGTATTTTCTTAGCAGCATCTGCTGTAGTCCAGGGGCAGAACATTGTCTCTGAGGGGTTCACAGGCTCAAAAGTTTTAGTTGTCACTTCAAGGGGCATTATCTGAACAAATGAAGAAACAATGGGCTAGGTTTTTTTTCTCTATGTCACTGAGATATAGATCAGTTCATAATACAGGCATGAGAATAGCCTAAGCCATACATAGAGAGCTTAAATATAGACTGTGATGCTAGCCATTTTTTCCCTAAAAAGTAAGTTTCTGTAAAACTTGTGGAAGCTCAGGAAATTGTGGTATAACTTTAGGACTGTAGAAGACATTAGGTTACTTGTTCATTACCAGTTTGTGTAACTCATGTCTGACCATAAGTTCGGGAAGCAGTTTGTTGTCCCCGTTTTGTTCTCTAGAAGTATACAATTTACTTGGTTGTAGCTGTTTGAATGTCTGCCTGCACGTCACGTGCATTCCTTGATAAGTTATAGGGAAGAGTGATATAAAGATGGGCATAGAGAAAGGAGATGACTAAACAACAAGAAATTTTCTGGGCTGAAGGATAATGTTGGGTCAGAGGCATGTGTTTGCCAAAAAATGTAACCTCTGCAGTTTTGGAAAGATGAAATTAAACACTTAAGTTCAATCAGGCTTTCAAAGGGGTAATTGAATACTTTAAATAGAAAGAATTCTATGCCCAGAATTTGTTGGGTGCCCTAGCTTTGGGTCTCAAGGCTGGATGGGTTGCTCTCCATGGAGGAGAAGTGGGAGAGGTGTAGGGTGTGAGTTGTGACCGTGTCAGATGTGAAGTAGATACTCCATGGGGAGGGAGTAAGCACTGCCAGCCCTTCCAGGTGAACTGGGTACCGTGCTCATCCCTTTATGTTAGTGCACTGAAAGTTGTACTCAGTGACATGAGCTGATATGTGACTCTTCTGACACAGATAAGCTGCAAATTCATAGGAGTATTTTCTCTGATGTTTCCTTTCCTTATTGAAAAATATGCAGGAACCTTGCAAGGTGCCTCATAAGATCTTCTCTCATTCTGGGGGATGGAACTGAATAACAGGAGTTAACTGAATCCCCCTATATGGCCAATGCTGGAAGCTGTGATTTTTTTTCTTCATTCCTTGTTAATCTCAAGTAAGGTTTCTATTAGTAGGATGAACACAGATGTTGATTTTTCAGCCAAATTATTGCAAAAAGATCATTCTCTTTTGGGAAAACCAGAATTATTAGTTCAAATATTTTCATCGCAGCTTACTGTTGTGTACTAAATTACTCTTCAAACTCTGTAGACAGTGAAACTGAGAAGACAAACATTATATTAGGGTATACCAGACAGGTATTTTATATTCTCCCTGTCGTTATTTTGAAGTGATTTTCTTTAAACATAAAACCAGTCTATTAGAAATCCTTCTTTTATGCCTTCAGAATATTTCAAGTGATAAAACCAGTGCTGCCTGTTGAAGAGCGAAGCTTTTGCCACAGATTGGTTAGGGAAGATGCTGAGTAGATGTCAGTAGGAAAACTAGGAAGTGTTCCCTCACACTAGTTTTCTTTCTGTAATGTATTGAATGGTGAAGTGTTTGTGCAAGCATAAGAAGCGGGTGAGGAAGGGAGAATTTTTCTTCCGTCGTTTTTGAAAAGTGATCATATTCAGTGATGCTGTTCATACTAATGTTATATTTTTTTATAGTAGAGTTTCACACTTAGTGCTGAAAATACAGGAGGTTCACAGCTAGCCGCTGTTTTTTGAAAATAGGATTTCCTGTGTTTCAAACAAGAAGAAACATTTTTCTCTCTTGTGGGAAAAGACACACTCTATTGCATCTGTTACAGGTTGATTACATGGAAGAAAATGAGGAATATTTTCAGCGTCAAGCATCTCATAGGCAATCTCGAAGAAGGTTTAGGAAAATCAACCAGAAAGGGGAGCGACAAACAATTATTGATACTGTTGACCCTTATCCTGTGGGGAAGCCACCTCTACCTAGAGGCTACCATACGGTAAGCTGTCTGTATTTATGGTTCACAGAAAAACATAAACAGGGAAATTACTGTGACTAACGCAGTCAAAATGGCTAAACTTGGTGGTATCTCTTGAGTGTGTTTCTGTATGGAAGTTTCCCTTCAAAATACTGTCAGTGTGGCTCCATCAGTACGTGCATATGTGTGCAGCTTGCATCTTAGTTCAGAGTTGAAAGTGCATTTCCTATAACTGTGAATGTCATGTATGATTTTTTTAATGTTCCAGTCGTCATGGGAAACTGTGAAGGAAATTCTGTTCTCATTTCCTTTTGCTATTAAGTTACGTTAGAATTAGTTTAGTGCACTGTGTTAAAAGGTCAGTTAGTGAAGCATTCAGTCATGTATGTGATAACAGGTGTTCCCTGGAAAGGTCTGTGCTGCACTGCAGTACACCAAATTCTTGGATTAAATCTGCCAGTTCGTTTTGGAATCCAGAATTAAATGTAAAATCTGAATTAACTTTTGCTGGTGTTTACCCTTTATACTTGGATTTTAGTGAGCTATACAGTTGGCCCATCATCAAGGAAATCATTTGATCATTTTACTTGATTGCTTTTGGGGGAAAGGGAGGGAATCTATATATGTTTCCAGACTTTTTCTTGAGATGAAAATAAACCAATAATTAAAACTTATTCTACAAAATCTTTTATCTGGCTTTTAAACTGAGAAAAGCTCTATTAGATTAATATGTTTGTTTGGTATTGATTTCAACTGTGAGCAAAATACTGGAAAAGCTGTGTGCCTTTGGCTCTCATTTATTTGTTTAAGCCCCTAAATCTGCTAGAACCATAAAGGCATGGGCATAAATAACTTTGTGCATATTTAATCTCGTTGAGTTCATTGGGCTGAATTTTGTACAATGTAAGCCATATACATATAAATTTGCAGGATGAGAGCTTTAGTGTTTGTTTTTAAAATACCATCTTTGATACAATACAGTTGTAAGCTTTTTCAATTTTTCCTTCTTTACCCTAGTCCTTGATTTGTTTGCCAGTTCACTGTATATTCAATGTGTGTCTATAAGTATGTAGATGTTTGATTACATCTGTTAATTATACAAGCTTTTCCTCATGAGCTGAATAATTATATTTTATGCCAACAGTTTGGGTTTGTTTATACAACAGCTTTTAATGGTTTAATTTTCAGTGCAGTTTTAATTGCCTCTAAATTTAACATGGATTGAGCCAGTTCACTTGGTTTGAAGATAAAACATTTTACTGGCCTGTTCTTGCAAAAAAAAAAAAAAAAAATAGAAGTGGTATTGTACTTTCTAGGAAAATTACACGAGGCATTACTTTTACTCATATTGTTTGGGTGTGTGTGTTGTGCTTGGCAAACAGTTGTAGTGTGACTTGTACCTAACTCTAGAAGGGCAATATTTAGATTAGACAGTGCCGTTTGCATTTATAGGTCCTTGCCTGTTGTATAAATTTCACTTTAGGTGTGCCTGATGAGTTTTTGTGAGCTTAACTGGTACTAAAATCAAAAGTCCATTGTGTGCTGTTCTGTTGTGCAAGTTCATAATGGTTTTGTCTATGTGCTGGGAAATTCATTTCAAGTGAGATTTCATATTGATATGGAAGAGATTACCAAATAAACTGTAAAATTTACTATAATTGCAGTCAAATGTTGCTTTTCAAAGTGTAATATAGTGCATATGACTGACTTCATTTTTTTTTTTTTTTCAAAGCGAATGGAGTCGAATCAGCTCAAATGAGTTTTAAAATGTAGTTAAGACTTCATGCTGGTCCATTTCCTCTTATTTTTACAGTATTTGGTGATCTTGTAGGCATTATTCTCTCATTCACTTCTACTAGCAGTGCTATTTCTATTGCTTTAGCCATACATGTTACAGGTTGTGTTGTCTTTTCTCCCTAGTTTATGTCACTTGACCTTATTTTTTTGGTCTTATTTCTTGAAAAATTGTCTGAAAAAAGCAGGATTTTTTTGAAACACATGGGAATTCAAACCATATGAAAGCACATATCTTGTGGACTTGTTGCCCATCCATTCTTTGGTCAGCATCTGTCAGGGTGTCATCTTTGTTTCCACTTCTTAATTTTGGATAAAAAAAGATGGAAGCATTAAAAAAATCAGAGATTCAGATATTGTAGTAAATAATGTGTTAAAGTCAAATTGAAAAATGATTAATATGATGCATTTGTTTTCAAGTTTGCTCTTCCATGTGCATGTGTTCTAGTTTAGGTGTTATATCCATGAGATTCAAAGTAATAAAGCTGCTTTGACAGTATCCTCAAAATCTTTACAATGTGTAATTTTCTTATATTTTTGCCCTAAATCTGTAGTTAGAATGTAGAATTATTATTTTTGTTGTTGATAAATTGTTATGCTTTATTGCAGTAGTCTTTGAATGCTTTTCTTCAGAAAGTTCAAACAGTATTTTCTGAAGAAAGTTTTCTATATCTTCATAAAAGCATAGTGCAAAATGTAGAGATTAAATGCAGATGCATAGTGTGCTTTTCAAGAATTAAAAATTACATGCAGTGCTCTCAGTTGCAGCATGGCTTTCTGCAATAGAGTCAACTTGTGGATGATGGTGGACCCTCATTAACATAATTTTAACATTATCTTCATAGTGGTGGAATGTACTATGGCATGTCTGATAATGTTCATCTTTTCCTTTCCTCCTATATGGCATTCATTTCATTTTGGCTCACAGGAATGCACTAAACCTCAGGTATTGTAACTTACTGTGTATGGTCCACTAACAGTTTACTGTGGGTTTGCAGTGTGATATCATAATACTGATGCAATTATGGCTAAAATTGCCTCCTGGCCTTTCCTTTGGTAGTTCAGCAATTTCACTATGATATATAAATACCTATGTAAACGTGAAATTTACTGATGGCATAATGTGTCTTGCCCAGCTTGACTGACCTTCCTTGCTTTGACGTCCTGTGATTTGTAGGAAATGAGAACTATAAGCAAAGGGTATATATCAAATATTTAGTGTTTGGCAGACACTCTACTCAAGTATCTCTTTCATGACACAAAGGACTTAATCTTTGATTTTGACTTAAAAAATTGGTCCCCTATCACTGTTTAGTATCTGTGTGTCAGTAAAACGGGGAAATGGAGTGTGACAAGATGAGCACTAAAGAAACAACAAAACACCTTTGCGATGGTGTTTCTTGCTTGTCTTCCATTCTGGTGGTTTCTACTGGCTCAGTATAAAGAGGATGGATTTTGTAGGCAAAGTGTGTGTAAATGGCCATTATTTGAAACACAGGCGTGCCAACCTAGGGAGAAGAAAGTGCCCGAATAAACCAAGTATCTTGGAATGATTCCACACCAAATGAAATATAGAAGTTTTTCCTGATATCAGACCTCAGACGCACTCAAAGTAATCTGAAGATCTGAGTGGCATCTTTTAAACTTAACTGGCATTTGCAGTTGTGCTTGTCAATGCAAAAGTAAATAAAAAACTAAGCATCCATCAGATACCATGTTTGATAAGAATGTGCCTTATCAAATTGTTGTGTCCCAGTCTTTTATGCTTGAGAAATCTCTTGTGATAGAGCTGAAAACAAATTAAAACTACTTTTATTTTTTTTTTAGCTTAAAAATTCTCCCTTTCCTCAACCATAACGTTGGTCAAGTCTGAATTTTTTTATTAGGTAATGTGTTTATTTTAAAAGATTCTCCTATGTTACATTGTTAAACTCCTCTGTATAAAACACTTAGAGTGTTTATATTTCAATATATTTCCAGTATCATAGACAAGTGATTTCTGAGCTGAAATGCTCTCTTTCTTCAATATGTGTAGTACACTGCTTCAGATAAGAAGATAAGCTCTCCAGTTTTTCAGTGGCATGATCCTAAGTAACCTAAGGTTACTAAAATACTAAGTTTAAGAGTGATAATGTACTTCTCAAATTATGGTAGGAATTTGAAACACTTTGTAGTATTTTAATAACTTACCCTAATGTTTGAAAGATCTGTTGAAGTGAAACCTGATGTTGAATGTTGTACTTAGGCTTGTTACTTTTGGAACAAGTGTTGGTAATTTCTAGGGTAAAGAAAATATAAACTTAATAGTATATGGAAGTAAAAAGAATGTGTTTTATCAGAGTGATAAAATTACATCCTTTTTTACAACGTTTTATAATTTGGTAAAATTGATCAGTTGTTTTTCAGGAAAAAAAAAGGCTGGTAAGTTTGAGTTTCACTTGAAACTAGAAGATTTTTGCTTGTGCTTCTCATGTGTCAGAAATGGTCTTTAACTAGATTAGTGTTAACACCTACTTACTTAATAGTAGAAATAGGATTTTAACTCCTGAATGTGGATTTTTGTTCTGTGTGTATCTGTACTTAAGGCTACTTCATATTTTCAGTGCAAAGCCCTTGTTTAGTAATTTGACTGAAAAGCCTGGACCCATTCTCTTGAGAACCTACATGGCTTTACTTCTCCTTTAAACTTTGGGTTTTTTGGGTTTTTTTGGGGTTTTTTTGGGTTTTTGGGTTTTTTTTTTTTTAAACAACTTTTAAAGTTACTAGTCATGTGTGGAGTGAATTTGAAAAAGGGTAGACTTTCTTGGAATATCTTACTGCCAGTAAACTTTGTGGCTGCTTCAGTGCATCTGTGAAAAATTAGTCATGTTCGGTCTGAGTATTGCTGAGCTGGTTATTCTGTACATAGTGCATGGCATATTTAGTGTAAATCGACACAAGTTCATAAAGGAAAAATAACTTTGTCCAAAATAAGATGTTGTTCTTTAGTGGCATAGATATTACAAGTAGTAATTTGTAACTCCCCGGTTTGTGATAGTCTGTGTGTCTCTAATCCTGGTATGTAAACTGAGTTGTGGTCTGTACCATAGTATTTACTTCGCTAAAGGCAAAATATCAAAGCTTAACGGGGTATATTTGAAGAGATGCAGGTAGGCCTGTAAGTATAACGCTGAAGCACCTGTGGGTAGCCCTGAACAGAACGATGGTGTGTGGTGTTTTACTCCGTGTGAATCTGTCTAGATTTGAATTAGTTAACAGGCTTATGAAATGTGCTGCTAGTGCTTTCTCAGCCAGGCTTTCTAAAGGCAGCTGCTGAAATCTCTGTAAAAGGGCTCTTTGCCTTTAGTAGCCTTTCTTATCCCATTCAGCTTGAGATTCACGTGAGGTGACAATCCGTTTATCCGGTATTGGAAAGAAAAGAGCGGTGGGCATGGAGCCATCAGTAACCCCGGCTTCTACCCCGGTTACAAGCGTGTAACAATTTTATCCTCACGCACTGCTGTGGAGCATTGTGAGATGTGTTTAGGGCAGACAAGTATTCCTTCTGGATTTTATTTGAAGGAGTTGACTGAAAATGTGAATGAGAAGAGGGCTGGAAATGAAACCATGTCTAATGTTGAGTCAAATCTTATCTGCAGCCGTGACTCCCTCAAAAAATAAGCATGAGAGGTTTTTTTAGCTTTTTTTTTTTTGTGTGTGCTATTTTAAAAAAGTATTAGAGATTACTTATTTAGTAGCAAATTGTAGAAAACTTTCTTCCTGCCCCTATCTTCTTTTAAAACTAATAGTGCAAAGCATTGGCAAAGTAGCCTTTTCTTCCTTTAACCATTTGGATTCACATTGTGTGCCAAGAGTCTGAAATTCCTAGGTCGAAAATTTATGTTCCGATTGTTCTGTTTTATGAAACAAATTTGTATTTCCCTTTCCCTTGTCTGCAAAATTACATTACAAAACTGTTGTATATCATATTGTTATGTTTAGGAAGGATTTAAAAAAACCCATGAATTTTAGGTTCTTCTGCCTGAATTTGATGCAAACCCTCAGTTGCTTACCTTTATTCAGTGTGTGAATCTACTGAAGTGATGTGGAAGTTTACAAGATGACAAGCAGCGTTTTCTGGTGGTTAACACAGTAGATGAGAATTCAAAAAAGCTGATTTAATTTTAGCACTTTGTTACAGAAGTCCAGTATAATTTGGGATGAGGCTTAATGTTAAAAACCAGCATAATACCATTGCTTCTCTGCATGTTTGTTTATGTTGTAAAATACATGTTGCTGGATGTCTTTCCATGGACCGCACTACGATCATGAAATACCTTGTATGTGCTTGCTTCTCAACAGTGTGGACTTTTGTGATATAGCTTGATACAACATATTCTTGTTAGTGCATTGTATTCTACATAGGAAATTGATGCCAGTGTCATTGTGTACTTGGTTGCCTTGTGAAATTTCAGACATTTTAAATTAGTTTGAAGCAGTAGAAACACTTGTCAGATACCCAGTCTACAAGAAATCGGTTTAAAGGAACACTGTCAATCTTTCAAGCCTGTAAATAGCTGCAGCTTTTAACACTCCTGATGATTTTTAGGATGATCTAGAATTTTCATTCTAATACTCGAACACCTATTATAAACAGAA
Source organism: Atrichornis clamosus (assembly GCA_013400975.1). Classification (NCBI taxonomy): domain Eukaryota; kingdom Metazoa; phylum Chordata; class Aves; order Passeriformes; family Menuridae; genus Atrichornis; species Atrichornis clamosus. The sequence continues at coordinate 102,259 of WBMZ01005805.1, forward strand.
AATAAACAACAGAGTCACTCATGAGTGTTCACATTAACAACAAGAAAGCTTGCATTGAGGAAGAAAGAACTACACGAAAAAGTGAACAAGAAGGTATGAACACACAGAAAGCTTGACGTTGTGTAAAGACATAAAGAATATGGAGAGGTTGGAAGGAAACACAATTTTTAGTGTTCTTGACCCTGGAAGTGTTCCAAGTCTATTTACAAAGAAAAAAAGTGCATGGAGAAACAATTGGGGTCAGGTACACTTGGTTGTCAGAAAGGTGTGGAGCGCAGGATATTCGAGGGTTTTGGCTTTAGAGGCTCATATGAGTTATGGACCTATTTAAATAGGTTCAGCTTTGGAACTTGCTGGTAACTGATTTTTCCCCTGATAGAGGAAAAATATGAAGAGCAAGGAGGAAGGAAGCGGAGAAGGTTTTGCTATGTGGCTTATGCAGAATGAAAGCAAAAAGGTTACCTACTTAAATAAAAATTAAACTGAACTCTGTTCTTGTTATGGCACAAATTAATTTCAGTAATGTCAGCAGAAAAACATAATTGTGCACATACCGAAATTTGCAGACTATGCTGATGGGAAGTAGCATGGTATGCAAAGTTTTAAACATGTTAGCATAAATAATGCATGCTTGTTTGCCCAAACAAATTTGTCTCTATTAATAACAGATCAGTATAAAATAATTTATTTAACATTTCTAGTGTTCATATTGAAAATAAAATATACTGTATTGATTGCTCCATCAATAAAAGAAAAGGGCTGGTTCTTAACATTGCCAAGTGCGAGTGTCCTTTTACCAGGAAGGGTATTTGTTAAGTTGCTTTTTTTCATCTACAAAATTCAGTGTGCAATTTATAAAGCAACTGTTTTTATTATTCCATGATAGTGATGATCTGCTCATGATTTTGAATGAGATTGATGTGTACATCATACGGGGAAGTAATACAAAATGCTAAATAGATACATGTAGTCTGTATATGTAGTATTTGAACACATCCAGTAACATTAATTCAGTCAATGGTGTGACTTTTATCCACGTGGGTGCATTTTGAAGTGAGACACTACAAAAATCATGGGATAATTTTATCTGAAATGCAGAATGCCTCAGGTGATTTGGGCAGCTGCCATTAACCATTTTTTTCGTATGGAAATTTGATGTTTCTTTATGGGAACATCCACTGGTAACGTTACAATGTCAAAAAGTCATTCCCATCGCTGTTCTGTGTGTTCTAGCAAAACACCACTTTTTTAGTCGCACAGTTTCCTTCCTTCGTCTGTGTTTAAAGGCACTATTACTGTTTGGAGTTATGTATTAAGTTGTGTATTAGTGTTAATATATGAGCAATGCTATCATTTTATTTTGTGTAGTACCCGAAGCAAAACAAAATTGTTAGTTCATCATCCTTTTAGTAATGACTACTGGCAAGCTAATGCAAAATTAATGACATGCAGTGTGTTATTTACTCAACTTGCAGCTTCTGTCAGAGGTTGTCTATTTTTATATATTACATCATCCCTACTGCAGAACTCTTATATCCATTGGGATTTACTGTTCTTCTATTCCCTTTGGAAGGGCTCACATTGATGTTATAACTGGATTTGTAATTGTGATTAGATTTGGAAACTCAAAGAGAAACATTGAAGATATGCAGTGTTTTCTGCAACCAAAGTGTCAGTAATATTTCTGAGGAGGTTTTTTTGACATATTAATGACACTAATTCCTGTTTACAGCTTGTAGAGTTGCCAATACTTTATGACTGCACATATGTGAAACTTGAGTTAATAACAGCATAGATTTTCCAGAGTAGCACGACTTCATTGCTGTTACTGACTTGTGATGTGCTCTTTTATATTATATAAAAGATTGTTTTTCTGAGATGTAGGGTGTAGAACTAAATGTAAGGTATGTCATCAAAGCAGAAAGTTGTTCATGCAGCAGAAAAATGAATTTTTCATAACTCTTTTCTAAACTGATCATTGCATAATGTAAATACAAATATTGAATTTCCACCACTTGGACTCAATGATCCTTGTGGGTCCCTTTCAACTCAGCATATTCTGTGGTTCTGTGATTAGAGCTGAGGAAAATAAAAAAAAAAGCAAATTACACGTGTCCTTAAATATTTTTTAAAAGGATGTCCTCATTAGCGTAAGGTTGTTCACTTAGAAACAATGTTTGTATATAAAGTACATATGGGGAAATGGGATCTGCCATATTATCTTTCTACGATGCCAATTCAGATCCTTTCAATGCTGGTAGATATTTGCCCACTAAAGGATGGAAAGAAGTTACCAGTCCATTTTTTTCATCTGAGCCACTGTTATGTGAGGTGAGCTTGATGTAGTTACTTAAAGATAAAATTGTTAGGTGTCAGTTTTTCCAAAAAAGGTTCTGTTTCTGAGTACTCTTAATAAGGTCTTGTATTTGACTTTACTAATTTCAAATTTTCATTTTGCTGAGTCAATTTCAAAGCTCTAAAAAATTAACAAATTTAGTAGTTAAAATACCTTGAGTAATTAAGAGAGTGTGTATAGAATTGAAACATGGGGAAAATGTAGTTTTCCTAGTTCCAAGAAGGCCAGTGTCATCCTGGCCTGGATCAGTAGTGATTGTTCCCCTGTACTCAGAACTGGGGAGGTCACTCCTTGAATTCTGTGTTTTGGGTCTCTCACTACAGAAAGGACATTGAGGTGCTGGAGCGTATCCAGCGTGTGTGACGTGTAATCCTTTTTTAACTTTATTGGGCAGAACTGTGCATTAGAGGGCCCATACTAGATCCTGCTGAGTGCAAATGCCATTATCCATGCTTGCATCCTTCGCCAGGTGGCAGTTCAGTTCAGGAGAGCTAACAAGTCCTAAGTAAAGCAAGGTAGTTACCTTGAATTTGCCACAAGTTTTGTGTGTAAATTCTGTCCCTGTCCTTCACCATCCTGTTGTGTAGTCACACTTTAATAAGCACTTTTAAAACTTGTTGTATTTACACTTCTTTGATGGGAAGATTTTTTTTCTCTTTTCTGTGTGATGAAAAAAGCCTTCTGTTGTTTTATGTAAGCTCTAGTTAAAGTGTTAGTATTCTGTTGTATTAGTAATGGGTATTGGGAGCTGGGCTTTAGGTTTGAGCAGTTAGCCTTAGTTATATTTGAATTTTCAGATAGTAAAGTTTTGACGTGCATCTGTATCAGCTGGCAGGTGTTGCGTGTATTGTTGATGTGGCTGGCATGAAAACTACACAGATTGTGTTCTCACTCTGTTTTGCATTATTTTATATGTGTGCATGTGCTAAAATGTAAAATATTTTACTTTTCCTTCCTTTTACTTCTAAATTATATATTACTCTTGAACACTGTAATTTGGTGAATATAAATGCCTGCAGCTAGCTGGTTTTAAAGTCTTCAAATGATCTGTGGTACACACAAGAATTTAAAATAAGAATTCTGACACCAATCTTGGAATACAAGACTGTGTAGAACCAAATTATAAGGGAAACTCAATCTGGTAGGTGCACTTCTATCTATTTTTATTTAACACTTCTATGTGTAGGTAACTGATCTTGTAATTGCAAGGAAAAGGTATACTGTTACCTCTGCAAAATGGGACATCTGTTAAGTGATGGTAGTTGGTTTCCTGATTTATTTGATTGGGGAAGAGCAGAGCGAAAGGGCATTTCTTATAATTTTATATTACGCTCTCTTTATTTGAAGGATATAATGTCATGGTTTCACTTTTTTCCTGTATACAACTAATATGGCTCATTTTGCTTGATAATCGCTTTAAAAGTAAAGGACGTGAAATTGCATGGGGCTTGTTACTGATAAAAGCCCAAGGTGTGTATAAATTGTTTCTGTACAGTTGCTAGAGGCAGGGCACAAAGCTCTCAAGATATGTTAGTGTATGGTGCATTACACAAGAGAGGATGTGCAGGGGCACGAGGAGAGAGTTCTCCCAAAAGAAAACGATCTTACGCTGGTAATCAGTGTTGATTTTAATTGGGAACCCCTGGAGTACGCTCTTCAGAGACTCTCCTGGCATGAGACTGTGACTGGAGACAAAAACAAGAGTTATTTCCCTCCAACAGACAACTGAAGTGAATGAAAATTCTCTGTAACAGCAGCCAGCTCTTTGAAAGTTAAACTTCCTCAAAACACCGGAGATGAGCAGTAAGTTACTCGGGGAGATGTCCAAGTAAATATTAAAGAAGATGAACAGAAAGTCTGGTGGTTTTCTGCTGGCCCTATCGATGTCTGCACCTTGAACATAGTGATGAGAATTTCAGATTCTCCCTTAATGCTTCTAAGTATGTCCGAGGAAAACTGTTAGAAAACATACTGTATTAGCTTAGAAAAGAAATACTGCCTCTCCACTACTGCTGAAGTCACACAATGAATAAACAAACAACAAAAAATGACAGAAAACCAACTAGCATTTAGAGAAGATTGAAAAATATGGGGTTTGTTGGTTTTCCATTAATATTTCATATTGAGACATTAAATAATTGTTCCCTTGCCCTGGGTGGTCTCAGATATGTTCATTTCTGTGTTAGAACAATCATCCTTGTAATTCAAATATGTCAGCATATTTCAGGTAACAGGTTTCAATGGGGCTGCTAATAATCATAACAATATAGGATTTGAACAATTGATTGACCTCAGAAAAATCCCTGAGTTTTATTCTTACCTTGTAACACTGCAGCAGTAGGATATACGTGTAAGAGGTATGCAGTTATCCACCTTCTATAAAGTTTTCCTACATTATTATACACTGAAGTATGGGAATTTTAGGGTTGCCTCACATAAATGAAGAACTTGTGTCCCTGGATTCCTGCTGTGAAATTGGTACGGACACAATGATGCACGGGTTTTTTTCTGGGTGTTTTTTTTTGTTTGTTTTTCCTCCAAGATAGTAGGCTGATTTCTGTCTCAGTAATGAATCTTGTCCCCAGCAGGTATGGATGTCAAAGTGCTGTTTAGATCTGGTAAAAAGAACTTGCTAGTCTTGTATGCCTGAGATAATGATTCTTAACCTTAAAAGTGTGTTTACTGTTTTGCTTTCATGCTTTTCTTCACTATTTAAAAACAGAAAGCACTTTCTCAAGTTCTCTGATTTAATTAACATGCCATCGTTAAATCTAGCCATTACACCAAAGTGAGAAAATTCCATAAATGTTGGGAAAAACTTCCATCTATCCTGATAGAATGAATTTTTCCACTCCTGAAGTACTGAAACAATTAAGGAAATGAAACTAATCTGTGACCATTCTGCCAATTGAAGTCATTAATATCTCAATTTCAGTGTCTAATTTTTAACATTTAATAATGATAATAGTTTTAAAGCCATGTTAATATGCATTAAACTTCAAGTTTCTGTAAGTAAGAGTGCTTTGCTTTGTGTAAAAATCACACGTAAATCAGTTAAACACCAAATTAAGTGACTTCACATACATACATATTTTATATGATTTTGATCTAGTAGGAACACAAAAAATAGGGTTTTTTTCTTTCTTTTTTTTTTCCCCTAAAAGCATTGTTAGATTTAAAGTATATGGAATCCAGAGAAGGGTTTGTGTGCTCTGCTGCTGTGGTGAGCCTTTGCTCAAGTCAGTTTTATAAGCTAGTTTAGATATTCAGGAAGCAGGACATCTTGTCACATTTGGGATGAGTATCCATCAGTTACAAGTTTTCTTCATGTCTGTTTTAACATAATTGTTGACCATAAGAGAATTTGATGGCAAGTATTTTAGATGAATACTCTGACTTGCTCCCATTTTAAGATGGATGGCATGGAAATAGAAAGTTTGCTGTGCTGAAAACAGAGCTGAGCGCAGAAGATGACAAATAAGCCTGCTGTCAAAGGGAAGATTGGCAGTCTGCAGCACATCCACCCATCTGAGGCACCAGCCTGACTGCTCTGGGCTTGTCGTTATTTTAAAGATCTGGATTATAGATTCATCTGCAGCAGCAGCTCAACAGAATGGCATTTGTTCAAATGGTCTGTAACTTTAGTAAACGTGTTATCAAAACAGCACACACCACTCCATTGTAACTACTGCCTTGGTGTCGCCAGTTGTGCGGGGAACGTCATTGTAATGATGTCAGTGCCACAGCTTTATGAATTAAAAAAAAATAACTTGGTGGATACTATTACTTTATCTGTGTGTTTTGGCCAAAGTGGTGTTTTAGTACCTTGGAGAACATACTTGGTAATTTTCTTTTATTCAATAGTTTTATATAAAGTTCTCAAAGGTCTTGAGAAAGTACTGACCAGACAGGTGTGCCTAGACCATCCCATGTCTGCGTTAGGCTGATAAATCGGAACTCACTTGCATGAAATGGGGTCATATGGCCAGAGATTTATATTGTTGGCAGTAAATTTGCCTGACTACTTTAGAATAAGACTTACGTGTTGTATGGGACATTTAAATGTATTGTAGCATTTTGAGTGAGTTTTTATTCTGGATTTTTAGTGGTTTCAGGTGGTGTTTTTAAATCTGAGGGGAGCATCAGATTGTTACTTAGCAATCTCTCTCATAAGGTTAGTGGGAGGGAGTGAATACCAGCATTATAAAATTCAGAAGCATGCTCCTAGGAGTTTAACAGTTTTGTGTCCAATAGCCCTGAGCTTAAATTTAAGTTTTAAACTTCCACTTCTTTCCAAGAGAGGGAGGCGGGGAAAAGAGAAGATAGCTCTGCCTTATTTTTCCTTAAAATTATGTACTCCATTCTTGCACTCTTCAATTTAGCTGTCTGTTATTCTCCCTACACAGCTGTGTAATATCTGTGTAATTGTCCCTTCACTGTGAATGTTTTTCTAGCTACTGGAGTCATGCAGTGGCAGTAAATTTGGTGACCTTAGAGTGTTCTGTTGGTTTTTGCCTAGGTTTTTGAACATGAAGGAAATGATACTTTACATTGTGTTTAAAGGGAAGGGGAAAATGTGCTGATAATTTCTGGTTTTGAGGTACTTCAGGAAAAGAATGGTTTCTGTGTATGTAATCTGTATAAATCTTTAAGTATTTCTGTAAATAGTTGTGAGTTAAGGTGACTGCTTGAAAGTGAAGAATTGAGGTAATCTGTTGTTGCAGCATTTGTCATTAACCTTAAAAGGTTTAATACTCCAAGCATTGTTGACGCTGCTTAGGAGAATAATATCCATGTGAGATTGTGTTCTAGAATGTAAAGTAGTTGAGAGGCATTAGAGTCAGATGATACATGCTCCTGAGATCTCTATCAATTTTGAATTCAGTAGTGTTTATGAATTCCTAATCTTATGGGTAGTCCAAGGATGTCCTAACATTTGTAGTTACTTTTAAAAAGGGTTTTTTAACATTCCTTTCTGTGGCTCATAAAAAGACACTAGATTTCTTACAAATACAGTATTTTGAAAGCAGCCAGGGATAGCTCATCAAGTGCAATTATTACGTCAGGTTAATTACCATCTCACTTTAGCCTAAAAGCATTTGTAAAAATGTCTTGCGCTTTTTTCCCCCCAAAATTTTAAATCTAAGCAAGGACTTCTTAGATGGGTTTTGAAAAACACATGAACACGAAGTTGCAGGTAGGTTTTCTATGATGTATTTATACTTGTTTATGATAGAAACTTTCCACAATGTATTGTTGTGGTGTTTTACACTGATTTTAAATTCCATTCATACTTCACTGTACCCTATAATGATCCACTGCACTTCTGCTCTTACTATTTTTTATTAAATGTAATTTATATGTAAGTATGTTCTGAACTGAAAATGGACATATGTACAGATTACACTGTACTTGGAAATGGTAGTTGAGGGGGAAGAAACCGGGAAATGGAATCAACCATTTATTTCTTAAAACTGTTTTGACTCACAAAATGTCTGTGAGTGGTGTTTTCTTCACCTAATTATATAAATGTCACTTTTCACATTTTGAATGTAAGAAGGCTTTTTTTTATATTTTGGAAACCACAAAGTTTTGGTCAGTCTGATGCATGTGAACATCAATGAAATTTCGTTAGGCTAATAAAAATTTTTACATTTGTACAAAGTACTGGCTTAGTTTACTAACAGATGAGTAGAGATATGTGCTAGAGACCAGCATAAGTAGAAGAAAGTGTTTCATGGCATTGTCATATGGAAATTTTGTGTTTCACTACTATTTTAATGGATTTAATCATGTTTTCATGTTACTCATGAAGGCTTATGCCACAGAAACCATGCTAGTGTTTAGCTGGAAATACCAGCTGAAGCAAGGAGGATGCATGTTGATAGTTGTGTGCGTGATGGAGTTCAGAAAGTGGTGTGCTGCCTTTCTGCGCTGAAGAGATGTTTTGGCAGACTTAATTTTTTTCCTGACATGAGCGTAAAATACCACACTCAGTCCAGCTCATGGTGTTCACTACAAGGCCATTGAATCAGACCCAAGAGGATTTTAATTGCTTTGTCAACAAGTAGTATTTTTAAATTTTGTACTAGAGAGGGTTTGCCTAAGCTTCCTAGAATGCATAACTTCTGCTACTTCTGGATCAGCACTTCGCCAGAAAACTGATTGCACTCAGCATTAAACTGTTGTACAAGGCTTAAGCATAATTTAATGTTTTAAAATAATCTGTTAGTTGCACTGGCACATGGCAAAGACTTTAAAAATTTGAAACTAATTGTTGTAATTGAATAATTTAAATAATAACTTATCTTTTAGAATATACTATAGACCAAGGGTGCAAGTGTCATTAAACTCTCATAAACGTAAATACATTCAATTTAAAATTCTTGTGTGTGAAAAGATGTCCACAGAATAATTGTGAAGAAAATAGACTGCAATATTTCAGGATCTTTTCTGGCTTTACTAGAATTCATTTCCACTAATTTTTGTAGCCTCATTTGCTAGCAATCATTGCCAGGACTGAAGGAAATCAATGTATAACAAACCATACTCATTATCAGTGTACGTATTAATTTGCGGGAAGGCAGCTGCAGATTGTATGACATAGTATTCTGTAGTATTCAATATTTTTCCTGTACGTTTTGCCTGTGTAACAACTGTTAAGTCTTTTCTTCTATTGTCCTTGTAAAAAAAGGAAGAAAAGGACTTTAAAGTTATTTTAAGGCCAGATGTTCTCTGATTTTAAAGAATTTGTTGTAAAGATGTTATAGAGAACTGTACTGAAGTTGAAGCCTGATGGAAGTGTGCCATGTTCCTGGCTTGGTCAATCCTGTGTCAAAAGTAGTACAAACTGGTGACACTTAGGAGGTACATTGGAAAGGGCTGGTAATTTGTTTATTGCTTGAGCATGGTCCCTATTGCATTTCAGCTCCTCTGCAGGATGATTTTGCTAATACAATGTGAGAAGTGGTGTAGTGTAGATGGGAGTGACTGGGGAAATTTCTGAGTTTAAGATACAGTTACATTCTGAGGCAGAATTCTAAATGCCATATGTATGTCAGTCTCTTCCACAACCTGCATCCCCATGTGTTTTTAGTGGAATTTGTGTATTCAGTGTGTAAGAAGAAGCAGGGGCTGTATTCAGAAAGACTTGAAATGGTGTGTTAAAGGTGTCTGGATGTGTACCTCCCACAGCCTGTGGATGGATGTCTGTGGCCTGTGAAGGGGTGAAGTTGCTGAAAATCTGTGAGAGCTCTTTGAGTGCACTGTTTGTAAATACGTGATAACAATGTTTACAGCTCTGCAGCAGCTCTCTTTTGGGTGGGGGGAAAGTGAGGTGATGTCTCTGCTCTAGCATTATCTTCTTGAAAAGTCGTATTCAGTTCAGGATTTGGCAAGGTAAACGTGGGTCCTCATTCCCACCCTGACTTCAGTGATATTCTTAGGAGCCAGCAGCAAACGGATCCCTCCCCTCTGGGGATGCCTTGATCTTCCGAGGCTGATACCAGACACAGGCAGGAGCTTGCTGTTTTATCTGCATTGTCCATCTCTACCTTAATGAGTGAAACAGTTAAGTATCGGAGGGGGCGAGCCTCAAGGAATGTGTCTTCCATTTGACTCAAATATTTCTGTGGATAAAGGGAGAGGGAGGGAGAGGAGAGAGAGAGAGAGAGAGAAATCCACTTACATCACTCGAACTGCATTGAGTGTGCCTGTGTGCAGGTTAAGAGACAGACTTCAGTGTCTTTGCTTTCTGCAGGAAGCAGCAATGCCGTTTGTATCCTAAGAGGAATTTTTTATTTAGAAAAGGAAGCATTCTTTCTACCCAGGAAATGGCTTTCCTTGTGCGTTGCTATGCCAACTGCCTGCAGCCATGGTCTTCCAAAGTAAGCACAATAACGTAATTATATTGGCGTATTGCATTCAGACTCATGATTCTCTGGGTTTTTGTCTGTGTGACTGTGTTGTATTTTAGTTTCTGACTCTTTGGGCGGTAGAAGTGCTTGTCTTGATTGTGAAGAACAGGCATCATAAAATTAAATGTCCATCAATGTCATGCTGCTAAGATTAATTGTGCAAACTTGGTTAGCTGAGTGGAACAGAGATCACTGGTCACTACTCTGTCAGCATCATTAGCAGCCAGGGGAGGAGGTCCCTATTCGTGTGCGCTGCCCTGATTTTGGGGGAGTGGAGGGTGGTGGTGGCGGGAGCGGGGGAGGCTGCATTTGTGAGTATGTGATTGCAAATGAAACAGGAGTATTAACAATGCTTGGCTGAATGCTGGAGGCTGGTTCCTGCACCCTGACTAATATAATACTGTATTAAGCCTTTTTGAGGGAGTCTCTGTGCAGTCAGCCATTTTAGCTTTTTTTCGTCCTTTTTTTTTATCCCCCCCCCTACCCATTCCTCAGGCTCAGGGAATGGTTTTGTTCCCTTGAATGGATGCTGGATATGTAGGGTTTCATCAGGCTCTGTACGTCCTGACATGCTTAGACTTTCAGTGTTGCAAAAATGGAGACTAACGCTGTCATTCGAATTGCTGCTCTGCACTACAAGTGCAAGGGGGGTTTTGAGCTTACCAGTAGTGACACTTTTAGCTCCAGCTTGGTTTCACCCCCTCCGCCTCTTTTTAATTTAATGCTGTAGAGGGTGACTTGCCATCCATAAGAAATTGGTACATGATGTGTAAATTCAGTTCGGCTTATGTTTCTTCATTATGAAACCACTTGCAATCCCAGCTAACCATGGAGTTATGGGCCAGCAGGAGAAACACTCAGTAAGTATTGCAAATTCTGTTTGTTCTATCAATAACCTGTCACGGGCAAACTGCATGGAGATTGAAACTGCTTGTCGTCCTGCTCATGGGCTTCCGTGCTTGTGGATTAATAGCGGGTTTGGAGGGAAAGCTGTACCTGAGGTGGCATGAATGTCGGTGGCTGTATTTAAAATTGTTTCTAGCTTAGGAAAGGCAACTCTGTAGGGTCTTTTTGAATGTTAAAAATTTACTGAAAAAATGCTGACATACTTTTGTTGGGCAGGAAGCTATGAGCATTCAGTTAAAATCATTATGCCTTTGTTAAAACTTTAAAGAAATATGTAAGCTGTATAAGAAGTGATATAATTGTAGGTGGTGATAAAAATAGATTTATTTTGTCTAGTGTATGGTACTAGTGTACTGTTGCCTTGTAGCATGGCGTTTAACATCTGTGATACACTTATGCTGAAATGCAGAAACTGTTACTAAAAGATGGAATGAACAAAAGCCATAAGTACTGATGCTTTCTAATTGATCCCATGAGTCAGCTACACCTTTGTCATGCTTTAATCCCTGCTGCCTGTGTTTATTGTTTGGGAAAAATGCATTCATAAGCAGAAGAGCAAACATTATTTAACAAGGCCTCAGGTGTCAGGAATTAGAAATTTAGGTTTTGCATGCCAAAAAGGGTTCTTTAAGTTCTGTAAGAATCTACAGAATCTTATTGATCAGTTAAAATGTTTAAATCTTCATGCTAGATTTTATATGGTTCAATATAATTTTCAATCTTCAAATTTGTTTCTTGAAAATATATTTAGAAATGTATGTTCTGTGAATACTATGTATATTAGAATGTGCACAGGAATGTGTACAGTATGTTCAGCAGATACAGCTAGGAATCATAAATATTGGGAAGAGGTTATTGCAGGAACTTCTTGAGGGAGGAACTTTTTTTTTTCAAGAATTCCATGTTGGTTGTGTAGAAATACACAATAATTTGTGTAATCTAGAAATGTTTCAGAATGTGTTCAGTGGATTTTTCTTACACATATAGCAGACATATCACAGTTTCTTACTGTAGACAGTTTTGTTCCTTTCCCTTCTTAATGACATACTAAGGGAGTTTGTGTTACCAAACAGTTTGGTGTTCATGAAATATTTAAAACTCATTCTAAAAAAAACCCAAAAACCCAAAAAAAAAAAAAAAACCCCAAAAAAAAAAACCCACAAAAAAACCTCCTTCACTTGTGAAACTCAAGTACTGAAGAAGCTGAAATAGAATAGGATACCTTGAATTTGCAAAGAGGAATAAAATGAAAAAGCTGCGTATGTATTGGTTTTTCCTGCTGTTTCTACTCTCCAAAGAATGCAGATTAAAAGTTCTAGATTGCCTCTGGTAATGCAGCAAGTTTAACTGATACGAAATAAGTGCTTATAGATAAAGGAATAAATTAAACTAGCTTTTTAGAAACTCTACATTACATACTCTGTCATATGCTAGTTGTATTACTTTGAGTTATTTAAATCACAGAGATGGATTTCACTCTCTGGACCAAAATGTAGGAATAATAAAAGGAAAAAGGTCAAGGTATTGCTTTACAAATATCCCCATGTATTCAAGAGAAAGAAATATACTTTCTGACACGCAATTGCAGATTTTGCATGAACAAAAGACAGAGTTTGAAGAATATATAAAAGTTTAAAATTAAACTGTTAGGACACAATGTGGCTCAGCAAAAAACCACTGCTTTGGTAATGAAACTTTTCATGCTTGTTCACTAGGTAGACATTACTTTCCTTGGGAGATGAGACTGAAAGATGTAAATTACTGGTAGAGAGGGAAGAGAAGCTTGGAGTTTCAAGGCAATACAGACTTTTTCTTACTTTGCCTAAGAGGAAAACTTATTGAATTAATCGTTTCTGATAGTGAGTTATTTTCATGTTAGTATGTTCCCAGAATCCTAAATATTTTATTGATATCTGGCTTGATCTTATTTCAAGGAGAGAGGCTTAATTACTTCTGTGACATCCCCACCTAGAGTCTTAGAGCTTGATTTGCTGGGACAATCTGGAAACTGAGTTAAAAAATCTCCTGTGCAAGGTTTCACAAAATTCTGTGAATTAATTTTAGTTAATGCTGTTAAATCTTAATTTCACACTAGTTTAGTTGGGGAATGAAGGATATGGTTTAAACCTATTGTTCTCTGAAAATGGTACGCAAACTGACTATTATGTTAATCATGGTGAAAATCGAGAGAGGAAGTGTAGAAAATGCTCTTGTTTCCTAAATTTTTTTAATATAAAAAAATGAGATCAGTGGCATCAATCAAGTGTATTGGTCTTACATGCCTCATATTTCACAAATTGAAAGAGCTTGAAGGCAGTGCAGCAGACACCTGTCTGCAGGTGATGTGGATCTATGGATGATGCTCCTTGATACACAACTATTGTCATCTGTTTAACAGGGAGTAAAATTATGCTCTGGGTGAAAGATGACAGAGAAATAAAAGCTGGATTGTTGCAAAAATGCTTCTGCTTAGTTCTTGTATTTAATGTGCTTAACCACATTTCATGTAATTAATGGAATCTTAGAATGGTTTGGGTCAGAAGGGTCCTTAAAGATCATCTCATTTCAACCCCTCAGGCATGGACCAGGTTGCTCTAGAGCCCTGGAACCCCTTCCACTAGACCAGGTTGCTCAGAGCCCTATCCAACCTGGCCTTGAACACTTCCAAGGATGGGAGATCTGACACCTCTCAGGACATCTTCAGTAGATTCATTCTATTTGTCTGTGTCTTTGCTGTCTGTAAGAGTCCTCTCAACTAGCTTTGTAGTGCTTTCATTATAATTTTACTAATCTTAAATTTTTGGAAGATGAATGATGTTTCAAAAAATGTTGCTTTGTGGATGTTGAAACAATCTCTTGAAAAGCTTCACACGATGCATCTTATACCTGGTTTATTATGTGAAAAAAATTACGTGAAGGTCTAGTGCAGGAAGGTTCCCATTGTAGGCTTGGACCTTTTAAAGTGTTAGTTTTCTATCTCATTTCTATTTCTCCTTTATACCTGTTATTTGTAGGAACTTCACTCAAGGTCAGCTAAAAACAAAATGAAAAAACTGACAGGTATAATGGCTTTTAAAATGTGACTTGAGATGCATAGTTTTTTTATGACTGTGCAATGATTAACTACTCATGAATTGCACAGTACATTGATGTGACTTATGGGCAACCTGTAAGAAAGTATACTTTTACTTTGAGTGTAATTGAGCTAAAGTCTGTAAACAAAGGACATGTTTCGCTGCCAGCATGGTGACTCTTCTTTAGTGATCATGGGTATACTGCAGTCTTTGATGTGCTTGACCTGTCTTGAATTGCTGAAAAATATTGAAAACATTAAGTCAAATTTTTGGGTTGTTCTTATCATATTTTAGTTCATAAAGATTTGTGGCTGTGTGCTAGGGATCCTTGCCCTCCCAGGAAAGAGAAGGAAATGAGTGGTATTTTGAGGAAAAGGCTTGAGTGGGAATTGTTCAAATGTGGTTGTTTCAATTTGCTGTGTAGTAAGGGTGCCATTCGGTATGCTTTCCTAAGAAATCTAGAACTATACTAGAAATAATTTTCTGTTACTGGAAGAGATCATTAGTATTTTTTCTTAACTCACATAATAAATGTAACCTGGTACAGTTATTTGTCCTTTGAGTGAGCCTCACATGACACTAATATGACATGGGAAAGAGAGGTGTGATGTTGTGATCAGATGGCTACTGTTGCTAAGCTTTTATAAATTCGTACATATTTTTATAAATTCATATATATATAGTTGTATTTATTTGGAAAAAAATGTATGAAAAAACTCCCTTTAGGTGGTAGCAACCTGTTAGCTGTTGTGGCAGTTGATGGTTATGATTTTGTTCATCTTGATGAATTACACTGCACGGGGACTTGATACAGATTATCTTGTTTTGTTGTTAGGCACCTTTATTTTTAGCACTTACTGCAACCAGATTTCTGGTTTGGCCCCTTCTAGTTATTCCTTTCCTTTTAATTTGTGTATTTTGAAAAAAAAATATTCTCCTTGCAGACCAACAAAGGGGTTGTAGATTTTTCATGTGAAATAGTGTTTCACCTCTTTATAGGTGCTTTATGATAAGAGTCTTTAATTGCACGATTGTATATCTTCCACAAGATTCATCTCGAGATTGATAGTGCCGATCTGATGAGCAGCTGTTTGATACTTTGGGCTAGCTTCATTGCTGGAAAGGCCAGGTTGTATTTATGGTGTACTATTCAAGCCTTACTCAGGAGACAAAAGCATAAATATTAGTCTCTTCTGTGGCTTTTCAAGATGCTTGTAACTATAGTGTTCATGCAATTAATTAAGGTATTGTAGGGGAGGCATTACCTTGATTTTCCAGGTAGGTCTGCTGAAGCAAATCTTTGGCAAAACATAAGGACAGAATTTTGAGAGCTTAAGATGCTTATTCCCCAGCATAGATAGGTCTAAGTAATCATTCAAAGAATGGATTTTGTTACTTTAATTTTCTGTGTATTGGCCCAGTTCAGGCACCCACAGCCTAATGATTGTATGAAAGGTTGATATTAAGTGACTTGCCTGGCATCCTGCCAGAGATCTGTGGTACACTCTGGCTAAATTCCTGTTCTGCAGGACAGCATTTAACTGCAGATTTTCCCAAAAGCTTATAAATGGCAAAATTTGGGTCATTTCATAGGAATGACAGTGAATGCATTTAGGGACCTGTAGAGATGGCACTGAAAGCATCCTTGGCATGTACATGACGTCCTGCTATTTTTCTGTTACGGTTTCAATGCCTAGGGATGGCACAACATATTTCAAAGTGAGAGAGAAAAAAAGAACCCTAACCACAAAACCACACCAGAAAGGCTGCCATCTATATGTATTGGAGTAGATAAATTTTTTTCAGGTGAACAGGACAGTTGGTATAGAAGATTGCACAGTGGGGCATTTTTTAGCAAGTTTATGAAGTAAGAGAATTTCAGGCCTCACAATAAGAATTGGGAAATAAACTAGAGCTGTAATACTGATTATGTTAATGTTCCGAAGTGGCCAAATCTAATGGTGGTGTTTGAGTGTAGAGTGATGTTTTTGATGGTGCACACTGAAATGTGGCATTTATAGTCACACAATGCAGATGTGAACCTGAAAAGCGAAGTCAGCTTCTTCCAAAATGCTATTTTGAGACTGATAGACTAAAGCTATTTATTATTACCGAGTTGTTGGCACTGCTGCCTGAAAATCAGACGTGCTGAAAATCTAGCCTGAAATTGAGAGCTGCTGATACCCAACAATTAAGAAAAAACAAAACCCATCCAAGTAACCAAAAATCTCAAACATCAAAAGAAGTAAAAAAATCCTAAATCTCTTAAAATACTGTTGACTTGCTCCTGATTCTATGAGTTAGTAAAGACATAGGAAGACAAGAAACTCTAAAAAGCAGGAGATAATGTGTTGTGTTAAATAACATAAGTTAAAAATACTGTGGAATTCACAATACGCACGTTGAGTAGCATGAAGTTCATTGTAACTAGAAGCAAGCACTAAGGAAATCCTATGCCTCAGCATCTCAAGTTCATTATTCCACCTGCAAAATAATTGCACTCCCTTGCTGAATACTGGCTCAAGGGTTTTGATCAGTGATACTTAGGCTGGTACTTAATTTCCAAGTGACGTAAACTCAACAGTTTAGCAAACGAAACTGTAAAAATGTTTCAACGAGAGGAAGTAAATTCGATTTTTTTTTTTAAATTTCATTTTTAATTATCTGAGGCAGGAGATCTCAGTGATATGTAAGCAAATATGTAGCTTATAAGAGGATTAGAAAATGTTGTCAGTTGTGTTGCTTGTTTTTGCAGTCATGATTGTTGCTGCTGCTGGTACTACTCCAGTGTGCAAAGGTGAGGGAAGGTGTCTTATGTTCTATATTCTGCTGCTGTCATAACCTGAAACTCATCTGCAAAATACTTCTGTACTTGATAACTTTACAGGTTTTCTGCAAGATCAATGCAATACCAAGAGGTAACAAAAATGATTTAAGAATATGAGCATTAGGAGCCATGATTTCTAACTTACACTTGTATAAACATTTAGGCTGTGTTCAGACCATCAGCACTCTGGGATAATGATGTTGGTGCAGGAAACTCTTAAGTATAATTTTTCTAAAGCTTATTTAAAGTTTGTTTTTCTTTAATGATCTTACATATTTTTTATTCCTTGTTGCATTTTATCCTTTAAATTACTACAAATTAGCACTTAACAGCATCCTTGATGTTTGAAACACTGAAGTAATTTTACTAACCCCTTAATGAATCCACAGTGGTGTGATTTTTGCTTGACTGAAACAGAGACAAGATTTTCAGTATCTTAGGGTTATTTTATTAAAGTTTGATTTTTATTTTTGATATCTTTGTTGCAACAGCAGATATATGAGCCGACTGCTTACTAATTCTTTTCACTTACTCTTCCTGATGCATTCTTGTTAGGGTTTTCTAAATTTCAGAATTAATTGAAGTAATACTCCTAGAAAGAGGAAAATAAATTTCTTAGTAGGGTATTTCAGGAGTTTGTGCAGGTGAGTGTAATACTGAACCAGTGTTTCCAGTTTTTGAGAAATATGGTTAATCTTAAGGATTTGAGAAACATGAACTATTTCTTGACCAAAGAACCTTGTACCAGCCACGCTTCATTTCCAATATTGTATTTAAGAATCTGGTAGCCATGATGCAAGAGCAGTGTGGCATTACTCCTGCAGGTCTACAGTGTTTTTAGGATTTTAACCTCTGCATGCTTAAGCCATCAATCTGTTACTGAAATGGCACTGGCACTTGTATGGTATTCCAGAATTCGACGGTTGGTGGTTATTCCAATTTTGTCGGCTTGCCAGTAGTCTTTTTGCTGTTCATTTTGAGATGGTGATGATTCTGCTGAGAACCATGGGAAGAATAAACTATGCTGTAGGGGTCTCTGCTCAGTGGGTTACTTGTGAAAGCTGATCCTGTGCCCAGAAGCTAGAATTTATTGGAGTGTTTGTCATTCCTTCCAAACCCCCTGTTTGTATGGGGATACTGGAAGGACAGATGAAGGACAACAGATTGCAATGCTTTTTATGTGGATGATGTTGAAGGTAAATAGCCTTACATTATAATAGCACCTGACACAAGCAGTTCTGCTACTTAGCCCCTAATACATCTGGGGTGTAGGGGTGGAGATGAGCTATTGCTTTACTTAATTTTATTTTTCGCTCAGGAAAGATTAAGGTTAACAACATTTGGTGAAATAAGTGGAAGACAGGAAATTTTGTGTATATATTGTTTGTAATTTACTCTTGTGATGCTGGACTTAGTTACTAGACTAGCAAGATTCTATTAATTCCATTAGCAAGAATGTTGGTCCTTTGGGCAAGAGGCTACATCTTTTGCCCAAAGGACCAACATTTTTTCTTTTTGGGTTGCTCTCACTGCAAATGTGAAGCCTGCTACCGTGAGCCAACTTCGTGGTATTCAGCTAACCTTGGCCTAAGCCTTAAGCTGCTCAAAAAGCTAAAAATAAGGACATCAGTCCTTTTGTGATGACTGGTCTCCATTGCAGATACTGGAACACAAAATCCTGGCATGTTTAGTTCCCTTTTCATGAAAAGTGAAAGAGGATTTTCCTAAATGGCAAGTATTTTGCTAAACCTCACAGCTTGGGCTGAGTAGTTTTCTAGCCTTTCCCAAGTCCCAAGTTATAAGCAGTCAGGTTGATATCTCCTGTAATATGATATTCCTTCCAAAGCCTCTCTGTAATATCTTAAAAAGATATAAATAATTTGATCTGCTACAAATTTCAGTAGTTCCTGTCCTTTGTAGTGTATGGAGTGTGACTGCCTTTCCTTTAATTCAGGTGGGCTTTCTAATTTTTCCTTATATGTCTTCTGAATTCCAGTTTAGTGACTACTGTAAACAACAGAAAGCTCTGAACCATTTGACAAAATGTGAAGATTTTATTTTGAATGTGAAGATCGTTGTGACTCTCTACACTCAAATGTATGCATACCTCCATGGCATTTGCAACTCTTAAATGGAGATGGAGATGACAATTCTCTGTTGGACTGGGAATATGCAAACTGGTTTAACACCAGCCTTCTCTTTCAGTCCCAGCTTCTCAACTTGGATCAAGAGCCAGTTGCTTTTCAAACTAGAGGAAAACCAGGCTTGTGAGTTATAATGCAAAGAAGTGCAAAGTATTACATTATAGCTCCATTTAGTATCTGTTAATAAGCTAGCAAATGCATGGCAATCATAAAATGTAGCTTCATGCAGCCCTTGTAACTTTCCACCTTATATACCTGTGACTTATTTCAACTGTTCCAGGCTTGGCTTGTGGTCAGTGCCAACGTTTGGTGACAGTAATGCATGCTTGGTAACTGCAGTTCCCTGATCTGGTAGATAGGCATAGGGACAGACAAGGAACCATGGTGTAAATCCAGACAATAACCCGATGGTCAAGTACCTCAACCTGGGATTTCTTTCACTCAGTCTTTAAGCATTGCCTCGTTTTATCAGACTGCAGCCTGTCAGCTTGCTTGCTTACAAGCTGTGTGCTGCATAGGCACTGTGTGCTGGGTCATTTGGACAAACAGACTAGGCAGGATTTATTAGTTTATAGCTTGACTCCAAACTGTGACCTTGCAAGTAAGAAGAATTGGTTTAAAACTTCCTTCTTTTATTCCTTGTCTGAAGAATGATTTCATAAAAATGACGTTGTTCTATTTTGTAGGTCTCCCTTTGTGTATGTAGTCATGTTGGCTTGTTTTATAGTTAAAAATAGGCTTTTACTGTTCTGTGCTGCTGTTACTCCTGCAGAGCCAGAAGAATGGGAGCTGGGTTGTGCTCTTAGGACTCCATCCATAGCATTGTTTCCTAAATGCCTATCTGCTGCTGTGTGCCTGCCAGCCTGCCAAATGCTGTAGGAGCTGCATGAATGTCAGGAAGCTCTAATGCAGGATGATTTGAGAGAGCATGGGAAAGCCTGAAGAAGAGAACATGGCTGCAGAACTGGACAACACAGTTACTATTAGTAGTGGGATCGATGGCTTGAAAATGGGGTGATGAACGACATTGTACCTGAATGGTTGAAAAAACAATGATTCTAGGTTTTGAGAAATCTGAATTGAATTTTGGAATTGTTTCTTAGCTATATCCTAGGTTTGCTGAACCATCAGCAGTGTTCTCATTTTAGCCCAACTAAGTTTTTTGTGCTCTTGATATGTTGAGGGGTTTCTTTTGGTTTTGGTTGGGTTTTTTTTTTCTTCCCCCCCCCTTATATGTAAGGAGCTAAAAGTTCTTCAAAACACTCCTTGTCTGTGCTTTTTCACTGATCAAGATACAGTTTGACCTCTAAATCTTAATGTATTTCTGATAACCAACTAGGAAAAAAAGGAACCCATATTTTCCAAATACTTGGCAGGTCGTAGCTCTTTACTCTGCTAGATTGCTCAGGAAAGAGTCAGATGTTAGAATTGGATGTGTCTCACTGGCCTTTTCAGTCTTGACTTGCATCATCAGTGGATTTTCTGCTACGTACTTTGACCTTTGACTAAGAAGCTGACTATAGAGGGATTTTGTTTTTTGGAAATATGCATAAATCATGTAGAAGGATCTCTTTTCTGTTGTCCTTGCTTTTAAGAAACCAGGAGGAAAAGGAAAGTGCATGAATTTATGGATTTTGAAGCCTTTGTAAAATGTGCTACTTAAATAATTAACTCGGTGTCTGGAAATGGTTGTTCACTGGATTTTTTTTTAAAGCAACAGAGAAGGCTTCTTTTTTAAAACTGAAGGTGTTCACAGCTGTAGAAGCAGACTGAAAACCAAACTAAAATGAAAACAGTGTTAGTTTCTTTTAATAACTGTGGAAGTCTGTATGCCAGGTGTACCTCTCCTTGCCCGTTGGTGTATGACTTCTGCAAATATTTGCTGTGGTCTGACTCCAGGAATTTCTGTCCCTGTTCAGTCTTGCTCATTTTCAAATCAGTATGTTCTTAATAGTCAATAACATTGGTGACGGTGGGGGTTTTTTTTGTTTTTGTTTTAATTTTGGGGGTTTTTTTTCTTTTTTTGTTTGTTTGGGGGTTTTTTTGCGTGGGGTTTTTTTGTTTGTTTGTTTTGGGTTGTTTTTGTCTTGTGAGACGATTAGAGACTTCTTGCTTCTTGCATTTCAGGGCAAAGGATTTTGGAATTTTCCATTTAGCAGAGATTTTTCAAGGTCCCTGAATACAGCTGCTTTTCCTAAATAAATGGTTACTAAAGGGTGGTTTCACAAACAGTGGTGTGCATGTCAGCAGAAGGATATAGAAAATCTAGTTATCTACTTCTTTCCTGTTGAAGGAAGAGATTGTTTAGTCAGTTAAATGTCAGTCCTACACCTGCAACTTCCATTAGTATTGTACATTAGTATTCCTTCTGTGATGATGGTACCCAGGGAGAACTAAGTTTAGGAATTCCTGAGTTAGAGTAGCAAGATTTTTTTTTTTAATTTTTAAGTGGAAGTTCAGTGTTCCAACTGGAGCTTTATTCAGTTAAGCATCCAGAGGTAACATGCTTAATGTGGTAATGTCTAAAATGTCTATCAGTTTTATGAAAGAAAGTAACTTTCTAAATCTCTTGCACTGTGTTACAGCAAAGACCATTATAGTGCTCTCGTGAATCAGCATTGATTTGACTCTCAAATTATCTGGTTATTGCAAGGTGGCCTAAAGCCATAGGAGGTGTAAATGCACACATCCTGAGTCTCTCAAGCTTATCTTCTGGTAGATGGGAGAAAAAAGATGACTGTCACTGATTGTGTTTGTAGAATGGGCTTCAGTTATTGGTCCTAATATTTCAACCTGATTTCTGTACTGCTTATTTTTCTGCAGCTTGGCAATCTGTGATGTAAATATCTCTTCCTAAGTAAACACCACTGAAATATTTCATGGTGTCAGTAGAATATCTAAGTTGCTGCATGGGTTTTGTTTTCAGGATGCTGTTGACTCAAGGCAGGAGTATAGAGGATGATTTAAGCTGTGCACACCTGCACAGACACAAATAGATAAATTTCTGAAAGTCACATCTGAATGCCTGCATTTTAAGCAGAATAATAAGGTACTTCAATTGACAGTGCATCCTTACCTAAAGCAGCCTTGATTATAACAGGCTCCATATGGGACTTTGTTGTTTTGCTTATCTTATATGACGTTGAGGACATTTGCAAAAATTAGATTATTAAAAAAAAAAAAAAAAGAATGTGGGGTCTAAAGAAATTTAGTGTTAGATATTCCAGTTTTGAGTAAATGTCACTTGGACTATAATGAAAAAATGTGCAGGTTGTTTCAAAATTCAGTGGAGATACTATTAATATAAAAGATGCTTCTGTGTGGATATGTGTAAATAATTTTAAATGGCTTTGCACCGTTGTTGCTGCACTGTGCTCCAGAATTGAGAGAACATCTTAATACTTCCTAAAGACTCCTTGATGAAAAGAAATGATTCTTTACTTTTTCCCTTCCTGTGATCGCAGTGAGCACACACTAGTAGGACTTGTGCACAAACTAGTAAATATTTGTAGTAGTTCAAAAAAGTTGGAATCTTGCTCTGTGTGACAGAATAGAAACTATGGAGGTATTAGGAATGCACAGTGACCATACAGTTTTAAAAGCTTGTGTCAGTGTAAAATATTTTCATTAATTTTCTTTGACTACCATATGAGGAAAAGTGTAAAATAATGTAGCATGAAAAACTTTGGGGTGTTACAGCAACATTCACTGCTGTCATATTGCCATGACATGAGTACATTTGCACTTTCAAAACTTATAAAATACATAATAAACCTGTTGGACTAGTACTCATGTTAGTATAGCCCTAAAAAATCATAGGTAAGGTAAAATCATACTACTTGAAGATTTTGCAGCATTGGCCACGTATAAAGGGAAATGCTTGTCATTTAAAAATATTTTGAGTTATCTTGTTGCTGTTCTATTTTTACATTATCCAGAAAAATAGCAAGACTACCTCTCCTACTCTGTAATGCAAATTTGAAACCTTTTTACTCTGTGCACTGGTCTCAGAAGTATTCCCTATAGACTTTTAGGGTGTTTTTAAGCAATCTTTCTTTTTAAATTCACCTTACCTTAAAAAGAGCATCATCCCCATTTTTAATCAAAATTAATCGCCTCTTAGTTGCCCAACTTTTAAAATTTTTTTTATTTTGTATCATTGCTTTGACATACTTGCTACAATGAAATCAGCTATCTAAAACTAGTGATTATGGTAATACACATATTTGCATTATATTAAAAAATGCTACAATCAGAATATTCTGAAAAACAAGATTTAGCAAGTGCCTTGATGTCCACTTGTGCGTTGAGATATTTGTCTTGTAATGCTGCAGTTCTTCGTGTTGTTTTTTTTTTGTTTGAGGTGAAGCCAAAGTGTGCATCTTTCATTGTCAGACTAGGGAAATAGAGGAAACTTCCACCCACTTCTCTCCTTAACTATTCCTTTATACTCTAAAGCAAAGATAATCCTTTAGTTAAAACTCCAAGTGTGGTATTGACATGGCTGCAGCTGTCAGACTTCAAGCAAAAATTTCATTTAATTGCTTGTGAATAGTCATGTCTTTCTTTAAATTTTCATCAAATTTCTTTCAATTAATCTGGTATTTTATAGAGGCAAAGCTCACTTTTTACATCTGTGCTCAGGAGCTCCCTATATATTTATATCTTTAAAAAATTTTCCTTGGAAGTGTGCAGAATACTTAGATGTTTACTAAGAAGCTACCCATAAGAAAATCTAAAGTTATTATGTTAAACATGTTGATTTTTGTCTTTTTTTCCTCTGTTGGTAAGTCTGCTTCTGAATGATAAGTATATAAAACAACAGGCTCACTTCAGGTTTTTCTGCTTGAAGGAGTGACACAGATCTGGACAGGATTTTCTGGGTCACTGCCATTACACACTTGTGCAGCACACTCATAACTTTGCCTCACTTCAGTTTGAAAGCCTTCTCTACCACAGCTCCTGTGGAGTCTGGTTTGGAGAATCTTTGTGGTTCATTAGCTAGCAGCCTTCTTTCAGCTTCCTGCTCATTAGGCTTTACACCTGCATTGCCTTTTACTGGCAATATTTCTTTTTCCTCCTTTCTATTTCTGGATAGTGATCATGCTCTATCTCAGTGTGGGCTGAAAAAGCTGTTCTCTTCCTGCAGTTTTACAAGCATCAGTTTTTCTTCTGATAATCCTGATAGTTCTTCTCTGGCTCTATGTGTGTGTGTGTGGCTTTAAGCAAATCTTTATTTAAAACATACAGCTGGGAATGTGTGCAGCATTTCCAAATAAAATCTCTGTTGGGGTCATGGAGAAGAGCCCAGAACTGTATTTCTGGAGGATGCATACTGTGATTACAGTGGGTTCTCCTTCTGCTGCATCACCTGAACAATTCAGTCACCTTCTGATCAGCTGATATATGGAAACTTTTTTTACAGTCATTTCTGGCAGAGAATTTCCCAGGTTCTTGGTTTTTGTCTTAAAGTGCATGATTTCACATCTTTTCCTACTGCTCATCTCTTGTAT
Source organism: Atrichornis clamosus (assembly GCA_013400975.1). NCBI lineage: Eukaryota > Metazoa > Chordata > Aves > Passeriformes > Menuridae > Atrichornis > Atrichornis clamosus. Next base: position 126,995 of record WBMZ01005805.1, read on the forward strand.
CAACAGTGTGTTATTACACTGTGATTCTAATAAGTTTTTTTCCTCCACTTGGGAAGAGAGGAGTTCTAAGATATTTTCTATATCCATCATTTTTCACTTAAAACCCCAATTACTTGAGTGGTCCTTAATTTGTTTTTCTTCATTCTAAAATAAATTCAATTCAATTTCTTTTACTCTTGTAAGTTAATTTAGTGCAGTAAAATTCAGTGCCGTAGTTCAGTATTAAAGTGCAGTAGTTCATATAGAATGGCTGCAGTTTAAAACTGAGCTATCACGTCGTGAATGTTTGAAAAACTTAACTAAGCTTTGTTAGATTGGCTAGAATGCTGTAATCGTGAAGTATTCTGTGATCAGGTATAAAAAAATCCCACCAACAACACGTAGTGTAAGAATGGCCTACTGATGGGAAAGCTTCAACAGTTGGAATTGTACGCATATCATAGGTGTTTGCTTTGACCATTTAAGATGTGCCCAAGATATATGTTTGCATCTTCGGGGTAAACTATTTACTTTTCTGTAGTGATTTTCAATTCTAAGTGGTGCTTTAAAGATGAGAATAAAATCTGACTGCAGGTGCCATCAGTTTTAGCCCTGCTGGTGTAATTGCTTTTTAGCATCCCCCAAGTCCACTTGTGAGACTGCTGTGTAAGAAATCCCAAATGAATCAGTGTTACTTATTTAAAATATTCCACAAGATTTAAAACATCTTCCTTGAAAATGTTTGAATTAACATTTCCTGTAAACATATGTGCCTGCATAAAGTGTTCTTGAACTTTTTTTATGTCCCTAGGCATAAATCTTTTGTCTGATTTCCTGTGGAAACCAAGTTTGTGACCACGTTCTCTGTTCCTTCCTCTCCCACAGTCACTTGGCATAGGCCAAAGAGTTCAAAATTTAACCTTACAAGCCTCCAAAAGCCCTGAAAGTGGGCCATTTAGTTTCCAACACAGCCGTAGTTCTCAGCATATTAGACACCCAAACAGCTACAAAAGGAAGTATTTAGAAATCCTTAACTGTGGGAAAAACATCAACTGGAACAGGCATTTTCTTAGTATGAAAATCAGTTATTCCCAAGAGAGAGATCTCTGCAAAGCCTGGCTTTATTATTTTATTTTTCCTGTGTGTATATTGCTGTTAAATAATGGGGAGCATTTACAGAAGTTCAGTGATTGAGCTCAGTTTTTGACTCTCTTACCCTAGAGATATTTCAGAAGTCAATTGAAATGCCTCAGAACAGGCTTTCCTTCAACCTAAAAGCAGTCATCAGTGAGTGCCTGTCCCTACTTGTCGGTTTTCATTATGTAGATTTCCACAAGATGAATTCTCTTCCCTATTTTATTCAGTGTTATTGGGAAGCCATTAGTTTGTGGGAGAGGGTGTGGGCTGTGCAGGCTCTGTCAGGGCTCTCAAATGCCAAGTGCTTGGTGGGACAGCAGGATACCACCAAGGGTGATTGGCTGTGTCCCTGTGGTAGAGCAACTCCTATGATATAGGGACGTATGCAGACATAATACACTGAAATAGGGATTCTGCTACTCACAGTAGTTCAAAGTGACTAAGCATAGGATTTGACCTAAATCTGATCACTGGATGAAATAAAGTGAACAAAATAATATGAGATACCGGATACTTAATGGAAAAAAACCCCAAACAAACAAATAAACAGGAAGCAAATCTGAAAACCCTACTTATTCCCTTCTGGAAATTTTCACTTCCATTGCACTGCTTGGGAAAAAAACTATCAGGCCATGTTTCTCCACGTAGTTAAGGATGTCAAAGAGTTGTCAGTACTTTAATATATATACACAGTCAAAATAGTTTTAGAACAGTCTTGATCCCTGCAGCAGAACTGCTCTTACTTTAAAACCGTCAGAGAGTCCATGTTTTAAAAGTACTGAATTATCCTTTGTTGCCCAATGAAGAAGTTATGCTTTTAACAGATATTTCCTGACTGAGACCGTCTTCCGAGTAAAGTTCTAAATAAAAATATTTTGATCTTGCATATTTGTTCATCGTAAATATATTATAAATGTTTGAGTTCAGATTTTCAGAAATCTGAGAAAAACTTTGGAAAATTATTTAACAGGATTTAGTTCAGTTTAACGTGATTTAGTTCAAATCCATCCTGCTGTTTTTTCCTTTGTATTTGTGGTTCACTGGCACTGTAAATACCTGTATAATACAGTTTTTCATTTTTTCCTCCACATGATTTGAACTGTTGCCAATAGATTGACATTTGTGTTTGCTGAATGTTTATGCCAGATTTCCTGAAGAAGACACTTTTGAATATAAAATGCTGCATTGAATCTCTGATTCAAGCACTTCCAAAAGAAAGAACAAATGCGAACAGATGTGGTCATACAACAGAGAAGGTAGTTAAATTAAATAAGAATGGGTGTGTTTCAGTGATGCGTTTCTTACTTTCCCTTTAAACAGAGTTGTCCCTGAGAGCTTTTCTTCATTCCCCAGACACCCATTTAAATTTTACCATCCCTGTCCCTCTGCAGAAGTCAATAATCCTTCAAGCAAAGGATTTAATGCATGAAGTGCTCACAGGATTAACTGGTGAGAGCTATGAGATGTACAGTAAGTGGCAGTTGGTGTGTGTTTTGTAAGGGAAACAAAATGAAGTTCCTGTGCGTTCGCTCTGTCTCGCTCTCTCCCTGAGAACGGCAGCTCACGTTGCATTAGCTTGAACCTCTGAATAGTTTTTTGGGGATTCTAGCTGTAGCAAAGTGTCAGGAGGAAAGTATTTAGAACTTGTCAGAAAAGATCCTCATAATACTGTTTCTCCCCCCACTTCTTTTTGTTTTTGCTTTGGTTTTTGTTAGAGGTGTTCTGCTGTGGGCTTTATAGATAAACAACTGCTTAACAACGATAGCCCCCAAATGCAATATTTTCAGAACACAGGTTGTGTCTTGAGTTGAATTCAGGATGAAGAACATTTTTAAGAGTAAATCTCCATGAAGTTTGAGCCACAGTTTCACAGAAAGATGTCTATTTGAGGAAAATTTAGAGATTCAAAATACATGAAGTTTTATGTAAAGTGAATGATTATACAGAAGATATATATCCAGTAGATTAAGTGAGAAGATTTTTATTTAAGTCTTGCAGAAGTTTTCACAGAAAATATATAGAAGCTTCTCAAACTTTTCCACCCCTAGGTACAAGGAAATCCTGCTTCCATAGGAATTGCATCCTAATTTTAATTGTATGTAGTTTACACTTTTGTTTTAAATTTAACTCTGCACCAGACATGTCAGCCTGCATCAGGTCTGTAGACAGAATCAATAGAAATTACTTTATTATTCTGTAATTACTTAACATTGACTGTTGTGTTTAAAATCACTCAACCATAAAAATGTTTTCCTTGATGTCTCTCTTGGTTAGTGAAAGAATTATGTTGAAATAGCATGTTGACGAATGCCCAACATTATTAGAACTATTTCTTCCTTCTCTTATTAAATATCATAAATGTGGGCATAGCTTTAAAATGCATACAACAGACTTACAAACATTTAATATAAAAAAATGTTTATATAAAACAGTGACATAAAGTGTTAATAATTTTATAGGATACTGAAGAATACTGCCTTGGTGATACACACTTTTGTAGTGCAATAAAAAATTTAAAATTTCTATCTTAGTGGGGGGGGGGGGAAGAGAAGAAGGAGCAGTATTGATTTTATGTCTCCTGTTGTTCTTCCTTCACGAAAAAAACCAGAATCCCAAAATAACTTTGTTGTAGTTTACTTAGTTAGATTTGTAGGACTAAGTGTGTCATCTATAAAAAGAATAAACAACTTATCTCTTAAAAACATTTTATTAATATCATGGTGGCTTTTATGATTTTATTAGTACAGAGGTACTACAGAATAACTGCTCAGATGCATGCGTTTAGAGGTTGAAGAATCAGTGTTTGCTTGTGTTTCTTTAATTTCCGACAGTGGAAATAGAGGCTGTAAAGGTGATAGTTTGTGTTTTATGTCTATGTACTTGCTTAGCCTGTCTCAGTGGCGCTTAATTACATATAAAATTATTCATTGGGAATTGCATAACAGAATGTTACACCTTTGCTCTCTTTAATCCCATCTTTTTGCAGATGTACTTCAGTCACTTTGCAGGCTTTATAAATCTTTTATAAAGTGCTGAGCAGCCTTCAGTAGAAGACCTTGTTTATAAAATACTTGCTGATATGTTTGCTTTAAAATCTGGTATATTGAAGCTCTCCAACCAGAATTAGTCTGGTAATTTAAAATTACATTCTTGTGTCTGTCTTTCATATTGTTGCATTTATACTTGTTTTTACATATAACTGCATTTAAAAAACAAAACTCCAAATAAAAAAAACCCCTCTCTCTCTCCAAAAATTACTATTTAATACTATTTAAAGAAAGAAAAGATTTTGGTATAATATCACTTATTTTTTGACTGTTCTTACACCTTTTTATGCTATATCTGAGGATTTTGGTTTCTTGTCCAGTAAATATTCTGAAAATACTTTTTTTTTTAATACTGTATTAGTAGATAAGCCCAGTGATTCCTTGATTAAAAGTTGGACTAGAAATTGCCTTTTGTTATAAAGAAGGACATATTGGAGGGTAGGAGAAAATAAGATGTTCTTAAAATACGAACATATTCAGAGCAAAGTAATTGTTAGTTTTGCATGCATAACGCGGTGACTCACTTTGAGGGTGGAAGTAATAAAATGCTGCTTTTAAGATAGGAAGATGTGATAGAGTTTAAGGTGTTGTACAGTTCTAAATGGATATACATCTTTGTCCTTAAGATAGTTTCACATAATTGTTTAAGTTTTCATTTGGTTTAGGGTCTTCAAGAAATAAAAATGTGGCGTTCCCAGATGTACTGTTTTAACTCTGGTTTCTATCCTCGTGTGCAGACTATAAGTGTGTGTATGTATGCATGTATACTTGCTTATTAGGAGCTACAATACATTTTAAAAATAATGTTTTCACCTCAGTCAAGTTTAGGCTGCGGCTTTGGTCGTAACTATTTTTTGGCTCATGTTTTGTATTAGAAACTTTCATCCCTGTTACACTTGATTCAATCTACACATATATCACCTTAGGTTTGTCACTTACAAAGGTTGTTCTGAGACTAGGTTATCAGAAGAGTTTTCTGATCCTTTTAATGACTATTAATTATTTAATGTAGTGTACATATAATGTGTTTTGAAATGATGATTTACTTAAGAACAAATCAAGCATTAATTTTTCTAAACTACCCTGCTATATTTTTACTCTGTGTGCTAGTTCCTTCTGATGGCGTGGCTCCAAGTGTTCAGTAATGAAGTTAAGAAACACTGTAGATTTTGTCTGCAGCAAAGCTGTGCTTTAGTGTGATGCTTATTACGTAAAATACACAAGATGCTTTTGATCCTTATTACTGTGACTGACTCCTTCAAACTAGCCATGATTTAATGAAAATGGAAAACAAGATAAAAGTGAGAATTCAGTTCTAATGCTATTTATGGTGTTGCCAGCCTGTTGCCTGGTCATGTTTCTGAGGAAAAGGGTAGGTCCTTAGGCTTTCTCATGCTGCTTATGGTCTGGTGGATAAAGCACGTGCTAGATCTAGCCAGTATGTACTTCAAAACATGACAAGAAAACCTTTGTTTTTACTGTTATATAAATACTAAAGTCAGTACTAAACTATAGAATGGAATGCTAGCTCAATACAAGCACTGAGTGCTTAATAATTTAATAATAAAGTGACACTCAGGGGCACAGCAGATATACCTGTTGTAGTGAAATTACCTGCCCAGAGATGATTCCTGGGCAATTTCTTTCACTGAGTTATAAGAGCACGCTTTTATGATGTTGTTTTTTAATCATGTTCCACTGCAAGTAAAAAATAAGATGTAAATATCCTTGTTTGAGGCAGACAGCTTTTTGCTGGTTGTTGAAGTTGTTGCATTTTATCCTTGTTCTGCTTAAGTGAAAAACATTTACCAAATGCTGTGCTCCAGGAGTCAAAGATGTAGCTGGTACTGGGTTTGCATGGCCAGATCTTGGTAGCGGGGGGCTACAGGATTGATTTCTGTGAGAGGCTGGCAGAAGCTTCCTGCACGTCTGGTGGAGCCCATGTCAGCTGGCTCCAAGGTGGCCCTGCCACTGGCCGAGGCTGAGCCCATCGGCAACGGTGGTAGTGCCTCTGGCATAACACCGTAAAGAAGAGGGGGGAAGGAAGCACTGTGCAGTTGCATCCACAGTAGACAGAAGGGAGAGCATGTGATAGAAACAGCCCTGCAGACAGCAAGGTCAGTGCAGGAGAAGGAGGAGGTGCCCTAGGAGAGTTCCCCTGCAGCCTGGGGTGCAGCCCATGGTGAAGCAGCCATGCCCCTGCAGCCCACTGAGAGCCACAGGAAAGTACAGATCCACCTGCAGCTTGTGGAGGAGACTCGTGCCAGCGCAGGTGGATGCCTGAAGGAGGCTGTTAACCCTGTGGCAAGCCCATACTGGAGCAGGCTCCTTGCAGGACCTGTGACATTTTGGAGAGAGGAGCCCACACTTGAACAGGTTTACTGGCAGGACTTGTGACCCCACAGGGACCCACACCAGAGCAGTTTGTGAAGAACTGCAGCCCGTGGGAAGGGCTCACTTTGGAGATGTTCATGGAGGACTGCCTCCTTTGGAAGAGGAAGAGTGTGAAGAGTCCTTCCCCAAGGAGGGAGGAGCAGCAGAGACAAAACTGTGATGAGTCCCAGTGTGATGAACTGATGGTAACCCCGTTCCCTGCCCCTCCACACCACTGCAAGGGAGGAGGTAGAGAATTTGTGAGCCCGGGAAGGATGAGAAGAAGGCATTAAGATTTGGTTTTATTTCTCATTATCCTATCGATAATGAATTCAATTAATTTGTCCCCAAATGGAGTCTGTTTAGCCCACGACAGTAACTGGTGAGTGACCTTTTCTTGTCCCTATCTCGCCCCACAAGCCTTTTGTTGTAGTTGCTCTCCCCTGTCCAGCTGAGGAGGGTGGCAGAGAGTCTTTGGTGGGCATCTGGTGTCAAGCCAGGGTCAACCCAGCACTCTTTTGTATAAGACTTAAGCACATGTGGGTTTTCATTGTCATCAGTGCTTTACTTTTCCCCCCATTATGTACAATGCAAATAGTGAATATTTTAAATAGCATTATGTGATTCAGATAGAAATGCATGTATTTCTCACATTTTTCGTTGAATTCACAGTTTAGATGTTTCAGCTTATTTAAATTTTGTATATATTTTTTTCTTCATGGAGCCTCTCACCTTAACTCTGGGGGTAGGGCAGTCAAAGTGGATGCAGCTTTCGGGCATGTAGCATAGAGATGTAGTATTCTGCAAAGATGTGAGCATGTGCTTCCTGCTTGTAAATAGTCCTATTTGATTAGGATCAAAGTGACTAGTTAGGTTGCCTAAAGAAAAATGCCTGCTTCTGATCTTCTGTCACCACTTGGCAAGTCCAGCTCATGCAGCATGGCTTTGACTTGAGGAGTTACTCTGAAACCAGTAATCACCAAGCATTCAGCTGATTGTCTACAGCCAAAAAGATTCAGAGGCTTGCTTTTGTTTACAGTGTGCTCCTTCAGTTATTATGGAATCCTCTGCCTCTTCCTTTTGCCTGTGCAGTAGCAAAACATAAATCCTTGATGTTCGTTTAAAACACTAAGTGCAATCATTATATTAAACATAACTTGATTTCATTTTTTAACATACTAACTGGATTTGCTTTGATGTAAGGCTCTTTAAAATTTTTAATGCACCGATGAAAAGTAAATTCTGTTGTTAATGATATGGAGATATTTGCAGGGCACTATAAAAAATTGAACAGGTTTGACTGGGTGCCACACTGTGTTCATATACAGTTCTCTGTGGAGTTAATATTTATTTGGGATTGCAATAGTTAGTACTTTATAAAAGGTAAAACTCGCAAAATATGGTATCTATATAACTTATCATTAAATGTGTGAATCTTAGATGATTTGCGCGTGTATCTTAAAATAATATGTGGACTTTCTACTTGGAAATAAACCTGCACTGATTTAATTATGAGAGGCTGTACTTCAAGAAGTAGTTATCAACACATTGCAAAAGCTGTAGCAGTTCATTTCACTTGCATTCTGCCTATGTAATGTGTGCTTATTTATAGAATAGCTGAAAAATGATAAAAAAATATAGTGGCCTGAATATCAGTATGTATGGTTCAGTTTTGTGATAATTCAAATTTACGTATTGAAAAGAGAAGTAGCAAAGACAACAGATACTATAACTAATGCACTCCCTAATGCAGTATTTCCTCCTTCTAATCCATCATTAATGATGGTGAGCATAACTAGATTTTTCTGGAGGCAACATTCATATGGCTGTATGTATTAGAGTATTACTTTTGTTAATTGCCTTTTCTTTGCTGATGAAGATCAACTCTAGCTCTGGGCTTACTGAAGCTTTTAAGGATTATTAGTGTCTGGTTTTCGGTTTTAGTATCCCTTTCAGGTAAAATATTAGGAAAGAATTATTTAAACTATAGCAATTTTTGCTATCACTGATGCAGTCATACTGTGATAAGGAAGAAATCCTTTTCAGATGTGTTAGAACAGGAAATGCCAGTCAGTCTAAGTCACCGCGTACCTTAAAGCCAAGGTTCTTTCAGGGCATGTTCCATAAACAGAACTAAACAAGGCAAACAGCAGCAAAGTCATTCAGTATCTTTAGCTGTATAGAGCTCATCATTTTTTCAAGCATCCTCTCTTGTGACTTGGAGATGGCTTTTTTTCATAACCTTTTATAATGATTGGCTTATTCTGTCTTAATGCTGAATGAGGTCTTATTTCCATTTCCATCCAGGGAAAACAGTAATAGTGCCAAGGTAGCATTCGTAATTGACATGGATGGACACACTGCATATGACATTTTTTGTACAAACGCAGCCCCTTAGAGATGAGAGTATCTGCCTTGTCTGAGTTGAAACAAACAAATTAATGAGCAAAGATTTTTTTTTTTTTATTGTTGAAGAATTCATTGCACACCAAAATTTATACATTAACATACTTTCATTAACTAGTCGTGGGATACAGGCATCTTGGGGAGAGGAGTGATTTCCCCTGAAACAGCATTTAAATATTTCTTCAGACAGCAAACATTTTACTTTGTCAAAGTTCACTGTCTGCAGTATGGCAATGTTTACAGTTCATAAAGATTTTCATGGGAGCTGTGTGCATAAAGCAATAGTGAAAATATACATCACAAATCATGGTGAATGATTGTTAAATGATCAAATATACTGTCTCAATTCATTCTTCAGCACTGCATGTGAGCAAACTAATGTCAGGATTATAGCTCTTTGTAATTGTATCCATCTTCCCACATTTCCTATTTGCTGTCATATTATTTGGCTCAAAGTATAATGGATAGCTCAGTGACTTGGATTTTCCTTGTCTCTAATGTACTTTGTCAACTTGAGAAACAAAAGAGTTTACCAAATCCAGAGCAGTGCTTGTTGATTTTTTTTAATGTATGTGACTTTACTCACTTGTTAATTCCCATTCTGTGGGAAACCATTGATTTTGGAAGTAGCACAATATTCATATGCATTTTAATTCTATCCAAACCCCATAGCAAGATACTGAAGAGTTTTGGCATATTGCTTCACTAGTGTTTGTCCTCAGATACATGTTTTTCTTAAAGCTCTTATATTTGCAACAATTTGGTGGTGTTTTGCTGACCTCTGCATGAGTTAAAAAAGCTGCAAAACCCAAAATTTTTATGCTGTATTCTCAAGCCCCTGTGGTTTTCTTAATATACTTGGTACTGGCAGAGAGTAAAGTGTGACATATATGATTTGAGTTAATTTTGCTGTGTATCTCCCTCAAATTGTAATGATGCTTTTTCTGCTCCACCTATAGCTTCCTGCAGATTTCACAAAGCTGCACCTTACTGACAGTCTCCACCCACAGGTGACCCACGTTTCATCTAGTCACTCAGGATGTAGCATCACTAGTGATTCAGGAAGCAGCAGCCTTTCTGATATCTACCAGGTAAGACTGGAATGGATGCTGATGGGAGGTGCAATTGCCAGCAGTTTTCCATTTGATAGATGAATGCCCTTGCTATTGCCTATTGTCAGTTTCTATCTGAAGAAGCACTCAATAGACTTCAAAAAACTACTTTTTGTTTGAATTGTAATAATTCCAGGGTTTAGATGTGTTGGCTTCATAATGTAGAACCTATTCAGTGGTAGGAAGAAATAAATACGCAGTGAGCAGCCTGTGCTGGCCTGACTTGAGGGGCATATTTCAGTTTCCCCACCCTATAGAAACCTGATGCCAACCTCATAGCAATACTTTCTCTCCTGGCCATCCTCAGAAAGATAGGGAGGTTGAACTGGTGATGCTTTATAAAGTTACACTTCTGAGGGGGCTTCTTGTTGTAAAGCTCTGTTCTATTCATTTGGAGCAGCTTCAGTTTAGAGAGACTTGCTGTGAAACTGATCCAGAATTTAAATATAGACTGAAAAAAAGTTGAAAGTGAAGTAAAATGAGGAATTACGCATTTTTCACTTGATGTTTACAGTTCTTGCAATGTCAGAGGATTATCTGTCCTGATAGGAAAGTGTACCAATTTGTTAATCTGAAAAGAAGGGATCAAATCCAATTAAAATATATTTCTATCAAAATAATCATAAAGTAGCAAAATTACTTTGACATGAAGTACTGTTAGCTAGAAGAGGAATAATGTTTGTTTAAGATGCTTCTAAAATTGCAAGTGTAGTAATTTAAACAATGGTAATAGCATATCTGCAAATATATACAAGTTCAGTTGTGATTATAGTTGTAGGATGTAGTCTCCTTCAGGTGTATAAGCTTATAGGCTTTTATTGTGAAGGAAGATAGGCTATAAAAAGGTCCCAGTTCAATTTAGACAGTAATTGCAGTAACGCAAAGGTTTACTTTTGCACAAAATATGAAATTAGCTGAACACTTCAGGCATAGCATATGTCAGTCAAGTGTGTTTGTCAGAATTTCTTCTGAAGTCAAGATTACTTTGAGACAGGATTTAGGTTTATAGTGTGAGAGTGAAGATGATGTAAAATCAGTTCTTCTAGTCTTCTATAGATTTTCATCCCTTTCATTACAAAGATTTCTATTTTTACAGAAAAATAACAAGTACCTCCAGAGACACAGTTGTAGGTGGCGTGTAGTTACAATCACTCTTTAGATAAGATGAAAGTAAATTTTTTGCAAAGACTTTCAGCGAAACATTCATAACTGTGAAAAAGATCATTGAATTTTTGTGCAATTAAGAAAACCCCAACCAAACAACATAAAGAACTACAGAAGCTTCAGAGAAATACTTTTTTATGTAGTTGCCACCTGGTCTATGAATCCTACAAGTTTAACTTCCAATGTTGGAATTAACATAATGTTTGGTGTTTGGAGAGAGTTAATGGTTACTGAAGTACTAACACAGAGAAAATTTATTTCTTAAGTATTCTTTTCAATTTAATTTACAAACATAATGAATAATCCCTTCTTAAAAATATTACCTAGTTTCTTCAATTGATCTACAACTAATACCCCATTTAAAGGTGACTTGGCACAGAGTATCAAGAAGTGTGTAATTGTACAATATCAAAGTATAAATAGTAACCTATGCCCATATCAACGTCCACAAATAAGACCATGTATTGTAGAATGTAACCTCATGTTTTTGTCTTAATACATATACTTGAAGAAACATTTATTAAGAAAATGGTAAATTCAGGTGTGGAAAGAGATAAGGTTCTTAAATTCTTGAATTTAACTTAATGGTACCAAGCATTGTTTGACTTGATTTCTTAGATTGTGGTAAATCATTAATTCCTGGTCTCAATTTGAGTCATAAAGGAATGTAATGTGGGAATGTTAAGCTAGGTTAAAGTACTGCCAAAAAAAGACCCCAAAAAACCAAAATAAAATGGCTGTAATTTGAATTCTCTAGGGACAAGTTAAGGATTAAATAAACAGAAATATTTTTTAAATTGAGAGAGTGGATCAGTCATTCTCTCTCAACTGTTTGCCTTTTAATTCTCTCTTAAGTGTTTGTTCTAAAACAGTAAACCATAACCAAGTCATCTACATATTATTTTTTTCCTTCAAATTTAGTAAGTCTTAGGCAAAGCTCATGTTCATTGTTCCTTTGATTCTTATGTTCTGTCTGTAATGGCATTTTTCTGTTCAGTGGGGTGGACTTCTGTCCATTATGGCTAAGTAGAAAGCAATGATTTAGAAAGATTACCATCTTGTCTTGCAGTTGATAAATAAAATAAATGTGGGTTTTTTTAATATACTGTTATTTAGGTCTTTACTGTTGAAATCTGAGGTAATGGTATGTCATGTTTTGCACCCCAGTAAGTTACAGTTCTGTAGCCTTAAGAGCAGCTGCTTGCTCTGAAAGTATGTTCATGGCCTTTTAAGATTTTTTTAATAAATCATGAAGCTGAATCTTCAGATGCTTTCAGCATTGAACTGAGAATACTTCCTTTTAAATATTAATGCAGTATCTAAATTTGTTTGTCAAACGTTGCACATGAAAGGACTTCTTTTAGGATAAGAAGTACGTACCAAAATAAAATCAACCTTTGTGTTCACCCCACCCAAGTCTCAAAAACATTTCAGGTGCCAATTAGTAAGGTCCTTAAATACTGTTATTTTTATTTTAGGAAACAAGTTCATCAAGTGACGAACTCTGTAGGGTAACTTGAGAGGAAGTGGATGCTGGATTTCAGTAGATTGTGTGTTGGCTTTTATTTGCCAAAAACTATTCTTTGCTTCTGTTTTTTTATTGACTTGGCGAAGCAAATAATTCACTTCTGCTCCTCATGCATGGCTGCTTGCTCTCGATTCCTAGGCTTAATTAATAAAATTCCTATATGAAAGCATATACCTGTTCATATATGTTCCTAAATGCTTCCTATACCTGTCATATATATTATCAGATGGTGATCCTTGAAAGTGAGGAGATTTAAGAACGTGTGTTATTCCAGCTCCCTGTTTTGGGACGTGTTGTGGTGTTGGCTCATCTCTTTGCCAGCCTTTCTTTGCCTTATCCTGTTCTCAGACTGGTGGCTTCCTGCCACCCTTATGTGCCCTCTGGTGTCTGCCCAGATACCGCTGTCGGTACAGGAAACCAGGAACATCCTTTCTGAGACCCTCCCAGGATGTGTGTATTGCTTGGAAATTTTCAAGATGTCAGCTTTGTTTTCTCATGGTTCTGATATGGCAGGTCCTAGAAGAAAGGTCCACCCTCCAGCAACTCTTCCTGAGGGAACACAATCTTTTATCTCTCAAACTAGAGAGCCCATGCAGCCTGCCCTTTAGTCACTGTATGCAAAATAAAGAGGTTTTACCTTGAGAAAAAGCCAGTCTTTCTGACTGTATCAGCCGCTGAACGCAGGGCTCTGGTTCCAGGAAGAATGGCTGGAACAGCTCAGGTAAATTGTCCTGTGAATTGCCCTCCCCTGCCCCGTGCAGTTTCAGCTAAGTCCTGTGCAGTTCCTCATTGCTCCTGGTAAATTCAGGTCCCCTTAATCTGCTCTGCAGTTCACAGTCAAGGAGTAACTTCCAGAGTCCTTGTTTGGTGTGCCTGTGGTCTCGGCAGATGTTGCTCCGTTCTGAAAAAGTGGCAATTAGTTGGCAATAGGGGAGGATGCTGCTCCTGGTGTGCGTTGCCTGGATTGTTACACTTTTCCATCTTATTGTTGATAACTACTCAGACTGACTTCTGTGACAGATACAGGCTGCTGTGTTGTACCTGTTGTGGTAGATAATGAAAGAACAAATATGGAGAGTGCTGTGAAAATCTAGGCCTGAAGGAGTTTTAAGGTATTTCATGGACATTTGCACTCCTGTCAACATAGTATGAAAAAATAATGTTACTACCTTAGATTTATGTATGATTTGTGTACATGCAATAATTATAGTTGACTATAGTACATATGATAACTATGTGATAAACAAATACATATTATAATTACATGGCTTGAATTTCATCTTAATTTATTGATATTGTAAGCTTCAATCATCTGAAAGCTAATTTAAAACAAAAGCCCAGCCATGCTTTCTCTCTGTGGAGAAGCTGAATCCAATGTATCTATATGACATGAGGGAATTTTTCAAGCTAATGGGACTTTTGCAAGTCATTTTGTGAGACAGGTAGAGCCAGTGTTCTTGGTGTCTTGTATCGGTATTGGCTTAAAAATTAGAAAGTAAAAAATGAATGGTTTTGCTAATAAACATTCTTATTTCATTTTTTAGTTTATTTTTTAGCCCTTAAACTACAATGGTTGAAAAGTAAGTTGGAGACGGGTTTTTTTGAGCTGAGCATAGCATCTTTCTTTGTTAGCTTCATGTAACTGAAGGACTGTACCAGGCAGTGAACATATTTCTGCTTTGTACAAGAAATTTCTTCTTTCTTTTTTTCTTTTTTCTTTTTTTCTTTTCTTTTTTTTTTTTTTTTTTCTTTTTTTTTTTTTTTGTTTTTTTTTTTTTTTTTTTTTTTATTTGTTTTTTTTTTTTTTTTTTTTTTTTTTTTTTTTTTTTTTTTTTTTTTTTTTTTTTTTTTTTTTTTTTTTTTTTTTTTTTTTTTTTTTTTTTGCCTTTTTGTCCCTGGTATTTTCTCTTGTGTGTTTGGAGATTTTGGATTGTTGATTTAGGTGGTAACAATAGTCACAAAGGGAATTCATTCCTCAAAATGATGCAATGTTTCCTAAAGAAAGTAGCTAAAATAAAAGTTTTAAAAAAGAGTAAAGGTTAAAATAGTCTGTTTAAAATACTAAGAAATCAGCAGTTAGTGTGGTTACTTTTACAGATTTTCTAGTTTTTTCTCTTTGTATTATTATCAGTTGGAGGCTTTTTCCTCAATCCAGTGCAGGAAGAAAACTATGAAGGCCATCTAAAACAGAGCCAGTCATCCTTTAAGCAGTTCTCCAACTGTTCCCACTTTCTTTCCCTTAGTAAGCGAAAACTGTTGCACTGGAGTAAGAGTTACTTCATTGTGTAAAGGTAGAGATCCCCCTTGACCTCTTCTAATCTGTTTTCTCAAGAAACCCAAAAACTAACTGGAGGAAGAAATGAGGGAGTAAATGAAGTAATTTCTTCAGCTGCTCGCATAGTCCATCACCTCTCTCATTATGTCCAGCTTCATGATGCCTGTAAAAAATGAAAGACCAGTAGAGTTGTGAATAATCAGTTTTCTCTAATGCCAGTCTAAAGAGAGCAAAAGGGTCCATCATTTCCTCAGTCTGCCCAGTTTGACCTAAGGGGAATGAATGCAAGTTTCTCTCTACTCCCCTCCCCCAGTCAGTCAAGGAACCAAAGCCTAACTGAGAACTTAGACAAGGCTTCTTTACGTTACATATTTTCCTAGTTATTTCACAGTATTTAATTAGCTGTTGTCACTCAAATCTGAAATTATGTTTGGACTTGAAGATCCTTGGGAGTTGGAACAATCTTTTTTTTTTTATTGGTGCAGTATTAGCCTTTATAGACAATGCTTAAAATTGGGCAGATTCTCCTTAGGTGTCAAATGTGAAATGCTCCTTCAACTCAGGCTTGAAAATGTCTGTCTTAGTCTCTTGACTCTTCATGTCGGTGATGTGACAAATAAAATATTAGGCTGTCACTATTGTGAGATTCCTTTGCAGCTTCAAAAATGTTCTTCACAGTTGAAAGGATGACATAAGAAATTTGCTATCACCATTGGTATTCAGACTTCGGAGAGATACAGTTTTGTACTTCAAGCTGCAGCCAGCATTCTTCTTGCATGCATTCTCTTTAGATTTAGATAAGTGAAACTAATTTCTCTTATTACCCAAGAAACAAAGTACAACATACACCCAGGAAAGGAAATTCTGAGGTGTATTTCATCCTTGATTACATGCCCTGGGAAGATTGAAGCCTCGTGATTGACTGTAGCACAAATTCTGTTGGATATTCATCTTGTGTTCTGGTTTTCAGCAACTGAAGTTCATAAGGGAGCCTCTACACTCAAAAGGTAGACCGAGGTTTCCCCTTCAGTCTTAGACAAATTCAAGGCTATTGCTTCATAACTAAGGGTTCCTGTGCACACATACTTAGTTTTTCTCACACATGAGGGAGTAGAAAAGTATTCAGAGTAGGTGGGTCATGAAGTTTAATGTGCCAGCAAGAGGACCGTGAATACTTAATGTCCTACGTGATGCTACTAAAGCCTAAAAAACCAGTTTGTGGTGGTTTTTTAGATATATCGCTGCATGTAAACATGAAAACAGATCAAATTATTCCTAATAATGTAACAAAACTGATAGAAAACTTTTTGCATGTATAAACAGAAGGAATCCTTGTGGGATGAGGTTTTTAAATTTTTTTTAAATTATTTTTTTGTACTGCTATGAAAACATACTATCTATTCAGAAAGGCTACATTTGTCTTTCTTTGCTAACCTTTGCATGATCATAGCAGTTTCAGAAAGTTGTTTGAAAAAATATAATTTTTTCCCTCAAAAGATATTTTTAAAGGTGTCTTAAATTAATAACCTTTGTTATTGCTTTGTGGATTGTTGCATTCCATGCTGAGCTGCTTTGTTGCAATGGTTTGGATTTTTTGATTGGAAGTTAGAAATAGTTGCTTTCCATCCACCAGTAACTTCAGTTGTCAAAAAAAAAAACCCAAACCCAACTGTAAAAAGTGTTCATCTGTGGGAATTCTTGTAGCTTTCAGTAGTATTTTTAAAGTATTTTCTGACTACAAAGTTACATTTAATTCAATGTGAGAATTTATTTTAAATAGCATCAGCTCTTTTTGATGATAGAGCTTCAGTGTTTTCCAGTTTTGTTTTATTGCTTTAAGACAGTAAAATAACTTATCTTGTAGTAATTAGATTTTGTACAATAGATGGAAGTTTCTCTTGTATGTTAACATTGTGCGACTGAGTTCTGCATTCATTTTACTAATGTGCTTTTGAGGAGCTTGACCTGGACAGGTAGGAGGGGCACTTGTTAGTAATGGGAAGGTTTGCAAAATTGACTGTGAATCGGTCCCACTGTCACTGGAATTGTCGCTGTTGGAGACTTCAGATTCTGACAGATTGGTGTCATAAGCTGTGTGTCTACTGACTCATCGCCACTAATTTTTCCACCAGTCACTTTTGATGAAGGCTGTTTTGAAAGAGTAGTTACAGAAACTGTTTCAAATATATCACAGGGAACATGCATGCTAAACACAGTAAGACTGGTAAGAAAAATACTGCTATCTGTGCTATCATTTTTGTGATTTGTTCTATGCCAGTAACGTCCTTTCTAATCCTGTTTTAAGAATGAGCAGCATTTTTTGTTAACAATAGCAAAACCAAAAAAGCCACAAAACCTCCAAAACGAGCAACAACAAAAAAACCCCCCAACCCAAAGGCACAAAATGAGACTAATTTGAATATTGTAGATGGTGTTATCATGCTTTTTGTATTACCAAGGCCCAGTTGCAAAAGTTGTGCTGTGTTGTAGGACAGGAGCATTTAAGACTCTCACTAGCTGCCTTGATCCTTCTCCAGCCATGTGCTACCATTCATGAGGTGGCTGTGTGTAGTGGCATTAAAGTAATAGATGTCAGCCACAGCTAGTGAGGCAGGAATAGGGAAGATGACTCTATAAAATTACCAAGACAATTTTTCTTACCTTCTCTGTGTTTAGAGAGTGACCTAGTTTTGCGGGTTGCCTTTTTTACTGGTGTGAGAGACGGATCAATAAAAAAAGCTTTAGTAGCTGTGTTTGTCCCATGTATTATTTTTAAAGTAGACACGAACGCATTTTGTGCTTCCAGAGTCTCAGAAACAAACCATCTCTGTAAGGCTTGTGAAACTGGATTTCTCAAGCCATGGCTTAAAACTTGCTTATTAGAAGCTTGCATTTCCTTAAAAATTGTCATAGCTGAGCTTCAGCAGCTGCCATGGTATTAAATCAGGTTCTAAGAAAAAGCTGCCTTATCAGCCATGACAGACAAATGTTTGTGGGATTTATTAAGTGTTTTGTCTTCAAACTGATTCATTAAAATATATTTACTTTTAGGTGCTATACTAATGACCTTAGGCTATATCTGGACTATGTTTTCATTCATTTTAATACAATTTAAAGGAGGTTAAGTTTGGCAGATATCCTGCGTAGTCCATCTGTGGTGTTTAGGCAATGACTTTGCTTTTTTTTGCATCTGTAAATTCTTAGGCAGTTTATCAGCAAATGAAAACCATATTTTAACTACATTCAGCTGGAATTGTAAAAGAAAAGTACAATCCTAGGTTACTGAGAGATAGCAAAATTCCTGTAGCATTTCTATGCTGTACTTATTTCTCAAAACTGTCTGTTTAAAATTACATTGCATTCCTGAGTGTCTGAAAATGTAAAGCTGGGGTGGGGACAGAAATTGTCAAATGAACTGTTTATTGAAAAAAATTATTTTCAACTAATATTCCAAGAAATTGTTGCTTGAAATGTAACAGACTTCAATTTCCCCAAGACTGACAGATTGAATAACGTCTGTTAAATCCTTTTCATGTGTGACTGATTGTAAGGAATGTTAAGAGCCCGATTTAAACACAGTGGGTTAGAACTGATCGATAAAGTAAACAATTGTTAGTTGTTTAAAAGGATATGTAAAGAAAAAAGCCATATAAAGATATGGAATAAATTTGACTGATCTGGTAGATGACATATTTCACTTCTGTACATTTAACTAGAAAACTGCAGCAGTGACGAACACATTTGAATGGTTTTTTAATTGTTTATACATTAATTAGGCTACAGAAAGTGAGGCTGGGGATATGGATCTCAGTGGATTGCCAGAGACAGCAGTGGATTCTGAGGACGATGATGATGAAGAAGACATTGAAAGGGCATCGGATCCTTTGATGAGTAGGGATATTGTTAGAGACTGCTTGGAGAAGGACCCAATAGACAGGACAGATGATGACATTGGTAAGTATTGCCATGTAATAAGCTACTGTCAAACATGTTCTCCTTAACCCCCCAAAAAATTACTTCTTGAGCTTAAGGTTTTATTTTAATCATTGGCTTTCGTAGTTGGTAAGTTTAGTGGGTTTTATTATTTATATATATATATCTAAAGTGTACAAGTACAGCCAAAGAAGAAGAGGAAAATGCACATAATACAGATGAAACCTATTACTTGCTGGCCCTTTTCATCTCAAGCTTCAGCTTCTAATTGATATCAGAGCAGGTTTATGAAGTAAATGTCATTGAAAACTGGAAAACAGACAGAACCTTGGCAAAGTTGACATTAATGTCAACTCTGCTTCTCACAGTATATTTTTAATTGTCAGTTGTGACATTGTGACTTGACATTTGTGGTAAATATTGGAGCCCTTGAAACCTTAATGTAAATGTGCATCTAATCAAACTAATTTGCTATGTTAACATACAAATAAATACATTGAAAGCAAAGCAGAACTAGAATTCAAATTTTAATCTAATCTGTTCCACTGGGTGAGATTCACTTTTTTTCTTTTATTGAAGTATGACTAAATGATGATTAACGTTGATTATCAGATGATTAAGGGACTAGAGCATCTCTTATATGAAGAAGGTCTAAGAGAGCTTGGAACTGTTCAGCCTGGAGAAGACTCGGGGGATCTCATTAATGCATGCAAATACCTGCAGTGAGGGTGTAAAGATGACAAGAGCCAGAGTCTTCTCAGTGGTGCCCCGTGAGAGGACAAAGGGCACAAACTATAACACAGGAGGCTTCATCAGAACACAAGGAAATGCCTTTCTTTTACTGTGACTGAACACTGGCAGAGGTTGCCCATAGAGGTGTTAGTCTTCCTCCTTGAAGATACTCAAAAGATATTTGGATGTATTCTTGAGCAAGTGGCTGTAGGTGGCTCTGCTTGAGCAGTCAGGTTAGCCCAGGTGCAACCTTTCTGTGATTCACAGTAAATGAAAATTTAGGGAAAAGATGGAGTCCTGTTGAACTCTTTCAGTAGATGTTTTAGATCAAGCTGGATGCAGAAATGTTTTTAGGACATGTAAGCACTCAGCAGGACTGCTACGTAAAATTGAGCTCTGCGGTTATGAACAATATAAAAAACAAAGATACAAGAAGTTCGCCATTGAGTACAAGTCCAACTCAAGTGCATGCAGAAGACAGAGCAGCAGTAGTCACCTTTAAGACAGTAATTCTGTATGGTCCATCTGAGAAGAACTTTGTGAAACCACCAGACAATGATCAAGTACAATTTACTGTTAAGCCTAGCCTAGGAGGGGATGGCCTTACCAAACGACTTGCTCAGTTTTGTGAAATTTGTCTTGCTGTGTTTTATGCAGTCCTGTTCTATTCATAATGGAATTATTGCCCTGACTGGAACATTACAAGTATCTTTGGTTGTATTCAGAGCTCTTGGTTACATTACAGTTCTTCCATTATGCTGACTTTTACTTTGCAGGGTTTCTATTGATGATATGACCAGCTAGTCTATGTCTACAAAATACCCAGTAATTAAAACAGGCCACTGTACATGATTTATTAGTATACAGAAACGATTGTGCAGCATTTTAGCTTAAGCAGCCTCAGGCATCTTGCTGAAGAACTGTCTTTACTGTGCTTTGTTGTTTTGACATGCACGACTCAGTGGGCTTTTTCTCCTTCAGAACAACTACTGGAATTCATGCATCAATTGCCTGCTTTTGCCAACATGACAATGTCAGTGAGGAGAGAGCTCTGTGCTGTAATGGTGTTTGCAGTTGTGGAGAGAGCAGGAACTATTGTACTAAACGATGGGGAAGAGGTCAGTAGAAGTTGGTTTTGACTCTCTTATTATACCAAACATCTCAGAGTCCACAGGGTTAAGGTCCTCTTTTGTTACTTAAAAAAAAAAAGAAAAAAAATTAAAAAAAAAAAAGCAACATTCAGGTAAATGAATCCTCTTTTTGTTCTGGATTAGTCTGAAAGCTTTTGTTTAAGCACTCATACATTTCTTATGCAATAAAAACATACAAAAACATTCTCTGTTCTGTACAAAATGCTTCCTAGCTATGTGAGCTGATTTGGGGAGTTTATTTCAGTGTTCAAATGGTGTTTTAAAACCTTCATTTGTTTTTTTTTTCACAGTCTGACACTGCCAGTTAAGCTTAAAATCCCAGTTTTCTTGAGCTGGAAATAGCTGTACATTTAAGGAAAATGAGCTTGTAAATTTTCTAGTAGGTGCTAAAAATAACTTCTACCTTAGAACAATTGTGAGAGTTGTATTTATTTGTGTGATATTACACTGTTAAGTGATTTGGTCTTCATGTGTCCTGCAATGTTTGATTTGTAGCTGGATTCCTGGTCAGTCATTTTGAATGGCTCTGTGGAAGTGACATACCCTGATGGAAGAACAGAGATACTGTGCATGGGTAACAGTTTTGGTGTTTCACCTACCATGGAAAAGGAATATATGAAAGGAGTGATGAGAACCAAAGTGGATGACTGCCAGGTAGAGTGGTTGGGCTGTAATACATGCAGATGCACACCCACGTAGGTGTAGTGCCTCTCGATAATGAGACAGAGTTTTATTTTAAACTGGATATATGTAAAATCTCCAGTGGGTAACCCTGGACAATAGTTGGGCAGTATGGCTCCTGCATACCCACAGTCTGGAAAATTGAGTTCTCTTCATCTGGATGAGGGATCATTTTTGATGAAGATGTTTACCTATGTGCTTTCTCCAGAACTTGAGGCCCATCAGCCTGTTACATACCTCCATTGCTTCCAATGTTCTCGTAGTAGGATCTCAAGGTCCATTAGCCATTATAGGCTCTTTTACTTCTGCAGCTGTTCTTCCTTACTCAGCCCAGTTCCTGAATATTAGAGCAATTTGAGTGAAAAATCTAATTTTGGCTAATCTGACCTTTCAAGGAAAAGCCTTGATGTTTGCTGTAATACAAGCAGTCAGATGTAAAGAATGCTTCTCACAGCATAAAGCTACTGGCCAAATCTGGATATGTGGTTGCTATTTGCTTATTCCCATCCAGAAAATAATAGCAGAGCCTTGGGTGAATTAAGCATTTTGCTTGGTCCTGATAGCTAATTAGCTTCAAGTAGATGACCTTTGAAAGGGATGTAAACGTGTGTTAATAGAGTCACCTGGTTTAGTTTGCCCATCTAACTTCCAAAATGTGCAGAAATGGTTTCTTGCTAGGATATTTTCAACAAATCCAAACTGTGGATTTCTGTTGCAGCTACTGCTAGCTGCTGGGAGAAGTAAATGGTATGAAAATGAATTTAAAGAGAAAATATAATCTCTGATGGGATTCTCATACCTTTGTCCTAAGTATGTACATGATGATTTAACAACTTCTCAATCAGAAAAAACACTGTTATTTCCTCTCAGTTAAATACCTAAATTCATATAATAAGCCAGTTTCATCTTGCCCACCAGAAGAGACAAAGATATAAAAAATTGTGTGCAGTATTGTCTTTTTCTAATTTGTTGTGGCTGGTCTTAATTATATTTGCATAGTGTAGGTGCTAGGAATATTCTTAAGATTTTTATTCTTGTACTTGTTCTTGGCTGAACAGATGATTGTAGAAAATAATTTTCCTGCTGTATGCTTTAATCCAGAAGTAATTTGTTTCTGTGTGCCTGCACTCATTAATTGAATAAATGTTAGTTTTCTTAATGATTGACTTCAATAATAATAGCTATAAAAAATGAAGATTATTTACCATAGCAATAGGCACAAAAAGTAAAAGCTAGGTTTTCACTTCAATCTTTTAACCCTTCAAAACACCACAAAAAAGCTTGCATGGAAGAGAAAAGTACTGGCTAGGATACTGAGCTTCATCTCCAGCAGTGGGAAGGTCAAAGCAGCTGAATGAGAGTGGCTGAGAATACTAAATCATATTGCTCTGATGGATGTTGGTCTCCTCTAACTGCAGGATTGTAGTGGCAGTACTGTGCTTGTCTATTCATCTGCTTACTACAGCTGAACTGTTGGAAAGACAAATTTGACTCACTGAGGTTGAGAAGCTACTTTATTTTTTCTATTAATAGAGTACTTGCACCTTAAGTCTAACTGCTTTTCTGAAGATTTTACCTTTTAATACTGGTGCGCGATGATTCTTTCCAGTTTGTTTGTATAGCCCAGCAAGATTATTGCCGCATCCTCAATCAAGTGGAAAAGAACATGCAGAAGGTAGAAGAGGAAGGGGAGATTGTGATGGTGAAGGAGCACAGGGAGCTTGACCGCACTGGAACAAGAAAAGGTCACATTGTCATCAAGGTAAAAGCAAAAGAGAGTCTCTTGCAAAAGCCTATGTTCTATAAGCATCTTAATTGACAAGTCAGGTCCAGGATTAGTTGAGATATATATTATAGAAATATATATTTGAAAACAGACTGTTAATATTTCTAGATTTTCTTTATAATTATGAACACTGACAACTAGGTGATTTCCATAGGAATTAATTACATAATATTTTTACATTTCTCATCACAATGGTGAAGCTGTTATGTTTGCTTAGCTCCTCAGTTAATGTCTAGTGTAATGAGTCTTCAGTATGCTACAAGAAAACAAATTTGCATGTGTTGAAAATCTGTTTTCATAACTATGATTTTTTTTTTCAATTTTTTGTTTTCACTAGGGAACAGCTGAAAGGTTAACAATGCATTTGGTGGAAGAGCACTCTGTGGTAGACCCAACTTTTATAGAAGACTTCCTGTTGACATATAGGACCTTTCTTTCCAGCCCAATGGAAGTGGGCAAGAAGTTGTTGGAGTGGTTCAATGACCCCAGCCTCAGGGATAAGGTTAAAATCTCCTGAATTATACTGTTACATATTATTATGTGTGTTATTTGCATTGAAATATAAGCTATTAAGAATAAAATATGCTTTAGAGGGAATGACTGAACTGAATAAGACACAAATAGCTGGTGTCATATGCCATATTTTAATGGCAGAACATGTGGCTAAAATTAAGAACACTTTTTTCCTTATTTTATTTAAATATTACTGTGTTTCAAGCAAGGTAAATTATGGATGCTTTACCTTGCTGTGTTTTTACAACTTAGTTGCAAGTAAATGGAAAGTTTTTATTCCCATAGTCAGTATTTTTATTTAATGTAGTTCAGTAGAATTTTATTGTGTCTCCAAGTTTGAGTGTATAAGTTCTGTGTTTTCTGTACTTAATACTAGTTAACAAAACTTGGCAAAAACGTTGTGATTTTTTTTAAAAAGAGACTAGTAAATTCATGCATTGTTAAGAATCTGTTGTGCTTTATGTAGCATTAAAAAAACCCCCACCAAACCCAACCCAAACACAAGAAAGCAATCAAATGTCCTTCTCCCTAAAGATTTCCATGATGGAAGAACAAGGCATCCAGTTTTGGCACACTGTCTATTGAGGCTATATTTTGCTTCAAACTGTATTGTTTTTATTTTCTCTTGTGTGCACCTTTTTTGTATGTAAAAAAGTAGTAAAAATGTCTTAATTTTTTTTTTTTTTAAATATTTGAAACCAAGGGAATTTTATTATTAAAGTGAAAGAGCAATTTGGTTTTCAGCTTTTATTTAAATTTGGGTATTTCTTCTATAATGTTAGTATAGCTGTGCCTTGGAGGAAGGATCTCGTATTTGACAGAGGATAGCCTTTGCAGCTAATACTGTTCAGAGCTGTACTGTTGGAGTTCATCTTTAAACTTACATTGCTTGTCCTCCAGTGGACAATCCCCTCGGCCTCTGAAAAAGCATGAGCCAGCACAGTTGCTTGTATCAGGTCTGAACACAGAGTAGCTCTTTGTTCTGCTGCCTCAATAACCAACCTTTTCTGACATCCAGTAGCACTGACGGAAAGGCAAGAGGCAGAGAAACAGCTTGGGACAAGTAGAGATAAGCAAGGAGGGAATAAGGAATCTGGGGTATTTTGGCTATTTTGTATTGGGGGCTGATAAGCAGGAAGGAGAGTGAAAGGGGTGAGTAAAACGTCCTGGGGGTGGTCAGTACTCAGGAGTATTTAGACTGACACATTGGAGATCCAACCTTAGCGATGATTTTGCCCAGCAGCAGCGTACTTGATTTTCCATCTTTAATCCTCTTTTAATGCTGTTCCTGATTGTGACACAAGTAATGGCATTCCTCTGGAAGTCACCATTCAACTCCTCCCAGTGCACTGTCCTTTGGGTATAGATGAGTAAGTCCCAACTTTAAAAGCAGTGTTGACAGTGAAGCTGTCAACTTTCTGCAGAGGTTTAAAATACATTGCGTGGTATGGCTTGCAGATTCCCAGACAATTTTAAAAATCTGCAATTAGCCTAAATTTAACCAGACACTGTCTGGATCTTCCAATGTCATCCACAGTAATGAAAAATATCAGAGCTGTTTAACGGGAATTAAGTTCATCTTCAGTTTCAAAGGTGGAAAAATCTCAAGCACGTTGCTGTGGCTGGGTGCTGCAGCATATAGTGCTGTGCAGTTGCCTTCTGTTAAAATCTGAACTTGAGGAGTTCTGAAGTGCTTAATTAGTTTGGTCATTAATTTCAGCAATTCTTCTGAATTCATTTGCTTTTCTGGGGTAAAAGGAGAATGACTTAGAAATTGTATATGAGGGTGGCAGAGTTTGGTTTTGCATGCCTGGTGTCAGACCTTTAGCACATGAGTCTGCAGAGGTTTAGATTTTGTACAGACACAAAGAATGGACAGGGGTTAGCAATAGCTGATTAAAATTTGTGTGAGACTTTGTTCTTAAGCTCTAGGTTTTGAAATGTTTAGAGGTTTATCCCTACTAATTTACTTTTCTAGCATAAAAGAAAAAAATGCAGAAAAAAATTTTTAGAGGTAGCATTGAGTGGCACAACCATTTCGGATTTAGCAACTTTTTAAAAATAGTGTGTATCAATATTAATTCAAGGCATCAAAACATTTGTTTTGTCAGGACAAGTGCTGCTGATGTTCCAGGCCAAATCACATACTAAAAGAAAGAATATTATAGTAGAAGCATATAGTTTTGAAATACGCAACTCTTATTTTGTGGCTTTATCTTCATTAGTATTCATTAATAGTATCCCTTTGGAGTTTTTTCCTAACAAACCGTAAAATAACCAGCTAAGATTCTTCTAAACTTGATAATCATAGTTGCCGGGGGGGCGTATCAGTGGAGAGAAAGGAGGAGTAAACAGAAAGATCAACTCTAAGGAAAGGAATTGCACGTTTTTGCTGTTAAAACCTCTTTCCTGCTCCTTGCAATAGTTCCTTTCTCCTGGCACTCTAAACATGCAGGAGCTCTTTTACACAGGCAAATGCCAAATGAAGTTACTGGTGACACATCTAAAGACTTATGAGATTCAAGAACCCATATTAAGCCATATCGTAAGCTTTTTGATCACGTGCTTGAGCAACTAAGCAGATTTGGAAATCTACATGAACAGGAAATTGTTATAAGTCAGAAATGGATCTACCTCATTGTCTTCTGCCTCTGTGCACTATTCCCTCCTTAATCAAATTTGATACAGCTATTGTTAATTTTCTTACTCGTAGTATTCGTTATGAAGTACAGCATATAATTGCTTATACAAGTGAAAACAACTTTAATATTTAATTTGTTCTATCTTCCTGATAAATAATTGCATAGTAAAGTTTGGTTTGGATGTGTATATGTATATATAATATTTAATATTCCAGTGGAAATTTACAGGGCCTTTAAGGAACAGTATTTTTAAATCATTTGGCAGTGATGTTCCTGGAAAATATTCATATTACTGATTAATTTTCAGGTTACACGGGTAGTATTGTTGTGGGTGAACAATCACTTCAATGATTTTGAAGGAGATCCTGCTATGACTCGATTTCTGGAAGAATTTGAGAACAATTTAGAGAGGGAGGTAAGAGTGAGGGGTTTTCTCTGATAATTTGGGGTGACAGAGAGTAGCCAGTCTGTTGTTATATATAACTTACTATGCTTTTCTCTTGTAGAAAATGGGTGGACATTTGAGGCTGTTAAATATTGCTTGTGCTGCTAAAGCTAAACGAAGATTGATCACCTTAACAAAGCCATCTCGAGAAGCCCCTTTGCCTTTTATCTTGCTGGGAGGGTCAGAAAAGGGATTTGGAATCTTTGTTGACAGTGTAGATTTTGGTAGCAAAGCTACAGAAGCAGGCTTGAAACGTGGAGACCAGGTATTTAATTTTAAAATGTGTCCCTCCATTATCCTCCACCTGCTTTTTCTTTTTTGTTTTCCTTCTCTTCACTACATGAAAATAACATTACTTGTTTGAATTTTTAGATACTGGAAGTGAATGGTCAAAACTTCGAAAACATTCAGCTGACAAAAGCCATGGAAATACTTAGAAATAACACTCATCTGTCTATCACTGTGAAAACCAATTTATTTGGTACGTTTGTGTGCACTGTTCTAATTTCTGCTCTAATTTTGATGATACTTAAATTATGTTTTTAATAGTTTAAAATAGCTTTGTTTGAAACTCTTTGGCACTTTGGAGAGAATAGAAAAAGGAACCTTGCAGGTCTTAAAATACCTGGGTTCATAATTGCAAAGAAAAATTTATGAATAGGTATTTACATGAAGTGACTTCACTCTCACAAGCATATGTTTCTGGATGAAGAGGAACTATTGTGACCACGTAGCTCCAACTTAAAAAACGTGCTTGTATGTATAACGTTTAGTTCTCTCTCAGGAAAGAAGCCTCTTCCAGCATTTCAGTTGATCAGAGATCTTACTCTGTCTGTTGAATTTACTTGTAGTTTTTCAGCCCACTATGAGTGTAACCAGCTCAAGGCTAATACAACCTTCCTTGCCAGCTGGGTGAAAAGATTCTTGCTACCCTCTGTATCTATTCCCTACATTTTTTCCTCTAGCAAGTATTAAAGTAGACATGGAGGAGTCTTTAAGCAGCTCAGGACTTCCATTAGCATCATAAGTAATTAATAGCTTGGGGGTTTAGTTTGATTTTTTTTTTACCCCTGGATACTTGGATTACTTATACAATTTAGTGATGTGTTCCTTGAGTATATTTTTCAGGATCAGGTTCTTCATGGCAAGTAAGTAGGGCAGAATATTACCAGAGCACGTCACTGCACTAACTGATGGTTGAATTTGCCTAGGTTATCTCCAAAAGTCATTGGTCAAATCTGTTTCCTGGGGATTTTTTTTTTTTTAATTTGAACTGTTTCTAATAATTAAGAATATATTTCTTCATATATCTGTATATGCTTACTTAGCAGTATGTTCTTGTTTGTGATGTGTGAGTTCTCTGTAACCGTCCTTCACACACTAGATGTTTGAATCTCATGTATTGTTTTGGTATGTTAAAGATTAAACCTGATTTCTTCTTTTCTTCAGAAGTTGTGTTTTTCTGATTTTTTTTCTGTCTTGTTGTTCCACTGCAAATATTGAAATCAGATTATGGTAGAGTCTCAGAGCAGCTACTTTCTGTGTATTGCATGCAGAATTCCTTCTCCACAAATCCCAAAAGGAGAGTTTCCTTTTTTCAACAGCATCTTCTTATCTGTATCTAATTTCTCTCTGTAGCCTTCAACTCCTATTCAACGGTACAGTCATCGCCTGGGATTACTCTCCTCCACTTTTATTTGTGTGTCTTTTTTCAAGCTTTTGAAGTCTCTTGGTGATTTGTTGTGTGCTTCTGGAGTTAAAGATGAATATTAAAGACAAAATTAATAAATAACAGTAAAACACAGCCCCTAATACTCATCCTTAGCTAGTTGCCCTTGTTTCCATGTTTTTCTACAATTCCTTAGTTTTAATTATCATTTTTCATTTATTACTACAAATCAACTCATCAGAGGATTTTTCCCTTTTTTAATGAAGAGTTCCTTTCACACTCAGAATACATGACTTGGTCTCCAGTTCAACTTTGTTTAATTTATTTAAATATATCAGCATTTTTTGAGGCTGAAAGTTGCAGTAGAAGAACTAATTCACAAATTTATCAGGTATTTCTGCCTCTTTGGTCAGAATCTGAGGGAGAATGAGAGGTTTTTTTGCTATGTCTGGCAGATGGATACAACAGCCTTGTCAAACATCCAAGGTGTCTCAGTAATCTCCTACCTTATTATATTTTCCTTATGACTTTGTTGCTGTTTCCCCTCTGATTTTTTTGAACCTGTTGTTCATAATTTCTTGTCCATCTGGGAGCTTTTGTTGCTGCCTGTTTAAAGCTTCCTTCTCATTTGTATTTTTCTGTCTCACTTTTGTCTAGCGTGCTCTTTTTATACATGCTACTATTCTGCAGAAGCCTTTGTCCTTAGGTTGAAAAGTCCAATTCCTTCTGTTGGTACCATCCGTTCAACCATGTGGGCACTACTGTGTTTCTATTCTAGGCTGGGCCAATTTACTGTTTTTCTGATTCATACTACAGGAAATGAATGTTCTTTTTAAAATCAAAAGTGCTTTTAAAGTCTTATACCTAAATCTGGAATTGACAGAATATCCTGATAATTTATTTTTTGATAATGATTAATATTAAATTGGTCTGGTGCACAGAGCTTTCTTTTACATTTTTGTTCTTTTTCTTTCCTCCCCTTTCATGTCTTGTGCAGTTTTTAAAGAACTCTTAACACGGTTGTCAGAGGAAAAAAGAAATGGTGCTCCCCACCTGCCTAAAATTGGTGATATTAAAAAGGCGAGTCGTTATTCCATCCCTGACCTGGCTGTTGATGTGGAGCAGGTAATAGGATTAGAAAAAGTAAATAAGAAAAGTAAAGCCAACACAGTTGGGGGAAGAAATAAATTGAAGAAGATACTTGACAAGACTCGAATCAGTATTCTGCCTCAGAAACCATACAAGTGAGTTTATTTCCTCCTAAATATTTGCTTTGTGTTAAATTTTAAGAATTCCTAATGAACTTACAGTTTGTGTTTATACTTTTTTATTTATTAATAAATCATGCTTATATTTGAAAAAAATAAACTAGAAAAAATATTCTGAATATTGAAATGAGCATAGACTGCTAACAGTGCAGCTCCTGACATCAATATGGATGTATTTTTCTTCTTATAGATAAAGTGATGACACAAATACTTCTTTATGTCGTTTACCATTTTCTTTTAAGAAGACTGTTAACTGAAAGTATCCCAAACAATTAATTTTAGAATAACTCTGCAAGCAGGTTTGCTTGGAAAGCGTTGATGTGAGCAATTATTTCAATGTATCAATATTCCAGTGTTCTATAAGAATTTCTGCGTACTGTAAGGGAGACTGAGGTTAGAATTTTAACTTGGGTTCTTTGATAGAACTGTGCATTTTTTTTAGTGAAATCTATATATGCTATCTGATAGCCGTTATCCTATTAATACATTTTAGAAATAGAGTTCTGCTAAGAATGGTTGGAAACAATAGAAGAGTGAATTTTTTATGATATTATGAGAATCTGGTTCTTGGCTAAGGCAGATGGTATTGATGAGGGTAGTTGTGTGATGAGTGTTTTCTCTTGCATTTTTCTTTCCTGTGTCCCACTGAGGGAGAAACTATTCCGTGCAAAGTTGGAAAAAAGACACTTGTGCTGAAAATGTAGGATTTTTTTCCTGCTTTTACTTGAAAAAAAGTTTCCTTAATGTTGCACATTCCGTAGTAAATGAAAGCTGTTCTGAAACATTATATATAGAATGTTAGTAATAGAAAGATTAAATTAATGTAAATTATTATATCCAAATAATGGCTGTTTCCTAAATTGATGGCAGTACATTTCAATAGAGGAGGATCTGTAAATAATTTTTTTATGTTGTTCATCTTTAGAATGTTTTCCTTTGTTTCACTGATCTTGCATGTTTGTTCTTCTGATAAGCTGTGCATACTTACTAGGTCTGATTTTCTGCATTGGTCACCATGGTTCATAGTATTTGCATAAAATTTTCATGTTGGTTTTCCTTTTTTTTTCTTTATTTTCTTTCATTTTTACACTTTTTCTGTGCAGGGACCTCTTTGGGTAAGACTCAGAAAAACTTGACCTATTTTGTTTTCTTTTTGCTAGCTCCACTTTGTGTGTTATATATAGCAATTTGTCTGCAAAGCCTGTTGACATTCAGTTGTTTTTGCCTGCACAGCTTCTGCATGAGATCTGTAGCTATAGACTGCACCATTTGTGCTTTTCTTTCCCCTATTCCGTAGAAGCATCAATCTTGTTGTTCCTAATAATTACTGATATTGCATAATAAGGGACTTAACCTATTCTTACGTTTTTGCATAGAAAAAGTCAAGAGGGATGAAAAAGCTGGTTTGCTCATTAGTTAAAGCAGGCGTTTAAGGACTTCATGTCTCAGCTAGCTTAAGAGGTGAATCTGTCCACCTTTTCTTCAATGTGGAGACTGCAGAAGTCTCTAATGCCTAGAGGATGTATCCAGACAAAACCAATCTTTAAACTCGAATGAGGTCACTCTTAGAGGGAGCTTGTCTGCTTTGTGAGACATGAAATCGGTATCAAAGATGAATCAGTTTGAGCAGGAGATAAAGCTTTCCTTCAGTCTGCTGTTTAGTCCAATAAGGTCAAGTAACTTCCCAAACAGAGCAAACAGCACCATTTCCCCTGCACCTACTGGGAAATCTCCTTCTCTTCGCTGTCTGTAAGATGTCTCTTGAAGTGTTCTTCTGGCTACAGCCTCCACTGGAGCTCTTTGTTTACTTTTCTGTCGCAGAGTGGTTTTATGGTCTGTAGGCTCAGTTGCATCAAATAAGGATTAAACACAACCCCCACTGCCCTCTCTAGTAAAGTTCTGCCTGGTCCATAGTGCAGCATCCCAGACCAAGAAGCAGCCCCTGTCTCTCCTCTCTGCAGCCCAGCAGCGGGACGCATGGAATTCTGTGTTTTGAAGGAAGAAGTATTCAGATAGCTCTGCCATTCCATTATCTCTTTTACCCTGTTTCTCATTGAACAGGACAGTTAATTCTTAGTTAATGTGCTATCTCTCTGCATGGCAGATGCATACAGAAAGCAACAGAAATGCTGTTTCCCTAAAACCACAATCCCTTTTCATTGGCACAGTAAATTATTTTACCTAACAGTTCATCTTCATGGGACCTAGATTTTTTAGTGTTGTTCTTTGTATATGATATTTCTGGCGTTCATTACTTGTTTACATAAGTTAGAACTCACTCAGATTCTGATTTAAGTTTGAAAAATAGAGTAAACTAAGTGTAAAGTAAATGCTTTCCAATTTCTTATATGGATACTTAAAATTGAGCACAACTTTAGACACTTTTTTTCTTTTAAACCTGATGTTTGTGGGTTGATCCACTTTACTGAAGCTGCTTCAGTCATGACGCGGAGGATAGGTATAATATTACATAAACTGACAAACTGCAAAAGGAATGTATAATGCAAATGAAACTAATAATATAAGAGTCACATTGTCTTCATTTAATTTGAATTTAAAGAAAAAACTGGTGTTGGCACACTTACGAAATCTACTGTATTCTAGTTTAGAGCCACCAGAAAGCATTTTGAGGTACAAGGGCTTCAGGGTTTTTTCTTTAGGGTTTTTTTTTTTTTTTAATGTGGAGTGGTTCCTACTTGAAAAATATGACACTGATTTCCGGCAATTCTTTTGGTTGTACTGAAAGACTTACTTACTTGTGTCTTAGCATAAAAGTGCTATGTGCTGAGTTGATTGTCACTGCTTGTCACAGTATTTTGTGCTTGATGTGGAAGTACAAAAATACAGATATTCAGATTCACCTTGACTTCTGATTGAGAAAGAACACAGTAACTTTTTTGAGTGGACTTAAGTGTTTCTGTCACTCTCACGGCTTCTTAAAATATTTTGGTAATACAGAGTTATCTTGTTTTTTATGAACAAAACATTGAGAAAACCCAAACACAACACTGAGAGATACCATGCATTGCCTTCTAAAAAGCAATGTGTCCCTGTAGTTAAAAATGTGTCTTAAGTGCCCAGATACTGTTCTAGCCTTCCAGACTACTGTTGAATTCATAGCCCTTAAAGAAGTGGTACAAGAGTGTACTGTGTAAAGTAATTCTTTGGTAAGCACAAAAGGATATTGGTCCTGTAACAGCTATTGGGGGTAATTATCTAGCCCTTTATTGCTGCTGTTTAGGTTTTCTGAGGATGGACAGAACACTAGACAAAGTGCCCAACATTAGGGTACAAGTGGTCATTTGTGTTGCATCATTTATTTTACTAGACTGACTTAGTTGTAACAGTTTGCAATGAATCTAAATTTTGGTTTATGCTTTACTTCAATGTATAGGTAGAGATTTAGATGTGCTTGGCTTTTAGAAAGTCTTTGCTTATACATGTTTCATTATAGAAAAACAACTAAAAATGTATGCTATTCAACATTTTACACCCTCTGAGTATTTTATTAAGGATTTTGATCTGTATATTTAGAGAAAAGTTCAGTGGCTGTCTCCAGCTCTGCATCCTGTAGCAGTTGTTCTGCTTCACTTGATTAGCAAATCAGTGCCTACTATAATATGATGATAGCTCTGTCTCTGATCCATCTAGCACTACTCATCTGCCTTGGGACCCTGGCTCACACAATTCAATAGACAAAACCCTTCACCTTTATTACAGAATAGTTTATTTACAGCTGTCAGGTACTTTGGAGAGGATACTGATAGCACCCAAGTGCGGCTGTTTGGCTTTGCCTTAACTGGCATCACTTCAGTCACACTGAGCGAAGAGAAGCTCAGAGGAGTGATACAGGGCGGGAAAACAGGTGATCTCAATGATCCTCTCTTATCTGTCTGTTGAAAGATCTTATATAATATGGCTACAGTATGTCACAAAGTATAGTTGCAAATCCTGTCTGTGATGGGGTAAAAAAATCAGTGAAATTCAGGTCTGAAAACAGCACTGAGGGGACAGCAGTATTACTCAAATTTTGGATGATGGGGTGGTGCAAGAATGATATGTACCACCTTTAGAATGAACATCTTGGCCATTGTGAAAAATCATTAAAAATAATGACCCTTGCAGCTCCTGAGAGCTTAGTGGTGAACATGAGGACCTTCTGGCAGTGTGGGGAGGTAGATCTTACCACTCTGAGCGGACGTTTGGGTGCTGTTGGCAAAGCTAGACAGCAAGTACTGTTGTCTGGAGAACTTTGACTTCTAAATAGCAATTGCTGTACTAACAATTAAAAGTGTAAAAATGTAGTGATAGAGACATCCCTGAAGTCCTCTAGTACAGCCCAAACTCTCAATGTCTGTAAGTCCTGATTCTGTTTCTTCCTGGATGCAGTGACATTGGAATTGGCCAGTCTCAGGATGACAGCATTGTGGGACTGAGGCAAACAAAGCACATTCCTCCTGCTCTACCTGTCAGTGGAACCCTGTCATCCAGTAATCCCGATCTACTGCAGTCTCATCACCGCATCCTAGACTTTAATACTACTCCAGGTAAGGATCCTTTCTTGTTGTTGTTCTTGACCTTTTAATTTCCTTTCATAGGTCAGTTTTTTTGTCTGGATTTGCAGAATCCGAAGAGGCATGTGAGTTTTTATTAACTGTGTGCTGTCACACACAAATTAGCCATATATTCAAGCCTTAGGATTTACATTTGCTACAGTCTACTTTACCCTCATGTAATAGATGTCTGTTTTTCAAGTGTGCTGTATACAGAGTGCCTCTTACTGATTAAATATTCCTGGTCAGTAAAAACCTGTTTTGCTTGATACTTTATAATCTGTCCTGATGAATCATTATTTACAAGACCACAGTATTTTCAAATAGCTTAGTAGATCATTAGCTTATAGTAAAGGGAAAGAACATTGGATTGAGACACAAGATGTGTGCTTCAGTCTTTTTCTGAACAGACTTATATAATTTGTACTACATCTGTAAGGGACAAGGTTTCAAAGTTTCTTGTTAGTCACCCTACCCTACAGCTGTATGCCAGATTCTTTGAATATAAAATCCCTTTCTGGAATAGATAAAAAATGAACACATTTAGAGAGGATCAAAGCTTGGGGGTGAGTGAGGGAGAAATAGGGGGAGAATATGAGAAACTTGAGAGCCTTATCTTACGAGAAGGGTTTAGCTGGAGCTCCTGGTAGGGTTGGGATTTGGGCTCTTATCTGGATGCAAGAAGGTTCTTAGTGGGAAACCTTTCCTGAGTTAAGTATCCAAATCTTGGCTATTAAAATATAGCTGCTGGAGGAGGATATGGTGATGGTAGCTCTGCAGACACTTGGTTATTTTAGCCTAATCTTTAGAGAATTTCTCAAAAGTAGAACTGAAAATTCAGTGCCCTCCTAAGCCTGAGGGATTTCAAACATTACCTAAAGGAATGGTGCTTAAATATCAGCCTACACACTGGCCAAGTTGGCACAATCATTGTGCTTGAAACTGTGATAGTGAGCATTACTTACTTCATCTCAGGCTTTTTAGGACTAGAGGAGAATGCAAGGTTTGTGATTTTTGCGTCTGTGTTTAAGACTGATCCTGAGAGACTTGGAAGACTGATTTTTTTTTTTTTTTAATTTTTTTTTAAATTTTATCTAATGGGTAGTGCCCAACACCTTGAAGATACTATCAGTAAGAGCCTAACTTTTCATCAGGACTATTTCTATAAATGGGTGAAGATTCCATTCTCTAGCTTGGCACTTCTCTAGAGTTCTAGGTTATTATTGTGCCCCTGATGCCAAGCACAGCAACTGGCTAACTTCCAGAGCTGTGGGCATTGCTGACTCACACAGCTCAAACAAACTCCTTGAATTGAGAAGGAAAGCTATTGCAGGCCTGAAGACCCGTCAATCACAGGTGGGGTTCAGAGAAGCTTAATAACTGAATAAGGTTCTACTGTTTGCATTTTGCTTTGAGGAAAGGAGATAAACATGATATAATGCCATTGCTGCAATGTTTTAAGAGTTTTTCCATGTCTTTGTAGAAAATGTATTTCCTTCTCATTTAAAAAAAAAGTTGGGTTTTTTCCTCTGCTTAAAATTCACCCGAATGTCCACACACTGAATATTTTCAAAGTAATACACAGGCAAGTTTTTTCCTGTGTGGAAAGGAAAAAAAAAGTGGATTGAAATGAGAAACGTATGCCTTAAGGACTTCAGAGTTGGTTGTATTGTAGACAGAAGAGTTGAATTATATATCTGTATATTTCAAGACTTGGAAAAAATTAAAGCCTGCAATTTTAATTCCTTTTGCTACCTTGGTCTAAATTTAAGATGGAAATGGAGGCAGCTTGCAAGAAATTGAATGCACTGGAGAAGAAAGAGGAAGTGGTAGAGCAGCTGTCCTTTGAGGCTTTGGGGAATATCCCTCAGGATAGAAAATAAAACAACTTGCTTCTTTTGGAAGAGTATTCTTTGAGGAGAAAGTGCGAACAGCTTGAAATCTGCAAGCAGTCATTTTAGTTTCTCTTCTGGTTGGCTCGGGCTGTCTCCAGTATAGTTTTAAAGGTTTATTTTTAAATGTTCAATAGCACTTTGATTTCTCTTTTCTTGTGCTGCCTTTGCTATTTGATTGGAAGTCAAAATAATACAGTAATGATGAACTGCCAGTCACTGGTACTTCTTCTTTCCCCTTACAGTCTTCCTACCAGATTAGATTCCTATCATACAGCATTGCATTCTTCAGCCTGCCACTCCAGTTTCCTTTTTTTGAAAAGCAGTGAAGGGGGGTGATTACGATTCTCTTCAAGTGTTTTATTTAAAAATTATTGGGCTGAATTACTTGCTACCATTGCCATAGCTGTAATCATTTCAATTGCTGGCAGACTTCTCTGCATTCTGTGTAGTGCTTTTGCTAGCAGCTCTGATAGGTAAGCAGCCTGAGCAATTGGGTGGTAAAACGCAGTGCAAGGATGGGACTTTTCTATTTGCTGTCCTCTGCATTTCTTCATATTGACTTCAGTGATCCAGCAGAGCGGTTTATTTTCTTCTTGCACAGAACACTTATTTCTAGGGACTGTTAAACAATTTCTCACCTTGGTATTGCTTGTAGTAGCTTCCCAACTTCATAGCATTTCTTTGAGTGGCAAGTATTTCTATAACAACAAGGCTTTGTCTTTGGCATCTTCCTTCCTCAAGACATCAAAAAATGTAGAAAATATTTCAGGCAATGCTCTGTATCCCTCTTCAACTAATTACTGAAGGAAGATGGGTCAATATGGAGTTTGTGATAAAAGGCAAAATTGGCTTGCTAGTTCTAAAGTATTTGTACATTTGACTCAAGGGCTTAGGAAGGGCTAAAAACTGTAATGATATCCTTTGTGTAACTGATGATGTAATCACTCAGTTCCGGTGTGTTTTGGTATTGGGGCTTCTCAAGCTGTAAAAAACTACTGTGAATTACCAGTTACGGGCTTAGTCGCATGAAATTTGTAAACTAATATCCTTATGCCTAAAAAGCCTTTGTGGCATGTAAATCAGCTCATATCAGAGAGATTTATCTTAATGCTTTCC
The DNA here is from genome assembly GCA_013400975.1 of Atrichornis clamosus. NCBI lineage: Eukaryota > Metazoa > Chordata > Aves > Passeriformes > Menuridae > Atrichornis > Atrichornis clamosus. The sequence continues at coordinate 164,400 of WBMZ01005805.1, forward strand.
AAATTATTATTTTGGAAACATGCAACAGCAGTGAGGAGGTTTTAATTTTTGTTCTTTTGTAGCAAGATTTCTGTTGATGAATAGATATTTCTGTAGTAACTTGAATACATGTTATGCACATTCAGGTCTTGTCAAAAAAGATTGTAGTTGTATCAAAGTGAATGTTTTCATTTGGCAGCTGTTCTTTCAGTATTTTTTTGATGATGGTCATTTTGTGGCTGCAGATTCAGAAGGCTTTCTATTATTATATATTTTGTTGCTTGTATGACGCCTTTGATCTAGAATAGAAATAAATTACTATTAAGAAAAAACATATTAAAGAAAGAAAGAAAAATGACTAAATGTCATGCCTCTCAAAACTAGGAAAGCTTATTTGTAAGAGAGGGAAGAAATTAAATTAAATACCTGTCATTTAAAAATACCTGGTGTTAAAAAACCCAGTGGTTGATAGCTGTACAATTTCATTTATCTTTCTTTTTTTTTTATAATACAGTAATAACAACCAAAATTCAGTTGATTAATGGGTCTGGATTTCAATACATTCATGGAAATGTGAAAATATGTATGGATTTGATATCTCCATATAGCTTGTAGAAATGCCAAATCCAGCGTTAGGCTGACAGTTTTCCAGATTTCCTAAAAAACAGTCACCTTGTAGGTGTTCACTGTGAGTTTTGTGTCATCAGTCGCTTGAAACGGTAATATATTTAGAACCTGAATATTTGTGAAGGTTTCTTTTATCCCTGGCTGCTTTAGTTCTTAACTAGTAAAATATTGGCACAGAGAAATAAAGAGCAACGTTTTCAGTCTGTTACTGACTAATTTTATTATTATAATCTAAACGTATCAACGATGGAGGCTTTTTGATAATTGAGTACCTGGATGCATTATTAGTACTGCACTTTAACTGTGTACTCATGCATGCTGGCTATTATACAAGCACCTTCCTAGCCACTTACATGTACGTGCCTTCCCTTTGTGTGTGGCACTAGGGTTGAGTGTCAGAGTCAGGTAACTGAATCTATTTCCTTTCAAACACCCTTAGGAAGACGGACACTCCTATCACCTATTATTTACTTAAACTTCTTACATGTCATTGTACAGGATAGTGTAATGTGAATTTTTCTCAGACTTAAACAGAATTTTCCCGGACTCAACACCTGTGAAAATCAGACTGCTCATTAGTTTGTCTGTCCAAACCTTGAAAATGTTAACGTATTTTTGTGGTTTGCTCCATCTGTAGCCTAAGTAACTTCTTTTCCTGGATGTTAATAGAACTAGTCTTTACTGAAGTGAAAACTGATCGCACTACTAATTAAACTCAGTGTAACTTCCTTGTTCTTATATCATTACTTTTCTATTTTTCTTGCTAAGTTGTGTAACTTGCATGTAATTTTTTTCCAGAGTTACCAGATCAAGTTCTGCGGGTTTTCAAGGCAGACCAGCAAAGTCGCTACATAATGATCAGTAAGGACACAACAGCAAAGGAAGTGGTCATCCAGGCTATCAGGGAATTTGCTCTCACTGCAACCCCTGATGCATATTCACTATGTGAGGTCTCTGTCACACCCGAGGGTGTAATCAAGCAAAGGAGGCTTCCTGATCAGCTGTCCAAGCTTGCTGACAGGATACAGCTGAGTGGCAGGTGAGATCCGAGACTGAGCTAAAGCTGATGATGCCGGTTTATTAAGTCAAAATCCTGTTAAATGAGTGTTATTTAATTATTAATATTTTATTTCTTTGCAACAAATTGCTGCTTGTGCAACTTCCCATTAATACCTAGGCCTGGTGAAGTTTGTTTTATTCTAAGATTCCAACTGGATCATTGCTGTAACTCTCAGCACTAACCGGGTATGTTGTATCTAATGTCCTTTTGAATTTTGTTTTTACAGGTATTACCTGAAGAACAACATGGAAACAGAAACACTTTGTTCAGATGAAGATGCTCAAGAGTTACTAAGGGAAAGTCAAATTTCCCTGCTACAGCTCAGTACGGTTGAGGTGGCTACACAACTCTCCATGAGAAACTTCGAGCTGTTCCGTAATATTGAACCCACGGAATACATAGATGACTTATTTAAACTCAAATCTAAAACAGGTTGCACTAATCTAAAAAGGTTTGAAGAGGTGATAAATCAAGAAACATTCTGGGTGGCTTCTGAGATTCTAAGAGAAACCAACCAGTTGAAAAGGATGAAGATCATCAAGCATTTCATTAAGATAGCATTACACTGCAGAGAATGCAAGAACTTCAACTCCATGTTTGCCATCATTAGGTATTGCCCAGTAATAATTTTACTTCTAAGTAAAAAGTAGAGTCTTATGTTAGTCTAAAAAAACCATGATTAACTAACATCAATGCTTGGCAATCTGCTAAGGAGGACGTTTCCCAGTAATCTGAACTTCCTTTGAAATGTTTGCTGAAATATGCTTTGGGATGCTACTGTTGTGTACTTACTGCTCAAGACAGCACGGCAAGAGTGGTGGACATGGCACTAGAGAAACTACTGCACTTATTTAACGACAAAGACAAAAAGAAACAGCAGTTACATACAGAAAAAATACACAATTTTTGTAAATGAATGAGCTCATTTCCCAAAGGCAGCTCATTTTATATGTAATTCACAGGATCTTGAATTCATGCAGCCGTGATATGTTGCTTTTGGTTTTCTTGCAGTTTCTTGCATGGAACTCTAAAAACAATCAATAGCAGACTCTGATACCATAATAGTCTGTAAATAAAGATCTTTTAATAAGACTTTTAAAATGTACTGACAATCTCAGACAGAAAACCTTTCTTAGTTTTGGAATGAAAAGGAAGAGAGAAAACTCTACATCTTTTACAACCCAAACAAGAAAAAATATTACCCCAATATTGTCTGTTATGAAAAAGCTTGATTAAGTTGCATTAAAATGACAAATTTTATCATTATCGTTGACAAAATCTCTTGTCATCATTGTCTTGACATTCAGTCAACAGATTGAATGTGATACTTTCTGAAGATGACTAGTTTTGAATACTATTCAGCAAACGGGGCAAGTTCCAAAGTCAAGGATCCATGCTGATCAGTCAGCATCTCTGAGCCATACATATATTGAGATTTTGTTCAGCTGTTTCAACTGATGTCAGAAATAAAAGCAGCCTGTCTGCTAGGAAAAACTTTAGTGAGGGAAAGATTCTAGGTACCAAACATTCCCATAGGTAAAAAGTAATAGCAAGACAGCCTATTACAGGGGAAAAATGGGATTTGTACCAGCTACAGCTTCAGAATAACCTCAGATATAAAGAGTGTTAAAAAATTTCATCTAGACAGAACAAAATGAGATGGATTATTGCAGAAAGAAGGTGGGTCAATGTGCTGTCAACACCTGAACATCATCATGTAGGTAGATGTTTTTTCTGCCAGTTTGTTAAACTGGAAGTAGTGATCCTGAGATGCTCCTAGATTATGATTCTCTTATCAAACTCAGACAGCGTTCTAAAGTAACAAGTACATATTCTTTATAAGGTTTAATTACTCATCCAAGTGTAACTTTTATCTGTTATGGTTACATCATGTAGATATCTCCAGTTTTTACGGCTTTTATAAAAATTATCTTAATTATTCTGCAATATGTTCTGGCAAAAAGAAGTTTTCACATTCTGTTACTTCATTGACATTGTTGTGCTAGGCTATTCTGGCTATATGGTATTTCTACCATACAAAATTTTAGATTGTATTTTCTAGGATTTTTTTGTTTCTTTCTTGTTCTTGAACTTTTTTTGCACTTTTTTTGTTTCAAGTGGCCTGAATTTGGCACCAGTTGCAAGGCTCCGAACTACTTGGGAAAAGCTTCCAAGCAAGTATGAAAAACTGTTTCAAGATCTGCAGGACTTGTTTGATCCATCTAGGAATATGGCAAAATATCGTAACGTCCTTAACAGCCAAAACCTACAGCCCCCTATTATCCCCCTGTTTCCTGTTATCAAAAAAGACCTTACATTCCTTCATGAAGGTAAAAGCAGGAGTACATAATCTTTTACCAGCTAAGAAAAACTAATTTTCCTACCTAATCACTGATGATGTTGGTTGTTGATTGTAGGAAATGATTCTAAAGTGGAGGGCTTGGTGAATTTTGAGAAGCTGCGGATGATTGCGAAGGAGATACGCCATGTCGGTCGCATGGCGTCCGTGAACATGGATCCTGCTTTAATGTTTAGAACAAGGTAAGTGTGTTGTAGCAGGCAGAGCTTTCCCCAGCTGGGAGAGGGTTAGGTGTCAGCAAGAGGGGCTTTTCACGTACCTCTTGTGTTGGAACAGTATGAATTTTTTTGTGTTAGCGATTTACCAACATTATGTGGTTGTCTAAAACTGGAGAAACCATTACATTTTGTGATTACTGATACATATTAAAACATTTCTTATTATTCCTTAGCTGACAGTTACTTCATAAAAATTAGATTCTATCAATGAAGGGAGGGGGAGAAACTGTCTCGAAAACGTGTATTAGTCTGTTTGAAACATCGATGTGTGCCAGCATTGTAATTTTGATTTAGTAGAAGTGGTCATGTATATGAAGCAGTGTCAGCTACTTGGGTTAGAAAACATGGAGTGAATGCTCTTTGACTTTGCATACTCATCCACTGATTTTGAGCTAGAAGAATTTGTAATATCTGATTGTATGCCTGAGTCAAGGCTCTTTTTAATGTTTGTGGGCTTCCAGAACTGCTTGCCCTGAGGTCTGGTTCTTTTTCTTTCTGAGCTTGTGATCTTTCTCTGTCTCTTAAACCCATGCTTTATTCTTCCTGGCTCTCACTTGCAGGAAGAAGAAATGGAGGAGTTTGGGGTAAGTGGTTGGAGACAACACACACAGATGTTCATTCTTCCTTTACCATTTGCATTGTTTCCTATTTGCTATCTTTAATTTTCTGGTGCTTTGACATTTTTTTCTTTTGTTAACCCTTTTTTACTGACAAGACATTTTAATCTAGGAGTGCTTTTGAGTTGAGGTTAAAACACAAAAGTTGTAAATTATTTTTAAGTGGTTGTAGATAGAAGTGGGGTATTCTCCTCCACCTCCAATTTAAATTGCTGAAGGAAGTGACTTTCAGTCAAAGACAAATTACAAAATGACAAGGTTGCAACAGCTGAAAATAGCTGTTAATTTCCTTATACCTATTAAGCAATTATCACAATCCAATACAAAAGTTAAAATTGTATCTGCTCAACTAACTTATTTTCATTTTATAATTCAGCCATCATTTTCACCTTAACAATTCAGGACCAGTGCATAGCTTTCATACAGATACACATACATTGAAATGTGCATGACTTTTATTTCATCGTGAACTAGCTGATCATGTTATTTAACAAAAATGTCTTCAGTCTTGCAAGTTACAAAGAAGTTCCATTCTGTCAAACTGAGCTGTGCACTTTGTATACAGTGTGATTTAAAACATGCAGGCTTTCAAAATGCCTTCTGTAGATGTATTTGAATTTGAACATCAACTGTAGTCTTCTGTCAGCACTGCCTTACTGCATGAGCTTTTCCTAATGCTCCAGTCCTCTCAGTAGATGGCTTACGTGAGAGAACTACCTTGAATGCTTTTCTAGATGTGTGAAGTGATAGTTCCTAGTTGGAGCAGAGTAGGTTAAAATACTTGTGTGATTAAAATAGTGCCTGTAACCAAGTAGAAAAATTTCCTGGCCCTCCTCTTTCTATCTGTTTGACTTACTGGAATGAGGCATGTGAGCTTTGACCATAGACTGGCATTCATGCAATCCTTTGCACGTTTCACACTTACCAGGTGATACCACGTTAGACTAAGTCATACCCTTCCTCTCTTTCCTCCCCTCCTGCCCCCCTTCACTCCAGGTCTCTCAGCCAGGGCAGTGCCAATGCAACTGTGCTGGATGTTGCACAAACAGGGGGTCATAAAAAGCGGGTCCGTCGCAGCTCCTTTCTTAATGCTAAAAAACTGTATGAAGATGCTCAGATGGCACGGAAAGTAAAGCAGTATCTCTCAAACTTGGATCTGGAAATGGATGAAGAGAGCCTCCAGACACTCTCTCTGCAGTGTGAGCCAGCCACCAACACATGTGAGCATCATCATTTGTTGTAGATTTCAAGAAAACTGTTAAATGTAACTCTGTTTCTAGTCCAGGGAAGCACCTGGGAACAGTAACTAGACAAAGAGATGGAATATGATTTGTCTAGTCATTTTCAAGTACTAAATGTCTATGAATCTTAAGGAAATAATCTTGTAGCTGAACAGGATAGAGACATAGTATTTCTGCAGGTGATAAAGCTTTCAGATGATGTAACACTGAAATGTATAAGGGCTTTTTAGATTTGTCTGTACAAAGGGTATGGAGGAGTCAAAAGTTTTTCTATATTCTCATACACTGAGGTTATTGGTGTGAATAGGATATGGTTATTCTGAGAGAGTAGGGCATTTCCTTCTCTCCAGGTGTTTCGGAGATAGCTAGAGGCTGTACCTTGGGCAGCAGAGGGGTACCTTATCCTGGTTATCTGTTTTATTTTGATTTGAGGGAATGCTGTGTCTTGTGCTGTTCCCGTCCTGCAGGGTAGCAAAAAATAGTAATTATATGTCCATTCTGAATCAGTTGTAGTCCTTATGATAGCCCAGTATAACTTCTGGTCATGTTTTTGATAACTGTAACAATGGTCATTTATCAGAGCTTTATTTTGAGAAAAAACCATTCCTCGATTATGTGCATCTTTTAAATGGAGTTAAAGCTCTCCCTCTTTTCATCTTTTCTGTAAAGATATCTTGCTGCATTAATTGCACAAGTATTTGAGCACCTTTTAATTATTAATCGGAAGCTTTGCACTGCTCCAACTAAAACACCCACCATGTTTTTAGCTAGCAGTCACTCAGTGTTTTGTCCCCTTTCTTGCAAAGTGCCGAAGAACACAGGCGACAAGCGATCTGGAAAATCTGAAACGTCACCGGTGGCTCCCCGGGCGGGCATCCAGCAGAAAGTGCAGCAGCAGCAGCAGCATAAAGCAAACCAAGCATTGCAGGTCCCAGCCGTGTCTCTTTACCCCTCTCGCAAGAAAGTGCCAGTCAAAGACCTCCCACCATTCGGTAGGTGGAACAAGGAAGAGTTTGATTCAATACTCTGAAGTTTGTTTGCCTATGTCAGGAAGATATTTTTAATCAAATAAGGTTCAGGCAGTTATTTCTGGTAGTATGATAGGCAAGTTATGCCCATTCATGCAGTGTCTATGCATAATTTTCTCTTCTTGAGAAATGGAAAGAAAGAAATCTCAGGAAAGCATCCTGTCAAATTAATCAGTATAAGTATTTACCTGTTACTAGCAGCTGGAAAGAATAAATATTTCTGACTGTCTGGCCTGAGATCTTGGCTTAACTTTTCTAAAGGGATTAAGGACATGGAGTTCTTGAGTGACCCATCTTGCGATGCATCAGAAATTTTGGTGTCTCTTCACAAGTTGAACTTTTAATGTGAAATTCAGGCCTGCTCAAGTTGGCAGTCCTGTTAGAAATGTAGGTCTGAAGTTTTGTGTTGACAATTGTCCCTTTGGCTTCTAGTCCCTTCTGCTTTTTCGTTGTTGTTATTCAGTTGTTGCAGCCTCCATATTGCTCAAAAGGTACCAGACACTAGGAATTTACTCTGATTTCCAAATCTGTGTCCCAGCATGTCTGCAAAACATGTATGCATTATTAAAGAACTCCTTAAATCACTTAAAGTATGGCAATACCCCTAGTAAGTATGTGTGGCATAACTGGCCCTTCCTATTACATGACGGTTATTTCACAAGAACCTAATTCTGATTTCACTCTTTATTAGTTTTTTTCATGCACTGCTTAGGCTGCAACAAAGCATTAGAAGCAGCAAAATGAGCAAGGAGCAATTCAGTATTTATCTAGATCTTGCTGATTTTACCATTAAATTTTAATCTTAAAAGGGCTTTGAAGCTCCATAGACTGCATTTTTGCTCATAGTGGCAAAGTTTCTGAAAACTGACTAGGTTATGCTGATCAGGCAGCTGTAAATTATTGATAGCAGGATTGTGATCCAACAGACCAAAGATAAAATCCATGAATGCTTGGAAATATCCTCTACCACAAACATTGGCAAAACTGTCAGAGAAGCTCTGTCTTCAATTTTAACACTGTCTCAGGATGGATTTTTGAGGGGAGTGGAAGAGAAAGATGCATAAATGTGGTCTGGGAAAAGCAATTCTTGATGCCCTAGATCTTTACATCATGCATCATCTTCAGGATGTTTTTATTCTTCAGTTTCCTAAAATAAGCTGGTGCAGAGATAGTTCTCAAAAATGAAAGGCAGAAAGGCAGCTGCAGGAGGGCCTTGTTTTATAAGCCTAATCCTTATTAATTTTCCTTCCAGCTTTCTTTGACCTACTACGCTACTCTGCATAGAAAAGAAACAGCAGAGCAGTTTCAATTCTTACTGTATAAATCTTCACTAACCAGTGAGATGGGTGTGTGTTTGTATTCAGGATAACTCTAATTCAAGTTTCTCAGTAACCATTCCTATGCATATCCTCAGTTTATATATTGTATAGGCAGTATTCTGCAACATCAAGTCTTCATTGTGTTTTCTCTGGCAAAGTATTTCTCTTAAGTGGCCAGAGTGAAAGACTATCTGCACTAATTTGCAGATATAAAGCAATATATTTTAAACAGGAATGGATTTAGCTATTTTGCTTCATTTAGCTGGTGTCAGAACTCAGAAATATACAGGAAAAAGATTTAGTTTTTAATTCCTGTGTGGTGTCTGCTCTATAAATGCACTGTGAAACTTAAAGATGTATGTATACTGGACTTTACATCTGCCTACTTTAATTCTTACTTAAAGGCATTAACTCCCCACAAGCTTTAAAGAAAATTCTTTCATTATCGGAAGAAGGAAGTTTGGATCGTCACAAGAAACAATCCGAAGACACTGTCTCAAGTGCATCTTCACAGCTGTCTTCTCCTCCTACTTCACCACAGAGCTCTCCAAGGAAAGGTATTAGACATTCAGTATTTCCCATCACGTTTCCTGAAGCTCATAGACTTCGGAAGCTTCTGAGAGAGAATCTGGACACTCGATAAACTACTGCTGCTCTTATTTTTGTCACATATGGTCAGCAAGAGGGCAGGGAATGTAGTGCAGAGTGGGATACATAAAAGGATAACTGTGAACCCGATTCCAAGGGTACTTGAAAGCCTTCTGGTTATCAAAAGCCAGAAAAGATAGCCTGATACAATGCAGGATTTGATGCAGTAGGTCACTCTGACTGCAGCTGCTTCTAACAAAAAATATTCCTGTGATCAGAGTTTCCTGCCTTCAGTGGAAGGATGTGCAGATTGAAACTTAAAATCTTGCATTGACCAGCATTGGTCTATTAGAGGATTTATTTGCTGTGTCATGCATCTGAATGGGATGTGACCTGTGTATGACAAGAAGGCTTAAGATATTTGGGATTCAAATCAGAATATTAAATGTTTATATTTTATGCTACAGAATATTTTAATAGCAGCCTGATTATTCAAACCATGTGTATGAGTATTTGAGGAATGGTATTATACATTGGAGCTTTTTTGACTGAGATATTTTTTTAGTAATTTCATAGAGTTATTTTTTAAATTGAATTTAGGACTTTAATGGGATTTTTTTTTAAGCCTATTTGTTGTGGGTTTTTTATTTTTTTGTTTTTCATGGTACTTGTTCTGGTTATGAGTTGACAAATCAGAGTATGGAGGCATTGTCCTGTAGTTTAAACAAACAAACAAAAAAAGTGCCCCTTTGAAAGTATGATAGCCTAGATGTATTACATGCAACTTCTAAGTTATTCTCTTTCCAGAATATCATAAAAGCTCAGTTTAACAGTTACATAATAGAGCATTATGGTAAAATATACATTGGGGTTGAAGTGACTTCTGTTGAAGTGTTATTTACTGAGGTCAGATGGAGGAGGATGTTATGTAGAGAACATACCATCTTGAGTCCTTGTAGGCTGTCATCATTATTTCTCCCAAATAATACATTAGCAAAGAGTGAGCTTGGTCAGGCCTATGCGTTTCTTGAAAAAGGAATTGGAATTCTGTACTTGACTCATGGCGGGAAAAGCACTTTATTTTTGAAAAAACCAATCATAAACACGATTTTTAAAAAATCCTTGGTTTGGTTACACGAAGCTAATGATATGTTCCTTCAGGTAAAAATGACAGACGGCATTAATTCCATGTTCTCAGCAAGTGAATTGGGGTACATCAGTTGAATTAATTTTGACACTTCTGTGTAGACTGAAAGCAAAAAATGAAACCTGCAGTTATTTGTGGTAGTGTGTTGTTTAATGATCTTAGCTGGCAAGAGCATTTAGCACAACTTCGTTTAATACTAAAACAAAAGCTGATTTTGCTGAATTTGCTTCTGTGACATGGTTTGCAGATTTTATCTCAGTCTGTCTCAGTGCTACCTCCAAATTTCAGCATAATTCTGATAATATATGCTATTTGAAATTAATTAGTTAGCCAAGTATCACAAAGAAAGCTTGAAAACCTGGCCCTCTCTCAGCCAAGATATGTAATAAGCAGTCAGCCCAGACATCTGGGCTTCATGTATCTGCTGTTCATCTCTGAAGTGTAGCTTTGCAGAACAGAACGACTCTATGAGAGAGACTCTTGGATAACTTTAAGCAGTAATCTCAACCAGAGCATCTCTTTCCTTCCAGTCTTGGAGACAGTGTTTCTGCATAGGCAGTTTTTTGAGAAGTAATATTTCGTAATTTGAGGATACAAGTATGATGATGAATTTGTAAAGTATTTGGGGGAGGAGGGCAGAGAAGAAGGAAGGTGAGCAGTTGCTTGGTAAATGAGTAGCGCATGTTCCCACAATCCTGAACCTCTGATTAAGATGCCAAAGACTCAGTGTTAAACAGTTTTGCTGTGTATCTTTATCTTTTGCAGTGCTGTCTAAATGTAATTGTAGCTTTGTTTTATGGCCAGAGCTTTATTGCAGGATTGCCAGCTGCCTGGTGGGAACGGAGCAGGCATCTTGGAGAGTCTGATTAACGCGATGTTCTCTTTGCAGGCTATACTTTGGCTCCAAGCAGCACGGTGGATAACTTCTCAGATTCTGGTCACAGTGAAATTTCTTCCAGATCTAGTATTGTCAGCAATTCCTCTTTTGACTCTATGCCAGTCTCCCTGCATGATGAGAGGAGACAGAGGCATTCTGTCAGCATCGTGGAGACAAATCTTGGTGTGGGAAGGATTGATAGAAGAATCATGATTGAACCAGATCAATACAGCTTAGGGTAGGAATTTTATTTGTGCTTATTTATATTGTACTTTCATATAGTGTCTATGTGGCATGTATATTTGTCCATGTAACTTTCACTGTAGCTCTCGAATATTTTTTTCTCCCTTGCTCTTAAAAAACTACTATTTCAATGCTGCTAGTTGTGATAATGCTTCATTTCTGATGAGAAAAGGTTTTGCACTCCTGAGTATGTGATGAAGTCTACAGCAGTAAGATTTGACCTCAGTAGATGTTATCAGTTTAACATTTCAGAGGTGCTGTAGATTATCCACTTTGTGGCAGACTGGTACCCTAGCCTGCTTTCTACATGGGAAATTAACTGAATTAGATGAGATATTAATGCAATTATTCAATGATCAAACTGAGAACTGAAATAGCTAGCAATTTTCCAGTCTGTTTCATGAAAAAGTGCATATTTGTCTAACTCCAAAATATTTTACTCCAAATATCTCTTCCAGTCAACAATAATTGGAAGCTAAAATTCACATTATGTTGCTGGTTTTCCAGTAATTTTCTAGGTAATTAACTTCTGTAATAGAGGGGAAGCTAGTGCTGTGAGGAGTTCTCTAAATCCCTAGCAGTGAGCCTTGGTGTGAAAATAATTGGAGCTCTGGCTCCTGTTTAGTCCCACTTACTTACACTTATTTTTGGAGCTGTTATTTGGATGCTTTGGTCCTTTGAATAGTTTCAGGGGTTTTAAACCTGCAGAGTCTGTGAATGGCAGACCTGTTTCAAAACTGAGATGCTTTAGCTTTGGGAATCCAGGGCCATGCAAACTGTTTAATCAGATCTCTCAAATATTTGGAAGAACAGGGTTCCAGTCTGTGTAGCAAGGTGCCCTGGAAGAACAAGTCCCAGGAGTCTGGATAGCTGCTAAGCAAAAGTGACACTTTGTCAGGTTTCTCTGCTGCTGTGTAACTGATAGTGTCAGGCTCACTTAATGGCTGAAAGGCTAACAGAGAACACACTTGCTCTACAAAGTAGCACGTGTTTCCATAATTTAGGTTAAAATACATTTCCATCGGCAGGAAATGTTGAAAAGTTAGCTTCCACAGCAGAAAAAAACATCTGAAAATCTGAAACCTAAACCTGAATATCAGTCAGCTCCTGCTAAACTCTGTTTCTAGCTTTTGAGCGTTTGCTTGCATGGCTGGAAAAGCAGTACATAACCCTATCTATTAGTCTATTCCCCTTTATGTGTGTCAGTGTGGTTTGCCTGCCTTAAGGAGCTGCTGCAAAGTTAAGATTTTTATCTTTTGGAATTACTTTGCTGAAGTGTAAGGTTTCATCTGGTTACCTATGCAGTTTTTTTGGTTTTGTGTTATTGAGGATGTACTTGAAAGAAAACTATTCTATTCTCAAAATTGAATTAGCCATTAATGCAAACAATAAATACTATAAAGTGCACTAAAACCTTCAGTCATAGAATCATAGAATGTTTTGCCTGGAAAAGGACCTTTTAAATGTCATAAAGGTCATCTAGTCCAGCTTACCAGTATGTTTATTTTTCTTTTGATTGTTGAATTCTGTGTGTGTCTTGGAAATGATTTCCAGTTCCAACACTGGATTTTTCTTTTCCCTCATCAATGTGCATCCAGCTCATATGCACCGCTGTCAGAGACCAGAGGCCTGTATGCTGGAGCTACTGTACTTTCTTCTCCTAGTACAGAGGAACTGTCACAGGACCAGGGGGACAGAGCTTCACTCGATGCAGCTGACAGTGGCCGTGGTAGCTGGACTTCTTGTTCGAGTGGTTCTCACGACAACATCCAAACAATACAGCACCAGAGGAGCTGGGAGACTCTGCCTTTTGGACATGCTCATTTTGATAGTTCAGGCGATGGGGCAGGACTGTGGGCCTCAGGCAGCCACATGGACCAGCTGATGTTCCCTGACCACGGCGCCAAGTATGGCAGGCAAAGTCAAGGCAGGGAGGGCCTTGATCAGGCACAGTCCAGAGCAAGCTGGGCATCCTCAACGGGATACTGGGGAGAGGACTCAGAAGGTGATACAGGTACCATAAAGCGGAGGGGTGGGAAGGATGTTTCGATTGAAGCTGAAACCAGTAGCATAACATCTGTACCAGCAGAGGAGCCAAAGCCAGCTCCCGTGCCCACTCACGCAGCAGTATCGTCAAGTAGTACAAAGGGGCTTGTTGGTAAGTTAAGTTTTGTTTACCATGAAGTGTTTTAATTCATTTGCTTAAGGTTTTTCATATTGTTCTAAAACTGCATTTGTTTTGTCTCATTTGATTTTTTTTTTTTTTTTTTTAATTTTTAAAGCAAAACTGAACGTTTTGTAGTCTCTCTTAAATTTCTCCCTTTAACTGTGCGTTCATTGCTAGGGAAAATATCATTTATTGTTGATTCTAAGTTCTGGCAGTGCCTTTGTGTTTCAAGAGAGCCTGCCATACATCAAAAAACCAGCTCAACTGCTGGACAGTATTTTGAGAGGTTGATGTATTTAGATGTCTGTTCTGAAATGTGAATTTCTCATCACAGTAAGGCTCCATAGGCTATATTTAGAAATCTTAATAAATGTGGCCTGATTTTTATAGAAGTGTTTTACTTTACACCTTTATATGACTTGTCTGATAATTGTGAATATTCCTAACTTCTGAAAATGGGATCATTGTGTGCTTAGATACCAACTGAAATGTTTCTTTGGACTGCTGAAACTGAAGAGGTTTCTAAGAAGTTAGAGATTAAATACGTTTTGATGCATTCAATAAGGGAATGATCAGATAATATATAAATTAGTATGAAGGTGTCTTTGGCAGAGCTTAACATTTTTCTCATATTGTTTCTTCTATGTATCCCAATCCTTGGGTCATCCAAGACCTCTGTATTTTTGCCTCTTTTTTTTCTTTTCATTCTCCCTCACTTTGCCTTTTGTCAGGTTAATATGAAGAACTATCTAAAAGCCATTTCTTGCTGACACAGCTGAATGTCTGCCAGATTGAGTTCATGCTGAGACCACTGTGATAAACTGATTTTCCATTTTCTGCCCAAGTGTATTGCTTAGCAGTGGCCCTTTGCCTCAAAGCTTGGGTGCAGATCTGAATCCCTGGATTATAAAGAGGAGGAAGAAGTTCAGTTCAGGACTCCAGGTTCAGATTCATGCCAATCTCTAATTTTACTCCTTGATACCCTTGGTTTCCTCCAGAATGTGTAACAGGTGTGCTTCCAAACTTGTCTCTCAAGGCAATGCTTGCCACTACATTTTTAGAGACTTGAAAGAACATGAAAGAGACATAAAAGTTCAAACGAACACACTTCCATGCACTTCTACTATTAACTAATTTTCCTGCAAATGTAACTGTCCAACAGAAGCTACTGGTTTACATAGCTCTTTTGCTCTGAAGAGACATTGATTTATTGCAGTATTTCAGTAGAATTTTTCTATAATAGAACTTTTCTATAATAGATTTTTTCTATAATAGAATTTTTCTATAGAATTTCTTCTGATTTTCAGAAATCATTGAATAAAGTTTCTCAGAAACTTCTTCATGCTGCTTTTCTCAGTTAAAATGGTTTGTCCAAGAAAAATACTTAGATTCTATTGGAAACTATTTCATTTTGTTGTAATACCAAGGATTTATTTTTAGTCTATGAAAATTTGCATCCAAGTAGCACCAGTCCATTTTGAGCTTGTACTGCTCTTTCAAACTCTGCTGCCTAATGCAGGGTGGTGTTGTCATCACCACTTATGCAAGAAAATACAGTGTGTGACAAGCTGTGGAAGTAAATTGTCTGTGTCAGTGGTTTTTCCTGCTGCATTTGTAAGGTTTGTCAGTCAAGTGGTCATGTGTTAAAGGGCTGGACCCACAATAAGTGTTCAGTATCAAAGTCCCAGCTGACTTCTCTAAGTACAATAACTCTGAAACAGAGACTCATCTGCTGTGTGTCCCAGCAGGTGCTTGCAATTCTTAACTGCTGTTTTCTCCCTCAAAGTTCTCTGCAAGAGGGAGCTTTTCAGTATGCCCTGAGCTCAGCCTTCTTCAGGTAAACACTTGTGTCTCAATGAGATCCACAGGCTAGGGGGTGGTCTTTCCATCTCCTAGATAACATCCTATCCAGTTGTAGTCCTTGTGGACATACTTTCAGTTTTAATTTCACAGAGAACACGACCGTAGGGGCTGTGGGCAGTAGTGCATACAAAAAGTGTGAAGATGAAGCCTGCTTCTCTTCCTTACCTCTTGGAATTGTAGCTTATCTCTCATTAAGTACTAAGATTTGTAGGAAGAAATAATGTATCAGATGTTTTTCTTTTTTCCCCTGCAAGGTGCTAAAAACAAAAGAGATGAGCTCTTAGGTGCAAGACCCATCTTTAGAATTAAGATGGTCATGCGTTTGGGGAGATGCCAAAATTCCTCATATTTGCTACTTCTGTGGACTCTTGTGTCCTTCATGTTACTTTGATCACTGTAGTTTTTATTCCGTACAATTCATGGAACAGCTTCAGTTGTGAAGTCTGAATAAATTCCCCATGTAATTTGGTGATTTTTATTAGACTAATGCTTCACTACTAGAAGAATAGCTACATCCTGTGTATGTTGTATATTCTGCAATTTCTTGATTGATTGATTTTTCACAAGCCCTTTGTCTAGCCTATAATGTTAACTTTTGTCACTTATATTTTCTCTTCCTGGGCTTTTGCGTTGGCTGATGTTTATTTAGCTTTTAACTCTCTATTTTCCTTTGAGCAGTGTTTCTCTTCCTCTCTCTTACAATCACCTGTTGTTTCTCCTGCAGCACGAAAAGAGGGTCGATACCGGGAACCACCTCCAACTCCTCCCGGTTATGTGGGAATACCCATTGCTGAGTTTGCAGAAGGTGGCTCCCATCCAACCAGAAAGCCTCCAGACTACAACATAGCACTTCAGAGGTCTCGAATGGTGGCACGGACATGTGAGACTCACGGGACAGCAACTCCACAGCAGCAGCCGCACGGCCATTCAACTGGCAGGCCTGTGAACAAACCTCAGTGGCATAAACCAAATGAGTCAGATCCACGTCTCGCTCACTATCCGTCTCAAGGGTTTTCCACAGAGGAAGATGGTAAATTTCTGGTTGTTAGATTTTGAGTGTGCTGCATGCAAAACTGGTCAATGCTTTCACAGGCACGAAGCAAATCGCGCCAGTGTATTCTGCTATAGAAATTCTTGCCGTAATTCGAACTCTGTTTCATTTTCAAAACGTGGTGTTTGTTAACTTTTTGGAAGGGAAGGAATTCAGTTCATCCTTAATATAATTTAAAATTTGGAATGTACGTCCAGCTGAATCTTGGACAACCAATTGACTTAGGCAACTTCTCGGAAAGTGCCTATGTTCACCACGTACAGCCCTGCCTACCCTAATTTTTCACACTAACAATGTATTTAATGATCAAAAAACATTTCCTAGTCTATAGAATACCCCTTAAAGCATTGTTGGTCAGGTTTATTTGGATAGTCACTCACATTCTACCTGCAACTCTTTACACTGTGAACACTGGGTCTGCCACTCCAACTGTTTCACATAATGAGCCCACTGCTGTCTTGCTACCTTGCTTATCCAAGTGTGCCTACATCTTTACGCTTTAGCTCAACAATTATATTTTTCTGTGGAGTGCAAACGTAACTGCATTGCACCTTCATGTTTAGGTCCTCAAAATTCAGGCAGGGTGGTGCCAAAATCGCATATTTGAAGGCCTAGTTTTGCTTAATGGTAGACTACTTAGTTACTAGGGTTTTAGGGGCAGGATGAACTCTGCAGTTGAACATGATGGGAAAAAAAAATTGAGTCTACCTTAATTGAATTGCCTCAAACTTTGAGAGTTACCATGACAGAGAATTTTAATTGCTTCTACTAATGATGACTAAATTACAGATATATTCAGGGAAAAATATAAGATGCCTTTCTGAAGCTATTAGATATCCGGGAGTAGCTGATGTGTTCCTCGAGGTGAGGAACTGCACCTAGATATGTTAAAGCAATTGTCTTATTTTCTTCAAGAACAAAATTACAAAGGAATACTTCTTATGAGACCTGAAATGTACTGAAATTTAGATTGTTTTAAAGTATATACAAATACAATGAAATGGAAAAAACGTGAGCGCAAAACACAGTTATTGTTGTTGTACGCACAGGTTGTTTCATTCAGTAGCAGTCTTGTTCTTTATGAACTAAAGTCTGTTTTCCCTTGTCCTATTATGTTTGCAGAAGATGAACAAGTCTCTGCTGTCTAAGACTTGGGCTTTTCTGGATCCAGAGTGAGCCACCTTAAAGGAGAGCACAAGAAGACGTCCCTAGATAGGAGCCTTGGAACTATGATTAAAGGATGGTGGACCTATTTTGCCTCCTTCCCTGCCTTAAAGCAGCATGGGGCTTCTTCCTCTGCCCCTCCCCCTTCTGCCCCCTCTCCCCTTGCATGTGAAATACTGTGAAGAAATCGCCCTGGCACTTTTCAAACTGTGTTGCTTGAAATGCACAGTGCAGCAATCTCCAAGCTACCACTGTCGCTGTCTGCCACATCACACAGTATCATTCCAAATTCCAAGATCATCACATCAGGATGATTAACTCTGGCTGCACTTCCCAATGCCTGGAAGGGGTTTTTTTTAAATCTTCCTTTTAGATTTTAATCACAATCCTAGCACTTAGTCTCATTGGGATAATGAGATAAGTTAGTTGTCAAATTACATTTGGCCTTTAACCTACAAAGAGAAAAATGCTTTGAGATCCTTCAAGGAGGCAGTGCTTATTTGCTTGTTTACAATGCCTTTGTTACAATTTTGTATGTTTGCGTTTGGGAGATCAAATAGTGCATCTGAATAGTAATTACAGTATTATTTCACACCTCTAAGTAGGGTTGCCAGCCTGAGCTCTTGGGAGAATATTGCTATCACGTGGCTGAGCAGGGCAGAAGGGAAGGCGGAGGTTACAGGATGCAGCCTTTCCTTGACCATCTAGCTTTGCTCTTAATGTGCCCCACCCTGGAATCTTCACAAGTTTGTAAATGTTAGTGTTAATGGCATCCTCATCCGGGTCTGGTGTAAATGCAGAAACACAGTGCTTGCAACTGGTCAGTGATGGAAGAGGACACTGTGTGTCTCATGCCTGTGCCTTGTGGAATACAGGATGGCATACTGAAAAAGAGTGTCCCATTGTAATAAGACAGGTGGCAACCCCACCTTTAAGTTATATACTTTTTTTTTTTAGCTATATAGTAGTTATATTAAAATAAAAATTAACTGGATAACATTGCAGTGAAGGCAAGTTGGGATGTCACAGCTCGTGTCAGCTGTTAACACTGATCTAATAATCTCCATCTATTGATTTTGACATTAGGGGATAAATGAGCCTTTAAGTAAAAAAACAATAAAAATAACACAGATAGATTTGCCAGCCTTTGCAATGCAGAAATAGTCACAACTGTTAATGGCTTCATGGAACACTGCATGTGTAGAGAAGGCCAATGTGTAGCAACCACCTGCTCACAGCTGCTATTAACCCTATAATGACTGAAATGACCCTCCCCTCTATTTTTGTGTTGTTTTTGCACAGACTCCGGAGAAGTGAAGGCTGCCAATCCGAGTAGTACTCAAATGTGAGGAACTGCTGGTCTTGGATTTTTTTTTTTTTTCCATTGAACTCAGCTGATCATATTGATCAGTAGATAAACGTAAATAGCTTCAACTTTTAAAGATCAAATTGCAGTGTTTTTTCACTGTATCAAACAAATGTCAGTGCTTTATTTAATTCTCTCTCCTGTAATCATAGCTTTTGTCTATTTGCTTATATATCACATTGTCAATTATGCATTTGTAATTTTACATGTAATATGCATTATTTGCCAGTTTTATTCTCAAGGCTATGGACCTCATGTGCATATAGAAATACAAAATCCTAGCTCTATCACAAGTTGCACAAATGTTATATAAGCATTAAGTAATTGTAGACCATAGGACTGCTAATCTCAGTTCGCTCTGTGATGTCAAGTGCAGAATGTATAATTAACTGGTGATTTCCTCATACTTTTGATACTACTTGTACCTGTATGTCTTTTAGAAAGACATTGGTGGAGTCTGTATCCTTTTGTATTTTTAATACAATAATTGTACATATTGGTTATATTTTTGTTGAAAATGGTAGAAATGTACTATGTTTATGCTTCTACATCCAGTTTGTATGAAGCTGGAAAATAAATAAATATAACATTAATGAAGTCCATATTGATTCTTATGCATTTTACATGTTCCACATACTTGAACAAATTTATGAAAAAATTTTACTTCTCTGTGTATTAATATTAAAGGGACATTGCCAAGTGATGTGGGCAAACCACTGGTGTGGAGTTTTTCTTAATATACAGTTGTGCTGCTGAGAATTTTTGAAAACTTTGGTGTGTGTAGTGCTGAATGAGAATGACTGATATGTTGTGCATTGCCAGCAGAAACATTTGAGATGCCAAAAAAGATATGGCCTTAGGTGTATACAGAATGTAAATAGTTTTAAAAGTAAGATTGTGCTGATAATATATTCTGTATATTCTGAATGGTGTAAAGGTAAGGAACACATATTTTAACATTTGGGTAGGGAGAAGTACAGAAAGGGATCCCTTTGACTTTTTACCAAACAAGGTATTTCAAGTAATAAAAATCACCCAATAGCATCCCCAGTAATAAAAGCCGATGTTAATTCAATGTTAAATCTGTAGGTTTTACTTTCTTCCCCAGAGGTTAGAATCTTTATTTCCAATGGTATGCAGAAGACTGGGTTAAAATGGCACTGCTAAAGCCATTTACAGCTGTATCCTATTTAGCTTTGAAATGCTTAGCAGGTGGTGTTTCCAAATCTAAACTTAGTTCATTGCAAAGTGAAGCAACAAAATGCTGTCTAGATTTAAGTCTTTCTAACATAACTCTAGAAATGATCCACTCTTAGAATCATAAGAAAGTTAAAAATCACTGAAAATGTAGGACTTGTAAACATTGTCCTTTTTATTGCTGTAATCTCTAGCACTGTAAGGAAATAAATTACGGAGACTTAGACTGGTGTGGTGTGAGTGGAACTACTCTCTGTATCTGTGGCTAATAATTGTTGGGTACATTTCAACAAGCTAAAGACTACCATTCATTGTGACATTGGTAGAATGTTTGTCCTCCAGAAGTACTAAAGGCACTGTGATAGAGGAATGATGCCTCTTACCAATTTGTGAAGTATTTGAACCTTTTGCACACTTGACAGTTTTTTTTCCATATGCTTGATATAGTACTGAATTAGGCAGCATTCCCTATCCTCCTGTTTATGCCTCCCTACTGTAATTAGTGTTTTTAGAACACATTATGTAGAGACATCCTGAACACTCAGCATCCAATACAGATAGCTTCATTGTGGACTGGATGAGAAAGAACACTTCACACAGAACTGACTGAACAGAAATAAAGGCCTTGGTGTGACTTTTTATGAGACAGGGTTGATAGTTGTAGTACACGTACTACGAATTTTGTACTTACTGAGTGGATGCAGCAAGATGTGGACAAGTAAGTACCAGTTACTGGGATTTGGTGTTTTATTCACCAAATGGCACAGAACACTGTAATCTGAGGTTTTTTTTCATTTTGTTTTAAGAAATGTCATTCAATTATCTGTGTTCTTTTATGACTTTGTTTTTTTATTGAAACTTACTGAGGCAGAGGCTACTCCTTTATGCAGTGTATTGCACATTGGAAGCAGCAAAAATTTGTAAAAGCTGAAGTATTGAGGGTACTGCTTTAATGGATTAACCCTGCTCATTTGGAGAAGCATGCATGTTTTACATCTGTTAATCTGAGAGTCAAATATTTGGCCCACTTAAGGTGAGAAACAGGTTTTGTTTTAAAACAAAAACAAAAGCCTTCTAATTTCTTCAAGACTAGTAGGAAATGTAGTAAAGTTCCAGGCTGTCTCATATGGATTGTTGCATAGTTGAAACAAAATCAACTCTGGAGAATTCAAGTAATGATTTAATTGAAAGTATTAATATTTATGTATTACTTGGTATGGGATGAAACATTGAAAATACTTCTGTGAACAAAGCTTATATAGCAGCAACAGCCTCTCTAACATAAATTAAATAACACAGATCTAATGAAGGAAATATGAACATTGTTAAAATTACTCTGAAAATTGACCCCCTCAGGAGATAGCAGCCATCTGAGACAATTAATATAAATTTGGTCCCCTATCCCTAGATTGTCCTTTAAGTAAGCTTTATAGTCTTGTATCTAAAAATGGCATGCTTTGAGAGAAGGCTGGAAGTGAAAGTAGGTTTATTACTGATGTAAGGTGGAATCTGTTACTTTCTGTTTTCCATTGAAAATGTGATAAATGAAAATTTAAAGGTTTTACTAGAATATGAAAATATTTAAAGCTCTGACTTGCTTACATGTGGTGATGTAGGAATGAGTTGAAGGTATTCAACTACTAGCAACCATCAACAGCACAATCTTAAATTGTTCTCATTTGATTTTCCTGGGACTATATTTATACAGTGACACTCTACACACCTACACACAGACTGCATTCCCTGTGAAGAAATGAGTGTTGGCTCTCTGTGTCAAAATTAAAGTTTGTGTTAAGTGGAAGAGCTGATTTCTCTTTAAGTGTTGACTTGTCTCCCTCAGACTTTTACTTGGTGGAACTGCCATGGCTTGACATGCTCAGTCTTGTTTTTCAATTTGAATAATTCGTTTGGATTTTATTTCTTTATTTGGTGGATCCTTAAAAGTATAGTTTTGACCTAGGTAGTCTAACCTTTGAAAGGAGGATCATTTTCTTTGCAACACTCTTGCCCTTGCTGGCAATGAAATCCTTTTCTGTGTGTATATAAAAATATTATATATATATATAAATATTTTATATGTGTATATTTAGAGAAAACCCCATTGTATACTACTGCAGCATCCACACTTTTAGCTAGGATGTCTGCACTGAAAAAGAAGCCAATACAAGATTATTTAAAGGGATTTGAGAGGTAAAGTTTGACAATCTTTTTTTAGTGAAACTTCCATGGAGCAGTGATGCTTAAAATGCTTTCTCAGTCACCACCAAAGTATTTTGACATGCAGTTGTTATCTTCTGACTCAGTTCCAGGAAAAAGTTGCCACTTGGCCCAAGGTCAGTAGCTGTGGCAGAGATAAATTGCGTAGGTTGTGTGTTCAATATGTTTTGAGGCTTTTCTCATAACTAGAGAAATGTGAGGGGTTTTTAACTAGTTTCTATTGAGTTTTGTGTAAGAAGCAAGATGATCTGAACTGCAGCTTTCTAACAGAAGGTAGTCCGTGTGGCCCAGGATGGCTTTTCTGCCTTGGTGTCTTTGGTCAGAATCCAGGTAAAACACAGGAAATCACACTGATAAGCAGCGACCTTCCACAGTGAGGCCCTGCTTCCAACATCGCTGTAAACTGGATTTGTTCTGATTTGACAGTCCAGGGAACCCTCGTACAACCTTGATACCTGTTTTGCTCTTAAGAAGAGATATCCTTTGTTGTTGCATTTCTTAATGGGGTGACTGATCATTGCCCTGGTAATCAAAAGATAACAAACCTCTATATGCTGGTTTATATGTATACGTGGTTTTTGCATTAAACATTCTTTAGGCTGAGCAGCTCTCTTCCTTTCTCCTTTCTGTACCTATACTTTACAGCAGCCATATGTTCTTCCTGTCTGTCCTGTCAGAATACATCAAACTTGAGTGGGACAGGTAGAATGGAAACTTCTGTAGGCACTCTGCATCTTGTGCAGTTTGTTTGGGTTTTTTGTTGTTGTGGTGTTTTCGTTTCTTTGGGTTTGTTTTTTTAAATGTAGATGTCTGAAACTACCACTTGAAATGAAGCATGATCTGCATCTTGATCTGAATTTTATCCTACTTTTGCACTGTGATTATCATGTCATCACATTCTCCTCATGCCATGTTCTGATCTACTGTCAGTGCCTTCCAACACTTGTTTTCTCAACCATTTGTGCTATGATGATTATTGTTCGTTATTAAGTTAATAATCTGATCATCAAGAACTCTAGCAGTAGTTCCTCTCACCAAAGTGATATTTCTGTGTCTTACAGTGCAGTTTAACTACAGTTTATTCCCATCTCCCATGCAGGTAGGTGGTTTATTTTACTTGATATCACCTCTCCCTTGTGTTTTATTCCTATCTGTATTTTATCCAGGATCTGTAAGCAATTTTGAGGTGTTTTCTCAAGATTTTATTAGGTCAGACCAGTGACTTGTTTGTTCTCCCCACATTTCTCCTATATTTGTAATTCTTTGGTCACCTGGTATAAGTCATCAGGTCTAGTTACTCAGTCTGTGTTACCAAATACCAGCTCTTTCAAAAGTACTACTTACAGTAGGTAGCTATAAATGGATTATTCCTGAGCTTTGTTCTTTCTTGGCCATATAGCAGCCCTGAAGACTCATTTTGGTTTTGAGGTATTTATTCAGTAAGAACTTTTTGTTTATTATGTCAATGAAAAAGTCTAATTCAGATTGACTTCTGTCCGTTTTGATTTTCGTCTCCATCCTCTGATACACTAGTTTGTCAATCTTTGTTTCCTTTGCTTATTTTGGTTTGGGTTAGAGGATAGAGACTACGTTTTCCTGGCTACTCTAAAAATCTGGTTTTGTTTTTTTCTTCCCCTTGCTGATGACACACATTCTGGACAGCTTTTGTGTCTTTGGTAAGCTTTGAGATACGTGAATTTTCACTCTATGTAATTTTAGCTGAGAACTTGGCTGGAGAATTTAATTCAGGTTCTGGTACTGTGCTTTGAGAAAGTCTGTGCCTTCTTGATAGAGGAGAACAAGAAAACCAGTGAAATGCAGCTTCCGAGGAAGCCTGGAATCCTATTTCCTGTAGCTCCCTGAGTGGAGATACTAGCATGGTGCAATGTTTAGGCTGAACAGACCTGAAAGTCATGGAAGCCTTTCTGTCATTAAGGCTGAACATAAAAACTTCTAAAGAATGTTGAGTTTTGCTTTATGTTCAAATAATGTTGGCAAAGTCACCAAGCTTCCTGAAATCCTGCATACTGTGCCTTAGTCCATGTGCAGTTCATTTGGCAAGTTAGTCATTGTATTTGTGAAAAGCTCGTAGCAAAGACTTTACTGATATTCATGTTCGTACGGCTTATGTATTTATTGCTCTTGAATATGATTCAACAAATCATTCATTCATGTTTAAGTGCTTTGTTGACTAAGAAAGGGTGCACTTAGCTGCTTCTCCTCTTCCCAGCACATACGGTGCTTTTCCTCTTTCTCATGCCTCCCTTGTTGTTCTTTAGGTGCATAATTCTCCCTCCCTGTTAACCTCTTCCTGTTGCTTATATTAGCAGCTTTCTCACACAGCTTCTCTTTGCTCCTTTGTAGAACACAGCACCACCCATTTCCTTCCTCCCAAAGTGTGTTTTGTGTGCAGTCCTCAGAAACAATGGAAGGAGGCAGCACTTTAGTGCTCAGAAAGCTTGAAAGGAGTGTACCCAGACAGGGGAAATTCAGACTTCAGTTCTTTGTCTGCATGTACATAACCCCTTTCTCAATTGCTGCCTGAAAGCTGGTTTGTTCGCGTTTCTGTGTAGTGCCTATATATATTCATAGCATAACTCTTACTTTGTTATGATCTGATGAATACAAAGCTTTTGGTTTTTTATGTGCTGAAGTCTTTGTCAGATAGAAATGGAGTGTGGCTTAGGACCAGTGAAGGGAGTTGGGCAGGAGGGGAGCTGAGGGAGCAGCTGTGGTTCTGGCAGCACTTCTCAAATGCAAACAGTTATGTTACAAGGTGGAAGGGTTTGTTGTGTAATTAAAAGGGTCTATTTGGCCTGACTATTTTTTTTTTAAATCACATTTTTGCTGCTTTTAATCATGTTTAACCAGTATGCATTCTCTATAAAAGCATGCCTCTTTACGAAATATTGTTGAAGACCTGTGCAGGACTGAACTACCTCCATGTTGTGTTTCACAGGCTCCCCGGGGAAGTGGGCACAGCACCAAGCCTGCCAGAGTTCAAGAAGCATTTGGACAATGCTCTCAGGGTCATGGTGTGATTTTTGGGGCTGTCCTGTCCAGGGTCAGGAGTTGGACTTTGAGAAGTGGTTCCATTCCAGCTCAGAATATTCCGTGTTCACAACATTTGGTTGGTTGGGATGTCTCTGTTCTGGCACTTGCTTTTCAAGCAGCTCTTTCCAGAGTGGTGTGCAAAGGCACTCTTTTTTGGTGTACCTTTTTTGGTGTAGCTTTGTGTTTTATCTTTTAATATTCTTTATGGAAACTGGCATGTCACACATTTAATGTTTTTGAGGTCTCCTTGGATCTTTTGTAATTCACTGGAGATTGTTTCCAGTTCTTGGTTGCTTATGCTGCAGAGCTACCTGGGTTAAGGGGTCAGTTGGATACATCCTACTTTTTTTGTGGTGTAAGTGGGATGTAACTTTGCCATTTCAGTTAGAGTACAGCAGTTTGTAAATTCTGATAGTTTCTGAGTAGCTGGAGTAATGTCTTTAAGCAGTCAGTATCACCCTTTTTCATTGAGGGATTGGACTAAAGCTTGCAGAGGTCAGCAAGTGTTCTGTAGGTACTATTGCCAATTTTACTTACACTTTTCCAGATATTTCTGGGAGGTATTTGAAGGTTATGGCTATACCTTCGTTCATGTTATCGTTGTGCTAGGGACATAAAAGTTGTGGGCAAAGCTCCTGTAAGATCCTATTTGCATATCTGATGGAGTCACTGTACACAAATGTAATTTTCAAAATGTCAGTCCACTTGCAGAGAGCAAGTTACTCTATTCAGTCAAGTGTTACTGTCCATAACTATCACTAAGAGTATGAGCTGATGAAGTGTTTGTTTAAATCCCTTGGATCTGATGCAGACATTATTTTGGTGTCTTTGCAACTACTAGGCTGGAGTTTAAGTGTCTAATTTCAGTCTTTGTTTTGCAGGATTTGTTTTTTCTCTGAGTGCAATGAGTTCTTCCTGCAGTAGGTGTGGTAGACTCAGCATATTTTTAAATCTTTGCTAACCTCTGAGCTGCTGGGATGTCACACTACATCATTTGCTCTTAGTATTTTTTGTTTGTTTTTTATTCACCCGAGTATTGTTTTTGCCTCAGGTTTAGGGTCATTGGGGTTTCTGAATTTGTGTTTTAACAAACATCAGGAGTATTAGGTGTTTATGTAGCATCTGCAACGTCAGCCTTTATTCCAGTCACAGTTGTAAGCTTGTCCTTGGTTTCAGTGTTGTTCTGATGATTGTGTCCTCGTAATTTTAATAGCTTTGCCTGAAATTTCACTTTCCACTTCTGTATGCTGCTAAAGAAATCTTTGCAGCTGAGTGTATTTGCTGCCTTCTGATGTGCTGATGCTGTTCCTCTTTGCATCTGCTGCTAGTCTGAGTGTCACAAACAATTTCTTTTCCTTGTGTTGAAGTGCACTAATGCTGTGTGCACAAGCTACACTTGACACTTAAGATGGACTTTTCTTGGGCATGGTTTCATTTGCAGCAGTTAGTGTCTTTGGACAACAAGCAGGCGTTTTCTCTTGAGGGTGCATCTCAGCATCAGACAGATGGCTATGAAAGAAAATGTTGATCCTGTCCTAGCTTGTACTCTTAGAATTCTTAATTCTTTGTGCAATTTGCAGGTGCCTGAGGAGCTTTCTCATGGCAGCCTGTACTGTAATGTTAATTTTGCTGATTATTTTCTTAAAACAATCTTCCATACTGTGTACTAGTTGCCCTGATAAGATGTTCCTAAAGGAATCATTTTTGTGATTGGGAAATGGAGTAGCCCAGCTTTGCAGCTGTTTCTGCTACAGATAGGACATAGGCCCCTTCCTTAGTCCATTTGGTAAAAAATGGAAGAAGACGTGTGCAATTATCTAGGTATGTAGTTGGCATTCTCAGAACTTTATACTGTGGAATGAATAAACATGGTTATTTCTAATCAGTGGAAAACCAATAGTGCTATGGTTTTTTAACAAGATTTTGATAAGCAAAAGTTATACTCCTTTGTATTAGGATAACATAACTTTAATTCCCTGCTCCTGCTCCCTGATATTGCAGCTATATTATCCAGTGTTTCAGTTCTCACACTGTTTGATTATGATGTAGACCTGTATCCTATTTTCCTCTGGTGCGCCCTCCCAATGGCTACATGATTTGCTACATATTTTGATCAGAGCAGAAGTCCCAGTTCCGTTCACTCTGGAGTGACTGGAGCTCTGAGCTGCGAGGGTCCTGCCCTCAGTTCTGATGGGCATTTATGAAAGTTGCCGTTTGGCGTGGGTCACTACAAAACGGCATGGTGGTTGAAGCAGACGCTTCTGCCCATTTGTGATGCTCTGAACGTGTGCATAAATAAAAGGCACACATAAATAAATGTGAAGCATGCAAATTGCTGACCCTGTGGAAGTGGTCATGTCCGCTCTTCATCCAAATGAGCTGCTTGACAGTAGTTCAAGTTCCTGTGGCATGATGGGCTGAAGGCTCTCCTGTGGGCTGTCCCACTTTCAGTGCCTTGTTGAATCCCTGCCTGCCTTGTGTCCTTGTGGAGACAAGGGCATAAAGCTGACTTAGCTAGTGATCAGTGGTGGTCTTTCGATTATTCACCTAGGATAGTCAAATAAATTGCTGTTGCTGCTGTTTGGAAGTTTGGGGGTTGTAGCTTAATGTTTTATACATTATTTTACTGCTTTTCTTCTCTCTTCAGCTGTATATCTTGCAGTCTTTGTCAATTTAGCCTATACCAATATTTGCTTCACATATAAGCTTTCACTGCACTGTACCAGCACAATCTGCCCTTGATTCCAGTCCCTCCTCACTGTTTACCTTCACTTACTACATCCAATTTGTATGCTTAATTTAGACAGGAGACCCTCTGAGAAAGGCAGCATGCATTTATAAAATAGTATCAGTGGATACCTCTTGGCTTTTTTCTTTCTCAAAGCATGCTCTGCATTGTCAAGGTTACACAAAAAAAAAAAAAAGGCCCAGTTCTCTGCAGATTTCTTAAATTATAGATGCACACTTAAATAGTTTAAAAAACACTGCTTGCTCTGTGAAGGTCACCTTCTTTCTGAAAAATTATTTTATAAATGGAATGTGCTGGGATTTTAGAAACATGGAATTGGCCAGATGTACCCAATCAATACCTTTCACAAAACTGCTAAAAATATGTACTTACAGCATACTGCATGTTGATGACATAGCATTTATTCTTATTACTATAAATTGGATTTTTCAAAGATGAGAGTTCAGTTAAAGTTATTGACCTCTTCATACATACTTAAGAAAGAAAAATAGTGAGAAAATGACTAAGACTGCTATTGGTATAATGGTCTGGAGAATTTGAACAAATTTAATGCTTACTTCAATCCTCAACTTCTGCCTGGCACAAAAAATGACCTTAGCACTTCCAGCTTTTTGCTACAAAATGGCATATTTCATTCCAAGGAGAAAAATGTACAAGGAAGGTAATTAGTCCAAACCACAGAATAGATGTCCTGCTAATCTGACCTTCACTCAGTAATCTTTAAGTATACTCACATTCTGGCCAAACCACAAGCATGCAGAACATGTGGAATACACACAAAGTCTTGAATGCACTTGGTTTTGCAAGACAGGGTGGCAGCAGTTCTTTCACCAGCCATTAGTGCTAGAAACATCAGTCAGGTGAGAGTGATTCTTTTTAGTCTGCAGGTCTCATTTCTTGTCATAAATGAGTGATAAAAGTAATTCAAACTAATACAAAGAACAAAGTACAATTCAGAAAATAGGGTATAAAATAATTTGAGAAAATTACTGCTTAAAATTATGTCATGAGAATTAATACCTGAAGAAAACATTTCTGAAATTTTGTGCTTTAAAATCAAATGACCTGTATTCATAATGATAACTTATATTTTTAGGTTGACAGGCTGATTCTGCCTGCTGATCATTACTTTGAGCTGGTTTTGTGTCTCTCATCTAAGATATGGTAAGTAATATGCCATCTACACATACTTACAGATGAGTAGGGTGCTGGGGGAAACAAGGCTTGAGACAAGCACAGTATGTTTGCCATGTTTATTGTCTCCTTTGACTGCCAGCTACAGTAGAGGTGTTGCCAGGGTCAGAAAGGCCTATCCCCCTGGGATCCAGGTTAAGGACATAACCAGGAAACTTCCCAACCTGGTATGGCCCTTGGACTAGTACCTATTAGTGCTGTTCTGTGTGGGTGGTGATGGAGCTGTGATGTGTAGCCCAAGGGTGATGAAAAAAGACTTTAGGGCTTTGGGATGGTTGGTAATGGAATCTGAAGCACAGGCTGTTCTTTTCTCTATCCTTCCAGTTTCAGGCAGTGACACTGGATGAAACAGATGGGCCCATACCATGAAAACATGGCTCCACAGCTGGTGCCACTGACACAGTTTTGGGTTTTTCAGTAATGAGATGGCCCACATAGCACCAGGCATGCTGGAGTCAGATGGGATTCACATTTCTCAAAGGGGGAAGAGGGCCTTTCCTCGTGAGCTGGTGGGGCTCAGTGACAGAGCTTTGAACTAGACTTGAAGTGGGAGGGGGATAACACCAGGATTGCGTGTGACAAGCTGTGGGATGACATGCCAAGGTTAGAGGGACAGGGTGCTGGTGAGAGCCCTCAGCCTGTTGCTCTGAGATCTCCTGGCTACACTGAAGCACACTTGATGCTTTACGGAGATGAGCCATATATAGGTAGGTCAGCAAGAAAAGGAAGGTCAAAGAAAGCATCTTCCCCATGATGAGCAAAGCTGGCAAATGTGTAACAAGGGACAAGGAGAAGGCTGAGGAACTCAACTTTTTCACATCAGTCTTCACTGGCAATCTCTCTTCCCACACCTCTCGAGTGGATGGACTGCAAGACAGGGACTGGGGGAGCAAAGTCCCTCCCTCTGTAAGGGGAGACCAGATTCATGACCACCTGAGAAACCTGAATATACATGAGTTTATGGGACCTGACGAGGCACATCCCAGAATCCTTAGGGAATTGGCTGATATAGTTACCAAGACAGACTCCATGATATATGAAAAGCCACAGTAGTCAGATGAAGTCCCTGGTGACTGGAAAATGGGAAACATTGCACCCATTTTTTAAAAGGGTAGAAAGGACGACCCTGGGAACTATGACCTGTCAGCCTTCTCTCTGTGCCTGGGAAGGTCACGGAACAGATCCTCCTAGAAGCTGTGTTAAGGCACATGAAGGACAGGGAGGTGATTTGGGACAGCCAGCACAGCTTCACCAAGGGCAAGTCCTGTCTAAGCAATCCAGTGGCCAGGCCAAGGCAGGTGAGTCTGCCCCTCTGCTCCGCTCTAGTGAGATCCCAGCAGTGGAGTCCTGGCTTCAGTTTTGGAGCCCTCCGCACAGGAAAGATGGGGACCTATTGGAGCAGATCCAGAGGAGGCCCACAAAAATAACAGTGAAACACCTCTCCTGTGATGGAAGACTGAGAGACCTGGGATTGTTCAGCCTGAAGAAGAGAAGGCTTCAGGGACAGCTTATTGTGGTCTGTCAGTACTAAAACTTTTTAAAAGGACCTGTAGTGCTAGGACAAGGGATAATGATTTTAAACTGAAAAAGGATAGATTTAGGCTAGATATAAGGAAGAAAGTTTTTACAATGAGGGTGGTGAAACACTGAAACAGGTTGTCCAGAGAGGTGGTGAATGACCCATCTCTGGAAACATTCAAGGTTAGGTTGGACTGAGCTCTGAGCATCCTGATCTTGTTGAAGATGCCCCTGCTCACTGCAGGGGGTTGGACTTTAAAGGTTCCTTTGGACCCAAACTAATCTATGACAATCTATATGTTGACAGAAGATCAGGTTTTTACCTCCATCCAAAATACATGCTACCTTTTTAAGACACCTAGAAAACATCCAGAGAATAATATGGATGGGATAACAAAGCATTGAGATACTGTGTTTAAAAAAGTGACAGAGAAGAATGGGGAAATCACGGCTGTATTCCTAATATTCCTGATACCAGTTTGTGCCCCAGCATTGCAATGTGCTCCAACATGAGCATGTGAATAGTATAAATAAATGGTATAATTGCATAAAATCAGAGTAGAAGTTAAGGAAGGGAAAGGCAGGATGAAGAGGAAGGCAGCTGAAGGACTGTAAGCAATGAGAGATGGGCTGCTCTAAGGATGTCCCTGTGTGCCTGCAGCTGAAGTGCAGCAATGCTTCCCACGTCTGTTTTGTCAGCTTTGTTTTTCTTTTGTGCAAAATTTGCAACTTAAGAGCTTGGCACCTTGCATATGTGGGCCTAGCTGTTTTGGGGAGAGCTCCCACGTTTCCAAGTTAACCTGGAAATGCTTTATGAGCATTATGTATGTATGTATTACATGTAATTCCTCTTTATATATGAGAAAAGGCTGAGGGATGAGTGCTGGTGTGTGCTGGAGACCTCCTGTGCTGGCTGTGCAGTACTGCACTGCTTCTGGGAAGGCTGAAAAGCTTATTTGGGTTTCTCTGTTTGCTAAAGTGCTGCCTAAAAAAATTCTGAGCTGATTACTTAGTTGTGGAGGAGGGTTCTTTTTTGTTTGGTTGTTTCATTCTTTGGTTTGGGGTTTGTTTGTGGTATTTCACCTGAAGATGCTGCTGCAAAATCCTTCAATTTTGTTCCTCCTAAGGTAGGAACAAGAGTGGAAAAGTAGCTGGATTTTACAAAATGGTATGGTATCCACCATGGTAACTACTTGTATATTGAAGGGCTATGTTTACTATAGATTAAATATTTCAGATATGCTGAAAGTGCAGGAGAGTTCTTTGTCTCTCTTCTTCTTTTTTCTTTTTTTTTTGTCTTTTTTTAAGTATGTGATGATCATGAGGCAGCCCTGAGGCCCATGAGGCAATGGTTAGCATGTCCAAGGAGAATGGAAGAGTTGAGAATGTGATGTTCTAACTTGTCTAATCCTACTTAACCTATTATAAATAATCCAGCTTCAGCACCTTTATTATTCCATTTTGAGTAGTCTGCCTTCAAGCCCAAGTTCTGGGAGCACATGTATCTTGTTTACATTCGGAGATTGTTACTCTGAAGACGAAGCCTGTGATGTGAGAGGAGAGAGTGAAATTGTTCATTTTAGGATTTACAGGAACCTCTGTGTGTGTGTCCAAACCTTATTGCATCAAAAATGTACTCCTATCACAGGAAAACATGGTCACTAGCCAGTCAGTAATCTCTAGAACTGAGATCTCTTTTCTGGAATGAAATACTCGTCTCTACGAACTTATTTCAGTTATATTGACTTTCCATTATAAATGCATTAATGTGCCACTTTTGATGTCTGAATGTTAGAACTTTTTGGTTACAGTAGGTGTTTATGTCAGGTGCTGTTACTGCAGCAGTACCAAAAGACAACCTAAAAATGGGATAACAACTGAAGAGTGCGAAACAAAATACTTGATTTTTTTTTTTTAATACTTGTTTTCTGCATAGATTTTCTAACATTTGAAGTCCAATAAGCTTTTTAGTGCAATTTTCTATACATCAGCAGAACATTGACTATACATCCCAGGTATGTTGCCACATTTCAAAGAGGTGGGAGTTGTATGTGACTACAATAGAGTGTAGAAAATTTTGGTTATTCAAGAATGAAGAGTAATATCTTAAATACATCATTAGAGTTACCAAAATTTATGGATTTCTTTTAGAAATGACTAAATCCTTGGGGGAGCAGTTACCTTCTGCAAAACATGCTGTTAAGCAGCATGTTTCAAGCTGCTTTCTTAGACGATCAGAAATGGGATGCAAAAATTTGGGCACTGGAGTTTTTTGTAAAAAGCATGCACCAGATGCTGTGAGCCATGTTTAGAAAAGCATCATGTGAGCTGATAGCAGGTGGCACTTTTCAACTTGAGCTATTAGCAACAAGTGTGTCGCTGAATTTTCATGGCAGTCAGCAGGTCATATTGGATGGGGACTGGTATGCAGACACTTGGCAATCAGGCCAGTTATTCCCACTAGCTTTGCTTCCAAGCTGATGTTCCACTTGACTGCTTGGTTATTGCCTTTAGATAAAAAAAACGATCTGCAAATATATTTTAGTAATGGAAGACACACGGAAACAGCGACATATTAAGTGTTGCCAATAGCAAGACAAAAAATATTTGCTCTGGAAGATAACAACAGCTATGGCTAAACAGACAAGTTCAAAATCTGTCAAAAAGCTATAATAGCTCTAAAGATTTCAAAATCAAGGGTAAATGCTGCTCAGCAGAATGGTTTTTGAAAAGCCTAAAGAAGAAACAAATTTGGTTCATGAGAGATTTATACAAAAAATTTCCTTTGTCAAATAATTTAAACTGTTTGCATTTGTACACATTGCTGAATGTAGATCTGCCTGTAAGCTACTTGACATTTGGAATGGTTTTCTGCAGCTCTGCTTGCCAGCTCCTTGTGCATGATGTTTAGCTTTGCCTGTGTACATGTTCTTGCCTGCTAAAAGCAGGTAGCATTTGCAAGGCATAGCTTGTATAAGTTTTCACAGAATCTTGGAATGGGTGAGGTTGGAAGGCACCTCTGGAGGTCATCCTGTTAAACCCACCTGCTCAAGCATGGTCACCTACAGCCAGTTGCCCAAGGCCATGTCCAGATGGCTTTTGAGTATCTCCAAGGAGGGAGACTCCCACCTCTTTGCGTAACCTCTGCTGGTACTCAGTCACCCTCACAATAAAAAAGCATTTCCTTGTGTTCAGACAGAGTCTCTTGTGTTCCAGTCTGTGCCCATTGCCTCTGGTCCTCTCACTGAGCATCCCTGGAAAGAGACTGGCTCTGTCACCTTTACACCCTCCCTCCAGATATATGCACACCTGTATGTGATCCACCTTGAACCTTCTCTTCTCCAGGCTGAACACAGAATCATGGAAAAAAACAGCCACAGCACTCTCAACTCTTTCTCATAGGAAAGATGCCCCATTCTCTTAATCATCTTAGTGATCCATCACTGGATTTTCTCTAACATTTCCATGTCTCTTGCACTGGGGAGCCCAGAACTCCAGGTGTTTCCTCACAGGTGCTGAGCAGAGGGGAAGAATCAGCTCAACCTCTTGCCTACACTCCTTCTAATGCAGCCCAGGAATCCATTATCCTTCTTTCCTGCAAGTGCGCATTGCTGGTTCATGGTCAACTTGATGTCCACCAGGACCCCCAGGTCCTTTGCTTCAAAGCTGCTTTCCACGTGAGTAGCTGTTAACATATATTGGTGCATGGGGTTGTTCTTCCCCAGATGCAGGACTTTGCACTTGCCCTTACTGAACTTCATGAGGTTGTTGGCAGCCCATTTCTCCAGACTGTCAAAGTCCCTCTGGATGGCAGCGCAACGCTCCATCACATCATCCACTCCATCACCTTGCCAGGGACTGAGGTGAGGTTGACTGGCCTGTAGTTCCTGGAGTCCTTGGTCTTGAAGGCAGTCCAATTTTTGAGTACTTCTCCTGCATGATCAAAGATCATCAGAAGTGGCCTTGTGATGGCATCTACCTGCTCCCTCAGCACTTGCAGGTTGTCACAGACTTGCAGGACATCAGGGCCCATGGACTTATGTAGATCCAGGTTGCCCAAGTATTCCTTGACTTGATCCTCTTCTACCAAGCATACATCTTCCCTGCTACAGATTTTCCCCTTGATCTCTGGCACCTGGGGTTCCTGAAGGCCAGACTTGCTAGAATAGGCTGAGTTGAAGGTGGCATTTGGTACATCAGCCTTTTCCAGTGTCCTGTGTCACCAGGGGCTCTGCTTCATTCAGCAGTGGGCCCACATTTGCACATAAGTGCCTGTGTAATCAAGGTCCTAAAAATGTTCATATGCAATATATTTTGAGAATTCACCTTGGAAATAATTTACTATATTAACATAAAGGCCTTGCTAGAAGCATTGTGTACTAGCAAAGCTCTCTTCTGTTCCTGTATTAACATAAGGGCCTTATTATAAGTGAAACCATCTCTTCTGTTTCACAATCTGTTACATTATAATCATGCTCTACATACTGTTATTGCTGTTGGGGATAGATCCAGCTGGTACTTATTATCTCAACAGACTCATTGTATAATGGGAAACTCCACATACTTGTATCAGTTGACTATAACCTACTTTAGGAATAGAAAGAATACAGTCTTTTTTTAGTGGGAAGATATCCACTAAAATAAAAAAATAAAAGGTGTTTTAAGAAAATGAGGTGAGCTTTTCATGTTTCCTCTTTTTTTTTCCTCATACTTTTTTTCCACCTCATTGGTATTTCTAGGATTTATTCAGGAATTTTATTACCATACATTTTCTTTGAATTGTGAACTGATAATTTTTTCAGACATATATATTCAAGGAATAGTTTTGTGGAATAATGGCAGCCAAATTTCAAATGCCTTCAGTACATTGTATGTCTCTGCGTGCACAGCTTGTGATGTATCTATGGAAGCTGAGAAAGTTTGCAGCGGCAATACTGTCACATGTAGATTTTAAAAATTCTGTAGTTATGTTTCAAAGTAATATTTATTAACTGATTCATTCACAAGCCTGAGAAAGCTTCTGCCTTCAAACAACGTACTTCTTACAGTCATCATCTTACTGTTGGATGGTCTCATAATAAATTTTCAACCCTCAGATTTGAGGACATTAAGTAACTGCATAGAGATTTGTCTATTTTAAGAAGAAAGGACATCTCAGATGACAAGTTTTACATATCCAAAACAGGACTTAAAGCAGTACATCCTTTCTGCAGAATTATTGGGTATTTTAATGGAAAACATTTGAGTTTGAGTTTCTTTTTCATTAGCAAAATTAGCTTTTTCTGCTTGTTCCTTTCTGCGTGCCCCTTCTCACCCCTCCATGTGCAGCTTCCCAGTGTTACTTAAGCCAATCCAAGCACAAGATGCTTTTGAAATAGGCAGCTCCATCTTGGGCAAGCTGTTCTCACTTTGTGTGAGCAGAGACATTTGATATGCCAGATACAGAAACTGATATGAGTAAAAGCAACTTCAGGGGAAAAAAAGTGTAGCTGGATCAGTTTCCCATAGTGAGTGGTAACACAGAAGAAGAAAAAGCAACATGTGGCCAGGGAGGGGTGTGGGGCAGAGCAGAATGATCCCATTTTGGCAACTGCAACTTTCACTCATCCTGTAATTCCTTATCACTCCAGGTTCTGTTATCTTTGTATGGTGACTGGCTGACTCACTGATGTATGGAAATGCACAGCACTTGACTGGTCCTGCCACCTTGTGCAGTCTTCTGCCCTGTCCCCAGGCCCAGGCAGGCAGTGCAGCCAGGTGTGCAGAGGAATACAGGGGTTCTGTCTGTCTTAAGAGTCTGTTTGCTTCCCAGTCTTCTAAAACGCTCTTCTAGATGATGCCATACTTGCCCTGCAGCCAAGCTGCTTGTTACAATACCTGCTTCTGAAAATGATGTGACACTGCAAGTGGATCTTCAAAGAAGAATGAGAGAGGGAGAGGATAAACTGGTGCTGGATTAAACATGATGTTTACTTTCTTCATTTAGACATTAGATGCAAATGCAGGTGCTTTATGCTAATACTAGTCTAGCTACTTTCCTTCTATTTCAGCTGTGCTCTTTACTTGTATTTTACTTAAGATGCCTGCATGTACATATGTCAACATATTTGTACTCTGTGTATTTAGCAAGAGAGCCTCAATGAGTTTGTGATTCCACCTATGGTGTTTATTCCAGGCATAAACTGAAGCTATGTTTTTGATGCAAATGCAAATGGCTCATCTTGCTTTCAGCAGAGAGGAATCCCTGATACCACTTAGCTAAGAATCTGAAGGGGGTGAGAAAATGGCTCATAAAAGTGACTCTCAACTCATTAAAATAAGATACAATCCCAACATAGATTGTGTGATGAAAATAATGCTAGATTTAATTAAATTCCCCATATCCATTCCCAACTCCTCCCCAAAAACACAAACCCAACAGTAACAACAAAAAAACCAATAAAAAACCCCAAACAAAAAATCCCCACCAAAACTCAACAGCGCCAAATGTCAGTGATTCCTTGGTCTTTCAAAAAAAAAGAAAAAAAAGAAAAAAAAAGCTTTAAAGTAAGTTTATCCGTGTATTGAAATGATCAGGTTCATTTTTAACAGAGGAAATATGTTGTAAAGTACTCCTGTTACCTCCCTTGATTTAGAGATGCTAAAGAGAGTATTAGTGTTAGAGTGTTTAAAGGTTTCTTTGAACTCTGTGACCAGCACAATGCAGTTCTCAGTTTCAGGCTGCTGGTTTCAAATTGGTTAACTTCAGTGTACTTTCTCAGAAGTTAAGAGCTAAACTCTGGTTTCCAGGAGGTAGAGGAATGCAGTCAATGATAACATTTAATATCACGTCAAAACCCCAAAGTATTGCCAGTAAAGTGTTATGAGGAAATGCAAGGAAATGTAGCCTAAGGAAATGGGTGTCTGTCAAGAACATTTGGGCTATCTTTAGTGAAAACCCTCAAATGTGAAAGAGGACATGGGCATTCAAACTCTTTCACTGCTCTGTAACAGACTTTCTCAACTTCTTGATAATGCAAGAAGTTAACTCCGGTGAAACTACATTTATTGCCAAACAGGGCACATAAACCTAGTATGTCAGTGCTATTTATCTTACGGAATAGTCTCCAGAAAGGGCCCACCTGGGGTCTGCAGCTGTGACACTTGCTTTTTGACAGTAACCTAGATGATCTGCTCCAGGGCAGAGTTAATGGGTAATGTTCTGCTGGCACCTGGCAACTGGGTCGGCAGGGTCCTTACAGTGCCTGGATGAAAGTGAATATTTCTTGGGATAATTTCAAAGGCAGGTCCATACGTCCTGAGATCATACTCTTTTGTGTGTGTGTGTATGTGTTTGTGTGAGTGCTGAAGAAGGTATTACTGACACCTGTGTCAGCAGGTTGAACACCATTGAAATAGATCTTGGTGCCCCATCTATCTCTGCACAGGGAGCTGCAGGACAACAGCCACCCTGTGCCTGCAAGTCCCAGGTGGAGAATTTGCATTTTCTTTTGTTGGACCTAAAAAGATTCAGCTGGAGGATGTTCTTGCAGTCATGCTAGGGAGAAGTAGGTGATGGCTTAATATTTTACAGAAGTGCTATGGCAAGAGTAGGCTACTTTTCTAACACTTAACATAGTGGTTGTTTGAACTAGGAAGGGTGAAGAATAATTTAATACTTT
The DNA here is from genome assembly GCA_013400975.1 of Atrichornis clamosus. NCBI lineage: Eukaryota > Metazoa > Chordata > Aves > Passeriformes > Menuridae > Atrichornis > Atrichornis clamosus. Next base: position 202,904 of record WBMZ01005805.1, read on the forward strand.
TGAGCTGGCTTTGTGTACAATTGAAATTTATTCTCCTTCTCTAAGGCCTTTGAGTTTTCAGAAGATAAAGTAACAATTGCTTTTTCTGCTCTCTGTGTATGTACACATGGATGTCTGTACGGATGTGTGAGTTCCAAGTTTGATCTTAATTAACACATCTCTTCTAATGCTACAGAAGATTCCATTCAGCCCTAAGATGCTTGGGATTTCTATCTTTATATAAATATATATATATTTTAGGCAGAATGAAGGTTTTGGTTTTTTTTTTTAATGCAACAAAAATTAATCACAACACACAAGCAAACTTTTAAGACAAATTAATACAGTGTTAACAATTCCTCTTGGAAAATGATGCTTAGTAATGTTTGTAGAATACACATAGAGCTAGAATTCAAGTCCGAAAATAATTTTATTTGGAAACAGTTCTGGCCCATGGTTTTCTATTGTTTTCGACTACCCCAAGGTGGGTGGCGGTGGGGAGCACTTCAGGGTCGGAAGCATAATGACGCGCTGCAGGAAGGCGATGCTGATTCGGAAAGCCGGTTTGTTTCCGTGCCGCTCCCTCCCAGGCTGTCGCCGTTCCGCTCCCGGTAGCCGCCCCCAGCCGCGGGGAGCGCGCGCCCCGCAGCGGTGACGCGCGGGAACTGCAGGGCGGCTGCTCCAGAGGGAGCGCGGCACACGCGGGAACGTCACGCGCAGAGGAGGCTGCAGCCCGAGGAGAATTTAAGGGTGTGAGGTCAAGCAGTGCGCTGCTCTGCGGATTACTGCTTCTGCGATCTCAACTCTGCCTCTTTCTGTAAGCCTTCAAATGTACCGTCTGTAGATAAGTTACGTATTAAAAAGCTTACAGCTGTAACCTGCTCTACCTAACATGGAGCATATGGTACAGTGGCTGGTACCTTCCCTAATTCCTTTTTACACTTAATTTTAAAAAAGAAACCAAACCAAATAAAAACTCGTATAATTTTGAACTATTTGTGATCTATATTATTTAATAGGGCAATAATATTGCAGGCTCACTTCCTACATAGAGGTGGTTTCTATGTGCTGTGCAGTTTTACTACAAAATACTGATATAGCCAAACTCCAAATAGTGAGTCACGTAGGTTAAGTGATTAAGTGTTAAATAATTGTTTATCAAGTAACTGTCTTTGCTCTCCATTCAGACTGTTGATTCAAGCCCCTGTTTTCTACGATGTTAGATTAGGTGACTTTTGGATACCTCTTTGTTTGGAATAGCTCTCACTCAAGCTAAGTTCAGTTGTACCTGCAACAATATTTACTGGAGATGTCACGGCATCCTGTCTGGTCTCCAAAAGGGCATAGATCTGTTATAGATGTTTGGCGTTGCAGTGACCATGTGTATGCTATCCTTGAATACGAGCTAGGGGCAACTAAACTGAGGTATAAAATTTTTTCCATCCAAAATAAGAACTGCAAGTACCACCTATGACATGAACCCGTTTCTTTTTTTTTGTAGTATTTCTTAAACTCTTCATACCAGCCAAGAAACATTTGCTGACTGATTCTTTGTTATGTCTGATATTCTAAATCAAGTTTTGACTTTAGAATACCAAAATACTGAATGCTACCTTTAGCTGACCTTTGTTACTATAATATTATAACGCTACAAGTTCCATTGTTTCCACAAGCTTTATGGCTTAAATGGGTTCAAAGTGACCTAGAATCCTCTGATAACTGAGCTAACTAACTGATTTGAACAGCCCAGGCCTTGTTGCTTTGGAAGGAATGACTGACTGCAGGGATCCAGTGTTTCTGTAGGCAGAGACTGAGTTGACTGCATATATAGATTATTAATATAGGGATATGCTTCCCTGAGTTATACAAGCATAATGTTCAGTTGGAAAATGTATTTACAAAGAAAATGTCGTAAGTATCCTTATGCTGTCATGAATCAGCATTGACTGCAGGCGATTTAACTTAGATTTCCCTTTTGATAAAGGGTCTCTAGTGTGAAACTGCTACATGTTTATTATCTAGTATTTACTGTGTGGTGGCACCCATGAGATCCAATTCAGAATGGACTCCTCTGTAGCTTGAATAGTTATAAAAATACATACATTAAAAGACAATGCCTGGCTGAAAAGGAATCTAATATTAAAGTCTGGATTTAAACAAAAGTTAGTGGTCAGAAGCGTAGATGCATTCGAGTAGGAGGGAGTTTGGTGTTCAAGAGCTGAGCTGATGTCAGTGTGCTAGTGCATACTGGTGTGTGCTTTTTAAGTCAATCTCTTGACTATGTACTTTGTACAGCACCTACTGTACTTTGCTTTGCACCCTGGAGCAGTCTCGGAGTGAGTGAAATGGATTCCTCTTGGTTGAAACACTGGCAGCAATGCTCCAGGGACCATCTAATGTTCTGCAGCCATAGATGAGGAAAAGTCCAAAATGAATAAACAGACAAACCCTAACCATGTCTGGGGTGGATGTCACGTCCTCGGGACAAGTAGTTTTCGTTATAAATTTGCCTTATCTTTCCCCAGTGCCTCCTGGAAGTCTACAGAGTCATGCTGCCACATACTGTCATGCCCCGTTGGTAAGCTGGGACTTCACAAAAGATTGTCACGGCTGACAGAGAATTACAGCAGTGCTTGGCAAGATGTGAACTCACCTGAAACTAGTTTTGGGTAGGTAGCCTGAAGCTTGAAGTTAGAGTGTAAAGGCAGGGAGGTATAGTGAGTGGGATAGGGGACCCTTTTCTGATTCACCCCTGCCTCCCTGTTTCCAGTGAAAGCAGTCATGGATTCAAAGTAATGTATACAAGTTGGACAGAACTTTTCCCTCAGGAACTCATGTCAGATAAAAGAAACTTGTAAATAATTGAAATAGAGCCTACAAGAAAAGGAAAGATGTCTTTATCCTGAGCTAGAGCAATATATTTTCAGGAATATGTCTGCAGTTAATCACCCTCTGCTCTTTCCACAAGCAAATTAGACATTGATTTTTGGGGGAAAGGTCTTGTGCATACATTCAACATTAAATCAGTGATGTTTCAATGCTAAATGTTTTTTTACTGGATTCAAGCAAATTGATTTGCATGTGAATTATGTTCTGTGACACAATTACAATGTATTAATAATAACTTCTGTGTTACTAGCAATGGTGTCATTAGTGTAATAGGAAATTGCAGTTAGGACTTAAGGCATACATCTACTGTGAGTTTAGTTATCATATGAAAAATAAATATCTGAGAGATGTTGCACTCCTTTTATTAAAGTTTAGTCTTGCATCAAAGATAACTAATATTACAGGAGACTTCATGGTATGGCATTGTAAATTTTCTGCTCACAAGACAGTTACTGAAATGAAGATGACTATTCTTTTTTGTTTCTTCTTGGTTAATAGTCTTTAACAACATAAAATAACAATGTTAAGGACACATGTCTCTACAGTATGGTGAGTTTTCTGCACTGTTTCTGTGTACTGTATCATAATTATTTTCACAGATGCCTAAAATGGAGGATCAACATGCTGCAATTCTAGAAAAACAAGCTTACAAGAGTGGCTGCTGTCAAATTCTGTTATAATAGTGAAAATGAGATCAGGTGTTAGATATCTGTATTTGCTATAAAATCTAGCTCTTGAACCTTAAAGAGATGATGGAGTAACAGTACTTTGTTGGTATATGGGTAGGCAAGGGAACAATTCTTCACTGCACCTAAGTGCTGCTGCTAATCTGTGTTCTCTGGACCTACCCAGAACACACACAGAATCAGTCTCAAGCTTTCAATGCTTGCAAAATCGAGAGAGAGCAGTCAGATGCATTTGGATTCTCCCACCTAATATAAAAACACAGTAATGACAGGGACTGTACCCTGTATGTGCCACCAATGAGGCTGGCAGTGTAGAGCAGTCTATACTTTACAGACATATCCATGAGGAATTCTTTTAAATATCCAGTAGCATCACCTCAAGCATCCTTAACCTGTGATTCGTGATCCACCATGAAGTTCCACAGTCCCCTCCTCTCCAGTATGCATCCTTGAAGTTCAAGTGAAGGGTGTCTCACCACTAGCAGCTGTTGACAGCTGAAGTCACCAGCTAGTCACACTGGTCTCTCTGGCTTCACTCAGCAGAAAAAGGCTAATCTGGTGGGTGATTTATGGAATCTTGCTTAAATGCTCTGAGTTGCACAAAGAAAGACCTTTCTCTTGACTACAGAAAGTCTCTAGATCAGCCAAATTAGGTGTTTCATTTAGGTAAAATGAACTATTTTCTGTGCTGACAATGCTTATTCAAGTTATTTATTTCAGATACCTACTAATTAATTGCATATTTTCATATACATACATTTTCTCTCTTTATTTCCAATAGCTCCCTCCCCTATGGGGAAAGATTGTTTCTCTAGCCTCATTGAGAGTAAGCTGATCTCCACTGAATGAGCACTGAGTGACACTGGAACATGAAAGGAATAAAGAAGGAAAGTCCAAAGATGGGAAAATGTGGCAACAAGAACTTCTGCTGTTGTTGAGAGTCACTAAATTCTGGTGGGAGACAATAATAGAAGGATGAGCTGTAAGTAGTCATAGATGATTTTTTTCCAGTTACAGGACATGACTTTTAAGGGGAGTATAAGCCCTAAAGAAAATAGGTGGTTGCAAGCAGTTAACAAAAGGCCAGTGGAACAAGGTTCAGAGCTAAATGAGGTACCTACAGATCTGACAAGAAAACCTGGGGATTGGAAAATCTAATCAAGAGGACAGAATTATATTAGAGTCTAGGTAATTATGGCATTGCAAAAATTCTTAAGACTTTCACACAAGCCAAAAATACAGGCTGAATTGAACAGTATAACTCATGTTTGCTTCTACAGAAAAAAAAATATTGCCAGCAATAAGGTATACAGAGATTTTTTTTTTTTGCACTGAAGAGCAGAAAGACCACAAATAACTTGTGATATTGTGTTTATTTCCTTGAGATAAACTCACCAGATATTCTTACAACTAAATAAGTGATCATGCTTAGTAATTTTTTTTTTGCCATATGTTGCCTATTTTCCAGATGCAACAATCTTTGACAATAGGACGGAGTTTGTTGAGACTGAATGCAGTAAATTGGTGGAAAAGTGAAGATTTAAACATGAGGTTGCTAGAGCCAATTATCTCAAGTGTGTTCTGGATCCAGCTAGGGTAGAGTTAATTTCTTCTCAGTGGCTGTTACAGTGCTGTGTTTGGATACAGAATGAGAATGATGTTGATAACACACTGTCGTTTTGGTTTATTGCTAAGCCCAGTTTATCCCTAGTCAAGGACCTTTTTTTTTTCCTTGTCTCATGCTCTGAGCACAAGAAAACAAACTGGAAGAGAGCACAGGTGGGACAGGTAACCCAAACTGACCAAAGAGGTACTCCACACCGTAGGACGTTATGCCCAGTATATAAACTGGGGGGAGTTGCCTGAAAGGGGGGGCTGATTTGGATTTGGGAAGGGAGGTCTGGCCATCAGTAACCATCAGTCAGAGGGATGGTGATCAGTTGCATTGTGCATCACTTTTTTTTTCTTCCCCTTTCTATGATAATCATTATTTACCATTATTACTGTATTGTAAAAAAATTTCAATTATTAATCTGTTCTTATCTCAACATACAAGTTTTACTTCTATTCTCCTACCAATTCCACTGGGGTAGGGGTAAAGAGAGGAGGGGTTGAGTGAGTAGCTGTGTGGTGTTTCATCTCCAGCTGGGCTTAAAACCATGACACAGTGTATTGGGAAATGGTATCCGAATAATTAAGGTCATGCTAGCTAGAAAAGACAAGAGAATCACTGTGATCCACATTTAGTATTGTTAAATTGCAGACTAATTTAATGAAGCATAAGTTATGTGCTAATAATTTGGTTGCTACTTAGAAAGATGTCTGTTGGGACATGCAGGCATATGAAGGCCCAGATAAGAAAAACATCCCCAAAACCCCTACCCTGTAAACCTAACAAAGCTTGGCATGATGTAGTGTGCAGGGAGTTCTCCCTGTTTCATGAAAATAATGATGTGAATGAATCTACACGGTGCAATGAAGCACTGTGCAATTACCAGGACAGTTGTAGAGAGGCAACCTCCCACAATTATGAAGGTTTTCATCCCCAGGCTAGAAATATGCAGTGTATTTACTGACCCTCACAGAAACAGGTAAGAATAAAAGGTTATGAGTCTTCTGTTTATCTGAGAAAGGAGCAGTTACTGCAGAAGTTGTCTGCACCCCTGTCTTCTCCAGTCAGACTGGATCTGGAAAGACTTAATCTGAGTAAACTGGTGTCTACCCGACACTGCAAAGATACTTGCTTGATTTTGGAAGCATTGTACCCACATCATCTGCTGCTTGGCCATCAAGACAAAGAATGGTTAGTCTGGGAGCATGCTGTGAGGACGTTACTGCATTGCTTTGGATGCTGGGGCTGGTTCAGGGATGCATGCACTGCTCTTTTTTGTGCAGCATAGGCACGTCTTGTGTATAACTGCTGGGAAAGAAAGGCCAGGGCTGCCACAAGAAATAACCTTCAAAGCCCTATGACTTTGACGTCCAAAATAGCTACGTGTTTTGTAGAAATAAGCAATGCTTATTGAACTTGAGATAGGAGGGAGCACAGTGGGTCAGATTTGGGCATTTTGCCCAAAAGGGCACCACCTTTGTCTGGGCAGTATTGACAGAGACAGATTAGAGCCAGTTCCATTACTGAGCCAGACAATGCTGCAGCCAAGGTCTCGGGGAGCCATCCCCACTGTGACAGCCTGCTGTACGTTTGTATTTTGAAGTAGTATGTAAAAAGCACTCATCTCTCTTGGATAATTTAAAAACTCACATGTAAGGACTGCATAATGAAGGATCACATTCTGCAACCTCAAACAATACTATAACTATGATGTAATTTTGGACCAGTGATGTTTCTCAGCACTGCTACCTTGTAGATTTGCAGATGTGTTTAGCCTCACAGTCATTTATTGTTCTTCTAACGCTGTCTTGGGAATAGCTGCATATATCCATCCATTTGTATATTCTTCTGTGTGTGGACATGCAATTATCTCAACCCTATTCATATATTTGACTCTGCCTTTCTGGGCAATATATATAAAGCAGTGGGCAGTGGTACTGAAATGTGAGAGAGCATCATAAAACCCCAAATCATTACCTGCAATAGATTTGCGTCTGGTATGAAATAACTTTGTCTACAGTTGGAAGAGATGACTTTCTATATCTACAGTTTTGGGGCAGAGCCACAGCTGTAATTTAAAGGTATTTTATTCTTAGCTGAGTGTCACACTTTCTAGAAATGTATTGGAGAAGGGTCAATAGAGCCACTGTGCAATTTCAAACAGGGGTTCTTTTTACAATACATTTCTGAATAGACACTGAAATAAATATTTGCAATTCAGCTTGGTAATTCTAAGCACCACAGTGTCACTCAACAAAATGTTCAGTTGTGTAAGGGTTCTGTAAGACAGTGTGTGTTATTGAAGGTGGTTTATAGAGCAAACAATAGCTAGTGTCAATGTACAGTACTGCACACTAAATCAATGAGAGGTGCTTTTGACTTCAGGTTTGCTCAGGTTCACAGAAGAATTTGTTCACTTCAGTCTCAGCAGTTGACTGTGAGACATTTTAGCCTCCTGGTGAATGCATTCTCATTTCTTTGTTCTTGGACCTGTAGGTGACTTGCTGACAGAGGATGCTATTGATTAAAATAACTGCATGTTTTTTTCTTGTTTTTTTCTTCTTGTCAAGCATTGTAGGCGTAAATTGCTGAGCTGGTGTCCTCACTAAAAACCTTCAAATAATTTCAGTCTGCTTTATGAGGAAATACAGTTGGTTCAACATAATATGCCCTGTTCCTTTATCTAATATTTTGTTATAAGGAGAAAGCACACTATTTCTGATGAAAATAATTGTTTGGTACTGAAAAGTTGTAGCTCTTTTTAACAGGATAAAGTTTAAACTAAAGTTAACTTAGGCAATAACTGATTTGGTACTAAGTCCTAACTTAAAAAGTAATAGTGTGAAATGTGGAAAAACCGCCAAACCTTGCAGGATACAAGATAAAGAGAAGTAATTTGTATAGCAAAACTTCCTACTTTTTGCCTTGAAATGCATGAAGAAAATATTCCCAATCCCACGTCAAAGACATTTTTAAAGTATCCTTGAATGTGTCTCTATCTTGCCTGTGTGCTCATATTCAAAGATAACCACAGAGGATGGTTAAAAGGGTTTAATAATTATTTCATCTTGACATACCATCTGAAACAGATCTCTACCTGCTGAGTTCCTGCTCATCCCTTTGGTCCCCTTTCTCAATAAGTGTGTGTCTTTGTACCACCCCAGCTGTACCTATTGGAGGTACTCAGGATGCAAACACCTAAACTCCTTCCCTCCTGCCCAGCAGATGGGAGCTAGACGGGTGTTGCTCCATAGCCCTATCCTGACATCATCTTGCTGCAGGGAGCGACTGGCTGGTGTTGGGAGAGGGGGTGGCAAGCAGATCGATGCAGGAGGGTGTTACACCCTCAGATGCACAAGTAAGAAACCAAGAAAGTAATCAAAGGAATTTTGAATTAATGGGATTTTTCCAAGAGAGTGGTTGCCTACAAGTTACCTTACAGCAGGGCCTGTTCCCTGAGTTGTGGTGAAAAAGGGAACCTGATGCCACCATCTCACCCGCATGAGATGGGTCCTGTGCACTGAGGTGTAAGAACAAGTTCACCCAGGGAAGCATCAGCCCCCGAGGTGGGCGCGGAGGCAGCGAGGGGCTGGGAGCTGCCGAGTGCTGGGCCAAGACCCGAGGGAAACAGGGCGCTGCCGCGACGCCTGCCAAGACCTTCCAGGACCTTCCCGCTGCGGGGGCGCCGCGCAGGCCGAGCCGGGCACGGGGCTTTGCGGCAGGGCAGGCGCAGGGGCCGCTGCCACCCTGCCCTTCCTCCCTCCTCTGCGGCTGCCGCCTGCAGCCGGGCAGGCAGGGTACTTGTGCTCGGAGGGCTTCTTTACCCGGCCCTCTCTGGCGGCTCTGCAGCGCGCCGCGGGCTGCGCGGTGCCGCTGCTAGGTGGCGGTGTGCCTCTAGGAACGGCGGCGGCGGGAAGGGGCCCGGCACGGCCCCCGCCGCACGCCCAGGCCTCACCGCTGGTCCTGTGGTGCTGCTGCCGGCTTCTGCGTCAAACCAGACGCACAGATGTATAAAAATATATACGGTTATGGGTTTATGATTTTTAAAACTGCTCAAATTAAATGACAGGAGGTTTAAAACAGATATTAGGAGGAAGTTCTCTGCTGTGGGGGCGGGGATGCACTGGAACAGGTTGCCCAGATAGGCTACGGATGCCCCATCCCTGGAGGTGTTCAAGGCCAAGCTGGATGGAGCTTTCAGCAAACTGGTCTAGTGAAAGGTGTCCCTGCCCATGGCAGGGGGTTTGGAACTAACTGATCTCTAAGGTCCCTTCCAACCCAAACCATTCAATGATTCTATGAAACCCTTTTTTATTATGTAATTAATTGATGTGGTGAGGGGAATGGAACCCAAGTCCCAGCTCTGCCTTACGTTAACACACAGGTCACATTATGGGTGTAGGTGGCCTCTGGAGCCAGGGTGCTGCCAAGCCACCCCATCCTGCCCCAGCCTCCCCGCACAGGAGGTGCCACACATCAGAGTGCAGGGAGCCAGCAGGGAAGGGCTTGTGGACAAACTTTTAATATTAAACTTTATCCAATTTAAAGCAACTACTGGCAGGGATAGACTACTACTTTAGAGGCTGGTGTGTATTCCTGGGTTTTGTGTGTTGGTTTTTTGTGTTTGTTTGGTTTTTTTTTTTTTTAATTGAAATAGAAACGTGCTGCAAGATGTAAACCAAAGATGTCTCCATATCTGCCTGCAATCTTTGCATGTTGACAAGTGTGTTACCTTCAAAGTGCCTTTCAGTCTGGTTCTCCTCCTCTTTGTTAGAAAACCTTATGTTACTTGGCTGAACACAAATTACCCTGTGCTAATTGATGTGCTGGAGGTAGCTTTTCTTCAAGAATGAGACAGAGTCCTGAGTTGAGAAAGCTTTGCTCTGTATAAACAAATGGTGTTTGTTATAGATGGTAAAATATGTTCCAAGTTTTTGTTCTGAGCAAGATGTGCCAAGGATACATCCACTAATTTTTTTTAATGCTGGTAATTGGGGATGGAAGGGAAAATTCTTTTCATCCATCTGATCCTGATTGTTATTTACTCAGAAATGACAATTATTTTAAAGAGAATTAATTATGAGCTAGTCACAGAACCCTAGTTCACTGCAGCTGGCTGGCAATGAGTGATTCAAAAGCAGTAATTATTACAGGTTTGGGAAGAGACCTGAAATGACCCAGATGGTTAGCCCGATTAAACTGATCCAAAAGTCACCAGAAGTAGTGCTAATCCTGTTTTTCTACTGGGTACAGCAGTGCATAAATACCTGTGATATCAGGGGACAGGGACTAGTGAATCAGTTTGAGAGCTACACCATAGCCATCCTGCTGTAAGCCAACTCGATAGGCTTTTGAAGCACAGAGGCCCTGGTGGTGAAAAGCTGAGAGGTTAGAACACAGACACTGAATGAAACAGACCCCCTCTGCCAATTTGTGGCTGAGCGGTTATGGGCCTATACACCCTAAAGGGATAAAATAAACTAAGAAAATAATCTGAGAAGAACGAGAGCAAGAAGAGCCCCATTCAGAGTTGAAGCTCTGTGGAAAATTATCAGTTTAAGCGGCGTTTTGTTTTCTATCATGTGTGGAAGCACTATATTACAACAAATACCAAGATTGTCTGGCAGTAGTCTTACATGTGACTAGTTTTGGAGCATTTAATGTACTCTGGCAGTGATCCCTGTACATATATATTAGTGGAAGCTGCTTCTCTATGATAAAAAGAAGCACATGACAGAAATGTTTAAAAGAAGTGAGGAAAAAAATCAAAAAATGTGTTTATGTAAAAATGTATTCATGTCTGCTAGATCTGGTAATGCTGAGGTGAAAAAGAATGCAGGAAGGACCCTTAATATTGAAAACAATATGACAGAATTACATGGATGCTGTGTCCTTTCTCCAGCTAAAGAATCACATTATGGAAGCTTTTAAAGTTTGCCAAGTTGTTTCCAAAAAATTGGGCCCCTCATGGGAAAGAGCTGTAGTAGTATCAGAGAATAGTCAAGAGTCTGTGAGGTTGCAGTGAAGCAGTGGTGTAGCATGTAAAGTCTGTGAGTTCATACATAATAATTTGGTCGAAAAGGACATCAAAATACTTGAGTGCATACTGAAGGAGTATGTAGGCTCAGCCTGTGATTCCTTCTTAGCTCTGCTAAATTGCAGGATGGGGGCAGTGAAGTGTAGTTTATCTTCTTTGACATGTGTTCAAATAGGAATTGAAAACAAAAAATGGCTCCATAATAAAAAAAACCCCAAACAAACAAAACAACAAATGTCTGGCTCAGCAGGGAACTGCAGATATAGATTGAGGCAACTACAGCAAATCAAACCAAACCTTGGTATGCTTTGGGATCCTGGTTGCTACCCTTAATCCATAAAAATGAGGCTAGAAGTACGTGCAATAGAAAAGAAAAGCTGTGAACAGCAGGAGTGTCTCAAGAGGTGGTCATTGGATTGAGTGAGGTTGTCATTCCAACAGTCCCGTATTCTAAAGTCGTGGTTTCTGCGGGATCCAGAAGAAAACAAGATGGGGGATCTGAATTAGCTGGCCTGACCAAGGAATAGGCAACAGACGGAGCAGTGTTAATTGTGGAATTAATTACCTTAGTATCACCTGATAACTATGATGCCCTAGTGACAGGGAGATCACCAGAAAATGAAAGGAGCCACAAAGACCCCTTGAACATTGTTTTTAAGTTTACATGTGTATATGTATATGTGGCATATATACATGTATATATGTATATTTTAAGCTTACACGTATATGTGGCATATACTGGCGGTTATTTCTTGTTACATTTGCATGGGAAGGTAAGACAAAGCCAACTGTCCCCCTAGGAGTTTCTGAAACAACCTGCTGATTGTTGTGTGACTGCTTGTGTTGAACAGAATTGTGTTAGAAGTCTGACACCAAATGGAGCAGAACTCTCCTTGAATTAGATTTCTAAATTCTACAGTGTGCACAAGACAGACACGTGTGTGACTCATAAAGGTATCATACCAGTCTGTCCTCTTTCAGGAAGACTAAATTCCAAAATGGTAATGGCTTTTTATAAAAGCTTAATCTGAATTAGATGAGGCTATTGGGTAAATTGCAATATACTTGTATTTTAAACAATTAAATTTGACAGTGTTTCTTCAAATAAACAACCTCATTCTCATCTTCTATACTCATTGCTTTAGAGCTTAGAAAATCAGCAATTGCACTATGCTGTTAATTCCATTTATTTCTCTATATACATTGTAAATATTAAAAAAGTGTCATTATCTAAAAATTTAAAGTGAACAGATCTTGGTTGACAGGCTGTAGTGACTTAAATGATCATCTTGTCTGCAGCACTATCCTTGAAATTAAAGCAGTTAAAAAAGCATAATTTAGCCTAACTGCTGTACAAATATTTTAGAAAATAGGGTCTTTACACTAAGAAAAATCTGTTAAACAGATACTGAGCCAGCAAAGACACCAAATCAAATGGAAGAGATAGGGAAGGCTGTTACGAGAAAGGATTAAGTTATTCATCTCTGAATGGCGTTTCCATTACTGTGAAACTACTTGGAATGAAATGGGCAAATAGCTTTGTCTGAAGAAAAAATAGCTGGAGTGTGGTGGTATCATTTGCTGAGGTTATTATGAGATGACTTTGATTCAAAAGAAGGGTGAAGAAGAGTTGGAAAGGAATTTTAATCAGGGCTAGCAGGAGAAAGAAAGGACAGAATATAAGTGATTAATGTAGAGGAGCATACCCTGGGCAACAGGCACTTACGTAGCTGGACCGACGGAGTTATTTCCTTGCGTGTTGCTTTCTTCTTCCTCTTTGCGGCCAGGCTGTGGCTGTACCAGTCGGTGTTTGCATGGTGCCACATACAGCCTTGCAAACATTCCCTCTTCGCTGGTCAGTGAGATTGGCAGTGCACTGCGCTTCCTGACCTGAGCACGGGCAAAAGAGGAAAAGAGGAAAGAGTTCAGGGAAGTGCAAAGGAGGGCTGTCCAAGGCAGGACTGCTTTGTATCAGATTGCATTATCACTGGTGACCCAAGCATGGAGCCTGGGTTTGCATGGCATGGTTCGAAGTTTATAATGAGTGTTACAGGGAGTGGGAGAACCAAACCCCAGTGAAGGGAAGTAGATTGGAGTTATGTCAGGGATAGTACAGTGGTTGGTTCATTTATTTTCCCTGAGACATTGTAAAAGAAACAAGTTGGCTTCAGTTATTACAATGAGCTTTTCATAGAAACGAAGCAGGCTGTGGTTTTGGAAAAACCTGTAAGCTTCTCAGCCCAAAAAGTTGTATCCTTCTATACTCTGCTGTTACAAGGAAGAATGATGTCCTGTGGAGACCAAGGAAGGGATTACTTTGAAATGCCAGATTGCTTCTTAGAAACCCCACTGTTGATCTCATTGCTTTTTTTTCTGTTTGGGAAAAGTGGGAGGGCTTGGTTTTGGTTTACTTTGTGTTTTGTGTTGGTTCTTTTTTCTTTTTTTTTTTTTCCCTTTTTTTAAAGTGGCACAGATCAAGTTACACTGAGGATTGAAATGTATTTGATTTCCATTTCCTGGCTTTTGAATCCTTCCTGTACTATGACATGCACTATTCAAGTGTGTGTACCTGTCAAATAGGTTGAGATAGAAATATATCAATTTTTCACTGGGAAGGAAGTATCCTAGCAAAAAAATATGCACAGTTGTTTCAGGATGGTATAGAATTAGCTTTGAGACAGAGGTGAAATTTCTGCTTCTTTTTTTTTTCCCCCGACATTAAAAGTGTCAAAGAAAGCTTAGAAAATTGGTCAGTTTAGTAGTGTTGCTAAAAAGTGCACCTTTGTAGTATTTCCAATTTGGTCTATTGCTTCCCTGTACTGTCAGCAGAGTAGGAGAGCCAGGCCACAACATATGCCAGGGTGGAGTAGAAGGGTGATAGATAACTGGTTGTTTGCTGCATTAATTGAAGAGGACAGAGAGGGATGGTGAATTTCAGAGAGAATATATTGTGTATTCATCCTATTAAAAAAGAGGAAAATTTAGTAAACTTAGGTCATAGTCCAGATATGCATGCTTGCCATCACAGAACCTCCGCATGATTCCATTCTACAGTTTAGGGAGAGCTTGTGGTAAGCACTTACTGCTGTCTTGGAATTGGACCCAGAATGCTCTAGTGGCTTACCATTATACTTGTTATTATTATAAGTTGTGGAACTTTTAAATTTTTTTACCTTTTAAAAAACAAAATTAGCTGCTAGCTTTCCATTATAATTTTCTTTATCATCTGAATGGCCTAAGTTTTACTAAATTCAAAATCATTTCATTGCATCTTGTGATTTTGTACAGCTTTAGTAAGCAGAAGCAATATTTAAGGCAGCATGCAATGAAATGGTAAAAAGAATGCAGTAATCTACATCCTTATTAGTAAATTCTGTGTGCTACCATGAAGCACTGCTGTCCAACAGTATATTTTATCTATAAATATAGACATACAGTTGTTCAAGTTGTCCAAAACTAGCCAAGCAGGAATACAAATGTACTTTCATTCCCATGGCTGTGCTATACTGATAGTCCCTTGGAGTTTGTTTCCAGTATAATTCCATATAATTTCTTGCATATTTGTGCAGCAAATGTTCTGCCAACTGTAAAATTATCTTTACTAATTCTTGTCTAAATTGTAATCCAAGCACTGCAGCAGGACAGACTCTTATACCCCAGACATACAAAAGTGTCGTTTCAGTATGTCTTCAGCATTCACTTAAAGTATTATTAAGCTACTTCAGCCAGGGAACCATATATTGGATCACATTTTGACCCAACAGAGAATAAATGTAAAATGTATATGATGGACAGAAACACCACTTTAATAGTCATACTGTTGGGAACACCTCTTTATTTGCTTATTGCTGAGCCAATTTTATGATAGGTCTTCAAAACAGGCATCTCAGTGTAGTGTGAGGAAGGTGAAAGATGTCTTTGTAGTTTATATAACCTCATTCACCTTCAGATGGGACAGGTAACAGTTGTGGGTTTTATACTTATGGACTTGGTTTATGAGACCTAGTAGGCTTAATTATTCTTATTAAATTTATTAGATGTTTAATTTATTAAATTTATTTATCTTTATTATTTATTACATTATTAATTAATGTAGGTTAAATTGTTTCAAAGATGCCAATCTCACCATCTGCAGAAGCACCAAACTTCTCTCATCACTGTGCTAAAAGGCAAGTTATCAAGAATATAAACATCTCTCTACACTGCAGGCAAAATTGTGACTGGAAGCAGAGAATGTCAAGTACCCACTCAGTTTCTCCAGGGCTGTTTTGTCTTCTTTTAATAGACCTTCTGTTTCACATCTTTGCTCTCCAGTGGTTCTACCAAAATGTGCACATACTTGATAAAGTAGGATGCCAGTGTTTAGTCTCCTAGAATCAAAGCGCTGTGACTTTCATTTCTGTTACTGATAAAAAAATGAATCACTTCACATTTCCCATTAAAAGTATTTACATTGCGTTCCATCTTGTTGCTCTGCAAGTCCAGTTTAACTAGCTGTTACTAAGGGTGCATTGACATTAGAACTTGAAAATCTCTCCTTTTCCTTCCTAGTTTTGTCTGGTTTGGAGGTTCTTTATCTATACATGAGACTGATATGTCTATAAAATGTTTGCTCCCATTTTCAAGCAAATGCAGTACTCCAGTATTTTCAAGATTTCAATATACATTACTTATGTATATATGCTGTAAAGCCTTTTCAGCTCCAGTGTCCCTGCTGATCTGTAATCAGTTTGCTCTGATTTTTTTTCCTGTGTTGTGACACTGTAGCAGAATATTAGATTACAGTGGTGTAATGTTATATATAATAACATGAAAACATGCAAAACCTAGAGCTTTACATAGCCAGTATACTCATATCTTTGAACCCAAACTTGATTTCTTTTCAGGAGGCTGCTTCAACGGTTAAAACATTTTGAGTGCTTGCATAAGAAAATGCAAATATCTTCTTTAAAAGCAGACTTTTCAAAAGATTCACACCTTTATGAATCAGACATTGTGCACTCTGGAGCAGTATATGAATAGATTAGATTCTTGCTAGAAATTATTTAATAAGTTGGACTGGCAAGCACTGAATCAGCATTTAAAAATCTGAAGTCAGTAGTATAGTGTTCCCTATGTCAGACCTTGAGTTTATTTTCTTCTTCTATCTTTTATCTATTCCAAATTCAAATCTCCACTAACACTCAAACCTACTGAGTAATTTTAGCGACATAGCTAAAGATCTCAAGACTGGAACTAGAGCAGAGCCTGAATGAATCCTGCATTTGTTTTTTTTTCCTTTCTGCCAGGGTTTGCTCTGGTTATAAATCAATCTTTGAATTGTGGAAAAAGCAAAAACATAAAAATACATGTGTATGTGAAAAAGAAGACAATGACAATTTTATAGTTATGGGTTTGTTTGAAAGCTGTCATTTCCAGGTTTAGATACCCCAAAGAGTCCCTATTACCTACCATGTATTCAAAATAGCTATTCTTAATCTTTGGAAGTTCTCTCAGACTAGATTTATGTTGTATGGAGTCCTCTTGCAGACCCTACAAAAATTATCACTATATCTTCTTTTCAGTATAGGTTTTACCCATTTACAGCCATTCTGTGACAGCTGTTATAGGTTCCCAGAGATTCATTCCTGGATTTCTCTGTATTTTTGCTTTGCTGTGGTTAACCATTTATACTACTTGCCTTTGATTCTTTTTTCCAAGCAGTGTAAAATGTTGATTACCTTCCTATGATCAGAAAAACCTGGCAGATCACTGTAAAGAATATCCAGTGTGATGCTCCCTTAAATTTATGTACATGTATTTAAGTGCATGACCAAATTTTAAAGCTAGGCATTCTTAGCCCAAATGATACATACATGTGATAAACAAACCTGACAAGAAGACCAGAGAGAAGGTACTGGGGAAAAGACACACCCACAGCTAAACCAACTTATTTAACATTATTGACTAAGAGCGGAAGTATTCCATGAGCCTTTGTGTAACATGAGCCCTCTGAAAAGATACAAGAATTTCAAAAGCTGTAGGGGATGGCAAAAATTCCAGTGGCAGGCAAGAGTAAAGCAGGGCACAGATGGATGTCAGGTGAGAGCAGGCATCTCTACATTTGAGGTCATTCAGAAGGACCTGGATGGGTTGGAGAGAAGTTCAATACAGGGAAATGCAGGGTCCTGCACCTGGGAAAGAATAACCCTCTGCACCAGCACAGGCTGGGGTCTGACCTGCTGGAAAACAGCTCTGCAGAGAAGGATCTGGGAGTCCTGGTGGACAACAAGCTGTCCATGAGCCAGCAGTGCCCTTGTGGCCAGGAGGCCCATGGTGTCTTGGGGTGCATTAGGAAGAGCATTCTAACAGGGCAAGGGAAGTGATGCTGCCCCTCTGCTCAGCCCTGGTGAGGCACATCTGGAGTGCTGTGTCCAGTTTTGGGCTCCTCAGGACAAAGGAGACAGTGGAGCTCCTGGAGCAGGTCCAGTGAAGGGTGACAGAGATCATTAAGGGACTGAACATCTCTCTTACGAGGAAAGACTGAGAGACCTGGGCCTGTTCAGCTTCCAGATGAGACAATTGAAAGGGAACCTCATCAACATTTATCAGTGTCTCAAGGGAGGTGTCAAGAGGATGGTGCCAGGCTCTGCTCAGTGGTACAAAGCAATAGGACAAGGGGCAGTGGGCAGAAACTGATGCACAGGAGGTTCCACCTGAACATGAGGAAGAACTTCTTTACTGTGCAGGTGACTGAGCACTGGTACAGATTGTCCAGAGAGGTTGTGGAGTCTTCCTCAGTGGAGATATTCCAGAACCATCTGGTTGCAACCGTGTGCCCTGTGCTCTGGGATGACCCTGCTTGAGCAGGGAGGTTGTACCTGATTACCCACTGTGGTACCTTTCAAGCTGAGCCAGTCTGCAATTCTGTGATTTAGGCTTTCACATGTTCCTTGTGTAGCAATGGCATCACTCTTGGGAAAAACTCCTGTAATGGTTAAATGATTCAGAGAATAAAGCTAGCAGTTTGGGATTGAGACAGCTGTTTTTTTTTGATTCAGTGAGTGAAATGTGGAAAAAAGGCAAAAAACCCCAGACTAACTCACTTTCTCTTAGAAAATTATTCTGATTGTTCTGATTAAATGTAGCCAACTTTGAAAGGGAAAACATACTAATTTTTTTCAATCTCAAACCAAATTTTTAAAAGATACTAAGTATTTCTTAGCTATAAAGATATACCAAGCTTGACTTGAATTCACAAGGACAAAAAGTTGAAACTCCTCTCGATTTTGTTACAGAAATGCAGAGTTACCGAGTTTCAATTGCTGCTTTTCAAGGCATTAAGAACGTACCAGATATCAGTCGAAGAAGCTGGAAGAAATTAAAGCATCTGGAAAGGACTATTTAAAAACTACCTATCTGGCCTGCCTACTGCTGCCATGGAAAATCCTCTGTTGCTTCAGTGAACTCTTCTTGGATGGCTGTGTGCGCTCATGTTGAAATACACATTAAAATCAAGAGGGAGTCTGCAGAGGCCCATGAGTGTGCAAGTGTAGAATTTACTGCTGCATTACAGACTAAAATACCCCTCTAAAGTACGTGTGGCTAAAAAATAGATTGGTCCCTGAAAGCAGCAGAGGCAAAGGGTCTCAATTCATGCTTTCACCTTATTAAGTAAGGAATGTAATCCAGAATAAGAGACAACAGAAAAAATAGTCATGATTGAAAGTTAAAATGTTGCTTCCTCTTAGGGTGAGTTAGCCCTTTTTAGAACTTCAGGTTTATTCTTAATTCCTGATACAGCCTTTTTCTGCATTAAACAAGAAGAGATGCCAAATCTTTCACTGAGATGGGGATGAAAATGATTGATGTCCCTTAATATGTACAAGATGATTGAAGGGATGAATTTTAATGCTGTAAAAGTAACACCAAAGTGTTTATTCTTCTGACAGGCGGGATGATGTTTTCACTCAGCAGCAAAAAGGAGGTGACCTAATACTTAACACTGATGGGATGGGAAAGCTATGCATCTAAGTGGAGGTCTGTACAAAACGGCTGTTAATTAGTTCCAATACTGGTTCAGCAATCACAGCCATGTTTCTTGTGACCTCACTGTTGTGGCATCTGGGCAATTATCTTTGGGATAATGAGCCCCTTCATCCATAGCAGAACAACAACATCTCCACTTGGCTTGCCAAAGATCAGAGCCAGTCTGCTTCTCATCAGGGTGCCTGCCATCCCCTTTGTATCACACCTTATTTCAAGTATAACCTTTCACATCTTACATTAATTGTTTTTAGATTAAAAATTAATGAATCAATTTTAGCAGCATTGGGCAGAAGTGTGTGTGGGGGATGGGGTGGTGTTAATAAGCACAAAGTATCATCCAAGAGGTAATTTGGATCTTAAATATTCCTGTCTGAGTTTTTAAATGAAAGAGAAACAACCTTCCAGATCACTGGTTACAAGTGATTGTAATCTTTTTCATCTATGAAGAACTGTAATTAGCAGAAAGTATGGTCCTTCTTCCTCAACAGTATAGTTTTAATAAAAATAATATTTACAAACTATTCATATAATGCACAAAAATTATAGAAGCAGTCACACAAAGACTACCATTTCTTAATATTTTTGTATTCCACACCATGGTGTAGAACAAAGCTTTTGAAACATTTGACTCTTTGGAGAAGTTTTTCTCTTAGTTCAATCTTTAAGGGTAATGTGAAGATTTGCTTGATTCCACTGAAATTATTGAAGATGTTGTGGCTAAATTTCTGTAAGACTACTTGTTCATGTTTATTGATGAGGTATGAAGCTTTTCCCTTGCTTTGAAGAGTACTTAAGAAGATACGTTGCAATTTTACAAGGTGTGGCATTCAGTGCAGGCGCATGACATGAATTGCTAATATTTTGGATTGCCTTATTTCAATACAGCATAAATAGGAAATACTGAAGCTTGAATTCTGTCTCCATCCCCTGGTTTTGCAAACTTTATGTCCTTTTACCTTTTCTCCCCCACTTGCACATTATAGTTAAGCTTCTTCTGCAGACTTTGATTAAACTGAAGGAGAGCTGTGGTTTAATTTTCCTCATAGTCTGATGAAAAGGTGCTTCTTCCAGCTAACAGGAGCTACTGAGTTTCCTTGAAATAGCAGCTAGAAAGTTATCCAGTGCCTAATATAAAGTGGGAACATCAAAATTTGTTCTGTTTTTCTTTTTTTTTTGATGCAAGCTAACGCTAATAATTTGTCATGTTGTTTGACCTGTAGAACATATGTCTCTGAAAATATCTTCCTTGTTTTTATATCTTGTTTCGTTATTTCAAATTTGCTCTTATGTTCATTCAACTGTAACTCTCTACTTATGTTTTTCCATGTCTTTGAACTGTATCATAACTGTTGTTTTTCTTTCCTTTGTAATAAACCAATCAAATACTAGTAATTAATTTACATTGTAATCTACAGACTTCTCATTATCACACTGAGAAGGTGAGAAACTAAGAGACTAACATGTATGGGATATTTGCTTAAGAAAGAAGGAGATTTTTATGGTTTTACATATAAAATATATAAAATTCTAATTTCCCTTGATCATCCTTCTTCATGGCTTAAAAATTACTTTGAATTTAATCTAGTCAACTTTTATGAATGCAAAAAATTGAAAAATCTGATAGAGTTTAAATTACACAGGTTGCTTAAAGGCTAGATATTTCACCTCAAAAGCTACCTCTGTTGGAGTAATTCCACAACTCAGCTTACTCGCTTGCATGGTGTGTTGTGAGAGATGACAGCAATGCTTTGAGGAAGGCATATGTCACACTGGACTCTCTGAGCCTCTTCAGCTTTTCCTGGCGCCATCCGATGGCTTTCTCTCAGAACATGTTGTCTTTTATTTTGGATACCTAGTGAATGCAGCTTCTGTTGCTGTGCCTACATAGCCATTTCCCTGTATTAATTATCACCTGCGCCATTCCTCCATTGATCCATTTCTGTGTTCAGTTTGCCCTTTCAAGTGCTGCCACTGCTTTGATGAGAGAAAAATAAAAAATTATACTGTTTCTTACAAGCACGCTTCCTTTTCAGGGGATAGGCAATTTAGTATACAGGCTCTTTTGCCATTAAAATTCCCATTATGAATCTTTATGAGACATCACAAATGTGCAGAGTGCAAATATAGAGCACAGTTCAATCAGCAAAGGTTAATGAAGACAGCCTATTAGTATCCTGCTGGGTTTGTTGCCGAATGCATTGTAGTAATGCTTGGAGGCTTTGCTCTCAAGGGAGCCCCAGCACTGTAAGGCAGGGAGAGCACCATATGTGGACAGAGAAATGGAGAATGCTTGTAAGTTCATAGGCAAGGCTGAAAAAAGAGTTGTAATTAGACAACTAAATAATAAAAAAAAAAATTTAAACAGCATGCAAGGACCATTCACAGGGGTTCCTATCTCTTACTTTGCTAAGGCAGATATGGAAATAGGAAAGTTACTAAGCACAGGCTGAAGTACTTCTCTTGTCCTGTGTTTATCAGGGGCAACTGCTCTGCTTTGCAGCCAGGCCAAATTAAGAGTTTGGGTGTTGGTCAAGTCATGTGAAAGTCATTAAGGCCCAGGGTCTAGCTATTTTGTGTACCAGTCTGGTAAGAGATGCTAGAAAACACAGCACACAAGCTGAAGTTGCTCAGAGCATTTGGGTTATTGCAAATAGACAAAACCTGCATTTGACTCTGGAGGCAGTTTTGGTCTTGATGGTATTTCTAAGGGGTGAACTAAAGAGTAAGTTGCTTGTTTGATAGCAAATGACATCAGTATGCCAGGAACAGGTCTGTCATGTCTCTTTTTGGAGCTGACTGGCAACCACTACTATTTTAAACAAGTCTTGCTTCTCTGAGTGTTGACATATGCAGGGTTAAGAATTAGCATTTTATAACACTGCAACTCAGGAACTCAACCTTGCAATTCACACACTAAAATTATGAAGTGCAATTATTTAGTTTGTTAAATTTGCATTGTTACTAGAACTTGAAGACTTCTATTTTCCAGATCTCTCTCTGTTTTGACAAGCAGGGCTTGAAACACTGCTGAAAACCCCAAAGGAAAATCAGGTTCTTCTGTAGCTGATCCACTTCAGCTGGAGAGTAATAAAAATGCCAGATATAGCGTGGCCTATTGACTCTGAAGATACCATATCTTTCTGCAGGAGAGAGGGGTTTGAGGGAAATCTTTTTTGTTATGGTGCAAATATTCTGCAGTCTGGAGATACCCTTCTCATGTTATAGAGTTGTCTCCTGCCAAAATGTGTGGACAGTTTGTGCCACATGGCTTAAATGTGGGGCATTACCAAGTGCTGTTGCAGAGTGACTGATAAAAAATGTGGTAACAGAGCTAAAAGGAGTAGTTTGAGAAATGTGTTAAATGTAGCAAGAAGTCCTGTAATTTGTAATAGCTCTTTCTGTGATACAGCATGACAACAATGATTTTAAATGCCTGTGGCTATGCATGCTTTAATATGACATTAGTGTTACCCTCTTGTTCCATATTCTGGTTATTTAAGGATGTGCTTAAAGTACGTTAGAAACAATGTAAGTCTTTCCTGTGAAAGACTTTATGCATAGAGAGTTCTGGCATTTGAGAGGTAACAAATACATTTATAAAAATACTACTCAAGTCAATGGCTTGTGAAGGATATTAAGATAAGTTAACGTCATCTGGAAAGCAATAATTAGATGAAGATGGAGAAAATAAAAAATGATATTGCATAACTTTATCAGATATTATTTGTCCATGACTAGAAGTTTAAGCTGTATCTTGAGTTTTCTGAAAAGTTACCTTTATTTTAATTTCAAGTAAATAAACGTTTACTGAATATTGCAAAATTCAGTAAATAATTTTCTGCCAGAAAATCACATACACTTTCATGAGCTTAGCAGGCTTGAAAGTTGCTCTCTCTTGAGGCAGGTTACAAGTGGAACAACAAACGTAATGATGACTTACCTTTTCAGATTAGTTCCTTCTCTATCGACATTTTTGATCCTCAGTGTCAAGGAAGGTAGAATAGTTTCTCACCACTCCTTTTTCCTCAAGTGGGTATCTGCAATTCTTTAGTTTTTATGACATATCAACACGTAGAAATTTAAGAACTCATCTTTTCTATCTTGACTACTAACTCGTGTCCAGCTGATGCACTTCAGGAGGTTTTTGATTACTTGAAGTGCTGATCCTTGCTGAACATTCTGCTAGTTAGGTCTGGCATTTACAGTATAGTGAAGATCCAGAAAACCTCACTAAATTTTACATATAATTTGCTTGTTTGCAGAGATGAGACAGGCTTGTTGCTGTGTAACGCACTGCTGAATGTTTCTTTAATGCCCTCATGTTCTCCAGTCAAGAATGTCAGTTTAATACTTGAAAAAACAACTAGAACCCACATGGTTCCTAGAAATTTAACAAGGTGTAATACAAAATAAGGCACATATGCAAGAGCATGAGTTATGACATGTATAGGAACCATGACTTTGCATTTCCTGACCCTCAGTATTTTGCTTAGTCTGCACAGCAGGAATAAAGGAGAAGGTGAGAGTATTATTCAATTGTGGGTGCTTGTAAAACAGGGGAATACAGAAACTTCTGAAAAACCAACTCATGCTTGCAGGCATAAAAATTGAAGAAGAAAAGATTTTAACTAAAGCACTACTGCTTCTATTTAACATGGAGGGGATTTTACAGAGCTGTAGTAACAATTTAAAAGTTAATGGAGACCTGGAAACAAGGGGTTGTTTCAAACCTAACATGGTTTACTCTGTGTGGGTAGATTAGTGGCAATTCTGAACAGTAACTGTCAGCAGAAAAGAAAGCTGTGTTATTCTGAAAGGCTTTATCTGGCAAATATTTAAAATTAAGACATCTGATGAGATGATAGTGTGCCTGTAATAGAATACTGCTTCTGAGAGAGTCTGAAGTCTTGGCCTTGAAACTGATGGACATTTTCTTGTTTACTTCCTTGAGCTGAAATGAAATAAAAAGCAACAAAGTTTGAAACCATGGTAGTGGAGAACAATATCTTGGGCCTTCATGAAGCCCTTTACTGTCTCTAAACCATTGGTGTAAGGATATAAAAGGGAGACTTAAAAATTAAGCCTGACCAATTTTCTTTCTGAAATACTGTCAGAGATGGCAGTAGAGTTCCCCATTGAAATTACCATTCTGGAATTGTACCAAAAGAGTACAGCCTTCTTAAGTATTCAAAAGTACTCAGCCTTTATTCAGCCTTCTTAATAATTCTAAGGGCATTCAAATTTCTGGTTGGTTTTGTTTGTTGTTTTGTTTTTTCTTCTCTGTTTGTACAGCATGCTACTAATTTCAAGGTAGAAAAATTACACTTTGTTTTATCCTGTAAATATCTATATTTAGCTGTCTTGGTTACAGGTGGTCACAGTGTTTAGGGGCAAAAATTCTAGCCTGAAGTAAGAAATTATGTCCCTGGTTCAGAATAGTTTTTTAATATGGAGAAAGAATTGTAGCTAAAGAAAGAAAATGCACTGCAGAGAGTACTCTGTTGTAGTATTTTGTATGTTGAGTAAAAGGTTCAGTAATTCTGGTAACCATTTATTCTGTTAAGTCCATTTCATTTTATTGTGTCTTCCTGATTTTGCTGCTTCTAGCACTTGTGCTTAGTGGACTGGTGCAGAATTGACAAAATACTTACTATTCTGGCAGCTGATAATCACATTTGTTAGGAACCATGATCATACAGTGCAGACACACAATTACACAGGAAATAATACCTTCATTCTGTGTACTTTCATTTTATTATGGAGTTACTAGTGCTATTCCTGTTGTTAACATTAAGCTCCATTTTTTCACTTTATTAGTTCTGTGCAACTAAATCAGCATATTTTACCTAGGTTCATAGCATTCCTTGTGTCTAGATTCAGTGTGTTTCATGGAATGGTTTTGTTGAAAGGGATCTTGAAGAGGCAGGAGACGGAGGGGACAGAGGGGATGTGGAGGAGGAGTGGTTAGAGGGTGGCACTGCATGCAGATCACAGAACCAGGTGCCTCTTGAACAGCCTGTTTGGAGATTATGTGGTAGGGTAGGTAAAAGATGGAGGATTGCTAGACATATATATGTACTTGCTTTGCTTATATTAGGTCACTAACTAGAGTTATTTTTTAATAAACCCGTGGTAACAACAAAGACAGTTTAATCAACCACTACTTTGAGGGATTCTATTCAAAGAAATAGGTGAGGGGGAGACTGAACAGGTCTTAGTCATACTAATAGGTTTCTTTCCCTGTAAAGGCCCCTATATAGCTCCATGAAAGGTTAATATATTAGGGCAAGTATTGCTTTAGCAAAATCAAATTTGTAATTAGATTTATATCACCAGATGTCTTCACTGAAGGGTTTAAGCAAGTGTATCCTTTTGAAACTTCACTATGTTTGCCACTTTGTGTGTCTTTGTGTTTTGTTGTTTTGTTTTGTTTTGTCTAGGAAAGTTGATGATTTGTCAAAGCCCAGGTTTTTGTTATTTTACTAGTGTTACATCTTGTAAATCTTTACATTAAGAAAATAGCAGAAATAACGTGGATTGTTGTGAATTCCAAATATGCTTTATGGGAAAAAAATTTTAATTACTCTAATTTTAAGTTTATGGAGCTGTAAAACTGTGTAGCTGCTAAGATAATCTATGCTTGTTGCTGACAATGTTTATTATGCTCTATTTTGATGGTACAATATGCTGTTGCATTTTCCCTTCATGTGTATGCCTCTGCCTGCATAGTATGCCAAATAATGTATCGTAGAATATTGAACAACCTGAGCAACTTTGGGGATGAAGCTTGGTAGTAGTAGTTTTGAATTACATTGCATGGAGTTTTCTACCTAATTCTCAAGTGTGCTAAAATACTGGCTGAATTTTACAGGGACTAATTGACATATGTAGTAGTGAGTGGTTTTGTGCTCCAGCAGAAACGTTACAGATGTGGTGCCATGTAATGTGTAAACTGTTCTGAGGGCTTAACAGTGACTGTTTCTTCTATTGGGATGGACCTGATTATCTCCTCGGACAGCTGCAGTTATGAAGGGATTGATACACTGCCCTGTATCAGCCTACCTTGGTTAGCAGCTGCCTTATGTCCTCTTCTAATTTGACAAGAATTATGATGTGCAGTCTTGCAGAATAGTCAAGTTGCCCAATATTCAGGTTGCTCTGTATCCTACTAATGGGACTTTCACCTTGCTAAACTGGGGAAATACTTACAGCAACATTACCTGTCCATAAGTTTTTGAACTTGCAAATACCCTGGAGCAAAAAAAAAAAAGGAATTCCCTGCTGTTGCTAGTACACTTTTTGCAGTTTGTGACTTCTTGCCAATGCATTTTTGTTTGGACAACACTCTCAGGGCACATGGTGTGACTCTTGGGGATGGGCATGTGCAGAGCCAGGAGTTGGGCTCAATGATCCTTGTGGATCCCTTCCAACCTGGCATATTCTCTGATCCTGTGATCTTTTTGTAGGGTGCAGATGGTGCTGTGCAGCCATATGGTCCATCCCTGACAATGGATTTTTGAAGCTGTTTTCTTGCGAGCAGGAACGGGAAATGAAAGTGTATGCAGAGTAATTGTTCAAAGAAATGGTGTTTTCTGTTCTCCATGGTTCCTGTGAAAGCAGAGGACAATTTATGACAGCATGCAGGCATCCTCAGTAAGTAGGCATATTCATATTGCCTATTTCATTGCTGAAGAAGTTGAGTCAAGCAGGGTAGTTGATTTGCTTACTTGTGTCTTATTCTGAGTTTGTGAGAACAGCAAAGAATTTTGTGAAAAATAAGATAGTCTCCACTGCAAAGGGAAACTCAAGGTATGAAAAAGGACATTTATGTAGATCTCTGCTGAACTTTTTTCACTGAGTAGTGCTATGATACAACTGCCTGAGGAGGTTTTGATTTAAGCTTAGCATTAAAATCCAATTGATCAGGGTTCTGACCATGGCGACATTTACGAAGCAAACACCATTTTGAGCTGAGGAATTCTTGCTTTATGCTTTGCTAGGTGGGTTCAAATTTATGTCCTTCCTACAATTTTTGTGAACTTAAATGACATTAAAATTTGCAAAACATTCCTTTTTTTTTTTTCCTCTAGTCAAAGGTGATTGCAATATTTTTCTCTACAGATTTCCTTGCCCTGGGTTGAAATTCTGATATTCTGTAAGCAAATACGCTTCTCTGTAGATGGTGAGTTTAAGGAGTCACTAGGAAACAGATAGTACTTCCCTGAGGCACCTAACACCTGCTAATAATTTGATCATAAGGAAGGAAGCTGAGCTTGATTATAGTCCTAGAGAAATATAATCTAGTTATTCAGAAATGTTTATTTCTTGTAAGATTTTTAGGTTAATGGGCTTTTAAAGCCGTTCATAAAAGCCTATCACAGGTTTCATATTTTTTTTGTAATCGCAGGAATTTAAAGAAAAAAGCAAAAGATATATAAAAGCTGCTTTCAGTTTCCCTTTAATGTAATTTTCATATAGACTTTAAATAATTCTATTTAATATTGTTCTTGTTTAAGTTAGGCTCAATTTAAGGACATTATTGCAATACATATACTAATGTCATCTCATGGAAACTGATCTTTGAACTCAGGCAAAATCTTCCCCTTGCTACATACAACAGTTACTAGAGACATTTACTTAAAAGTTGTGGTTATCTAATGTGAGTATTTTGAGCTAGGTGAGTGCCTACAGCAGCAAAATGATTTGAGAGAGAAATCTGCATTTTAAATAAACTCATTATTGAAATAGGTGAGAAGTAATAAACCAGAATTTCCACTATGAAAGTATGTGTAGGAATTTAATACAGATATGAGAAATAGATAATGTCATAATAGTATTGTCCATTTATCTATAACAAGATTTTGCCTCTATTTCTGATATTACTTACCATTTTAGACTCAGTGTTTTGAGAACAGCTGCAGCATAAGTATTCAATAAAATTAATTTTGTGATACAGAATAGTTATTTCCTTTAAAAAATAGCTACCTGGATTTTCATGTCATGTGCTTTTTAGTTTAGTCAGAATTCTCCTCCATTTTTAGTAAAGGTTTACATTTTAATAAAGGTGAATGCCAGCAGTGAGGTGAGTGTTGTAAGAATCATAGAATTGTTTAGGTTGGAAAAGATCTTTAAGGTCAAGGAGTTCAACTTAATCTAGCACTGGATTTCACACAGCTGTGGGGTCTGATTAACAATGAATTGAAGACTATATTTATTCAGAACTTAGTAGTCAGAATCACAGTTAGTGCTTTTGACTATTGTATAAATGGTCTATAACTCAGATCTAATTGATTGCAGGTATTTTTTAATTACCAAAAATGGCATTTGTGAAGTAATGGAAAAGACTTGCAAATGTGGAGAGAATTTGGCCAGTAATTCTTCCAAGGGAAAGAAAAAGATTTGGAGAAACCTGCATCTTTAATTTTAGAATTTTTTAAAGTAAGGGTTTTTTCGCTATTCATCAATATGCAGCTGTTCAGAAAATGTAGAAAATTATAGTAAAAACACAGAGTTGTGGAATAATCTTTTCTCTCAAGCCTTCCCCTTTAATAAATTATCAGAATGCAGCAATCTTCTGAAGGTGTAGAAAATTTAAAAAGTTTTTTGTTATTCAATTCACGTAGCCAAGAAAAAAATGAATGCACTAAATCCTTTACCCATTTGGTTCTAATGCAATCACCACTATTCTATGTTCTGCTAAAATCTGTTGTTAATATTCATCGTATGTTTGCACACTCATGACCAATTTCAGTCATCACATTAGTAGGTAGTAACATTCTGTGGAAAGAGAGAGTGAGAGGGAGATGAAAGATGCATATAACTTGGGCTGATTAAAATAATGGATGCGCTATCATTTTCCTGTTGTTCTTGGTTTGTTGGAACACAACTGCCTTTCATTGCTGGTGATAATACTGCTTACTGGTGAAATGAGCATGTTTATAAAATGTAAAAGAATGTGCTTGAAAAATTCAAAGTAGTAAGGATTAATCTAAGCTTTGTGTACTCTGATTTTGCCTCCTTCTGAATATTTCTGCAGTTGTCTTTTGTGAAACTCCCCAGAAACAAGAATGAAATGAGGAGATAGGATAATTTAACTGACTTGTCTGACTAAGAATTTTATTACTAGATGTGATAAGTTCAGTCAGACATTGAAAACAATAGGTATATTTCTAAGTAAATCTACTGCCAAGGAATGATTAAAAATATAAAAATATTTCTTTAGTAGTTACTGTTCCCGTTAGAATATGACCAGTATCCCTACTGAGATGGAAATTTCTTTACAACTGTTGTTTTTTTTTCAGAAACTGTACATTCATGAAGTGAAATTAATTTATAAAGATACTGGTTACAACTTTTAAATGCAACCTGATACAATTTAAATACAGCCTGAAACTGGTATTACCAGAAGAAGGATTAATACTTTGCTAAATCTGATAGTCTGATTTGCTGATCTAATAGTTTTGACTTATTTTAACCTTATGAATGAGGAAGTTTAGAATAACCCTGGGTTTATACAGTTTTTTTTCTATAATATCTTGAATGGTGGAGAGCTGATTTCAATAGACTCTTACTGAAAGATTCACCCTAAAGCCTCATACAGGTGAATATCAAATCCTCAGTCACTGCATGTGGTGATTTTCAAGCTCAGTCAATCGATACTTCAGAATAATTGGATGCACTTGTGGCTCTTCCCAAGAGATTTATCAAGGATAGTCTGAAGTAAGCAGCACGGTGAATCTGCCATGTTTGTCCTGACCATGTCAAGCATGGCATTGCTATTCACTGAAATTAGATTTTAGATTAGCAGCCTGAAAACATTTCAAATTACTTTTCACCCTAGCATACTCCTTTTACTTTGTCTCTTACCTATCTTGACATGTGGGATCCTCAGAAGTGAAGACTTAGGAAACAGTAAATTGTTTTTGCAGATTGCAGTTTTTCAGAAAAAGTAATAGTACAGGAGCAGAGAGCAGAGCTGGAAGGGAAAGTGTTAACACTGTAGAAAACAGTCTGAAAAAGAAGGTTGAGGTGAAAAGAAAGAAATAACAGTTGACCTCTGTGGGTCATGTCATACGTAAGAACAATGGAAACTACTTTTTTCAAAAGAAAATAAATCCCAAAATTCTAGCCCTAGCGAACAAAATAAAAATTCTTTAGTGTTTATAGTAGTATGTTGGCTAACACTAGAGTTCAAAGGTAATCTCAGAGTATTTAATTCAGGCATCAGATCTTAGGGTTATTCACTGAAAAATCCCAGAACATCTGTGAAGCAAAAATCTTATTTGTTTACCGTTAAAGGATTGTAAATTCTGCTGAAGTCGACATCTGCTATTTGGTTATGAGGAAAAGTTAACTTCAAGAAATAGAAGGTAGTAGAGTAAGAAGTTATAATAGAAGATAAACACAGATCAACAGCAAAATTTTTAGTTCAACATTTCAATTTTTTGAGATGTTTTATAACCAGATTTAGCTCTGAAATTGAAAATTAAATTCATTTGTCTACATCCTATTAGGACAGTACATCTTCACTGATGTGCAGGAGGCTAGAACTTCTCTCCCTGAAGAACTTCTCTCCCTGTTTCGAACCTGAAACATTTTCCTGAATACCTACAGGACTGAACATCTACCCCACAGGAAAATTAATTTGAACATTTGAAAATGGCCACAATCACTTTAGGTATGTGAATTAAAATTCATGTTTGAAGCTTCTTAAATTTAGGCATGCTGATAAGAATTCTTTTCAACTAGGTTCTTTTCCTGGTTAAGTCATCTTTTATGATCGCTCAGTAAAAATCCATGACACAGGCAAAATTAAAACCCCCAAAAGAATAAAAAAAAAAAGTCGAGTACTCCCTTTACCCTAAGTACACCTCTCTGCTTAGCAGTTTCTTAATGTTAATATTAAACACACAAAGGAGATAGCAGAACAAGCCCTTTTCCAGTGTTAAATGAAATGCCAATGTAGGTTCAAGGAAAGTAGATTTTAAAGATAGATCGACCCTCTGTTTGTGAGATGATTGTTTTATGCTGTTTAATTGAATAAAATTTGGAGTTCTGTATGTTCCACATCTAGATGTATTTGGAATGCTGATCAAAGCTCCTTTCTGTCTAAATTAGAGAAATTGCATCTGTTATCACATGTCCAATTGTCTTGTAATGACGCAAGAAAAATGGAAATATTTCAAAATGGAAAATTCACATTGCAGAAATAGATGGAGATGAAAGTATGTTGGTGTAGTGGAGTCTCTTCCAGAGACATTCTCCAGAAGAGAATTTACCGAATATTTACAATAACTGCATGAAGATCAAAAAACTCCTAACAAAGTAAAGGATTGAATATAGTGAGCAATTCTCAAAAGCGTTTGCTCCTGATTAAATGTTGTGTGGAACTTGCAGATTCTTCATAGAGAAAAAATAAAAAACAATTATTTGATATGTACTGGAATAGAGAATAACGGAAGATATGAGACTTTGGGAATCTGTTGGATCTGCTAACATAAGGGAGGAGAATGTGCAGAATTCCCAGCGGATTTTGAGGCACAGGCGTACATCCCGATGAAGGCTGGTAATGAAGAAGAAAGGAAAACTGAAACAACAGAGGAGGGAAGATACTGACCAAATTGTGTGGAACGGCACTTTAGCTGAAGCTAAAGTAATCCCGTCATCTATGCAAAAGGCAACAAATAATGTTAAGATCAGTGGACCGTTAAAGCCAGAGTGCAGGTTGATTCAACACTGGGTTTTGAATTATCACCAGTGGTATGCAGGGGAATGAAGGTAAGGAAGGCAAGGTTTACATGTTGACTGAATAGTGTTATTATTTGGTTGTCATATTCAGTGATAGGAGAATGGAAAATATACTGCTAAGTCAGGTTGGTTTTTTTGTTGATGTTGTTTGGGTTTTTTGTTTTTGTTTGTTTGGGTTGGGTTTTTTTTGTTTTGGGGGATTTTTTTTGTTTTGTTTTTTTTCTGTTTTTTTGAGGTTTTTTTGTGTTCATGGAGCTCCTTCTTCTCATGAATGAAGATAGATAAAGTCATCTTTATGTTTGGTGTTAACTCAAATAATACAGGGACAGAAAGAGAGGCGTAAGATTTACCTGGATGTTTGTAGGCTCCAGGACATTATTTGCAGGTGTCCATAATACCAAGAGGAGATACAGCTCTGTCTATTACATGGTTTGTTGGCTTATTTCTAGCTTATATTTCTGTACAGCCTTTGTGGAAGAATGAGTTTCACATTCTTTAAAAAGCAAAACCAACCAAACAAAAAGTCCAGCACAGAATCAGGTTAACCCCCACAGGTCTGAAGATGTAATTGGATTAGGTGAATGTTCAGTAATGCTCTTCAAATGTTTGCAGTCTTCCAGGAATATTTGCAAAAGTGGAAGTAAAAATTATCATCCCTGTAAGAGTTCTGTGGGTCAAGGATTAGTGAAGAGTTATAAAAAACGAAGAACTGAAGCAATACTGTAATACAAATGGAACATCCATCAGAAAATTTATCTCTGAATGTGAATAAGGTATGTTATCATTTAAACTTGACTTCAGGCAACTGTCAATTTTGGATCAAGATTGGCACTATAAAGAGTACAAAACCAGAGGCATCACAGATGAAAACAATGGGGTACACTAGAACTAATATTTCAGGGATAGGAAAATAAAATACTGCCCCAAAGACAATATTATTCAGTGTTAGAAGGAAGTCCATGTCTCTTGAATATCCCCAAAGAGTAGAAAGTTTGTACCATGGATCTGAAATCAGTGGTTTAAGCTCATGGTCACGCATTATTCTATGGAAATGAAAGAATAAAAAGTCAGAACTGTGGTATGTATTCAGTTCAGGCTTTAAACTTTTCTGTGAATTATATCAGGATTTTTTTGTGTGTGTGGCTGCATACTTACTGATCAAAGAAACAGAGTACATCTCTACAGGAATAATCTGGTGCAAATGTGATATGGTTTATGCATACATTAGTTGCTAGTTACTCTACTACCAGTGGAATAACACATGTATAACATTAGGACTTGGAAATGACAGTCTGGGTAACTATTTCCTCTTTGGGACATATTAGAAGTTGGCTACCTTTGTAAGTTATTCTGAATATTGATGAGCAACTAAATGGCTACATTTTTGTTTACGGGGAGCCAAAGGAATGCTGAGTTGCAAATACACCTGGGCTCCAGAGAGTTTCAGCTGAGCTGTAAAAAGAGAACTTTAAAAATTTGCAGTCAGAAGGAAGACACAGGCTCCTCAAAATATTAAGTTGTTCAAGAATTTGGTGTCTCCTCAGTGTTTTCATAATTCGAACTCACAGAAACATTTTCTACTGGTCAGTAATTACAGGTGAAAACTAGGCCTTGTGGGAGTTGATAAAAATTCTTCCATCAGCATCAGGGAAATCAGGATTTGCATATTAATTTCTGGATGTGTGTGCATTACATTCATGAACAGCTAGAGTGAAACACTCTGTCTGTAGCTGTAAATCTGCATTTCATGTTTCTACATACCAAATAGGTATAAAATGGCATAGACTATACTCTAGAGCCTATAGCCTTGGATATGAAAAAATTGGGTTCTAAATATGTCTGTTGACAAAATACACAGATTTCCTGAGAAAATCCTTAGATGCAGAAATTTGCTGCTGCTTATATATAGTATCCCTGCATATTAATTGCAATGACACAGTAAAAGTTGTTACAGGTTTTCAGAGGTGTAGTGTGATACCAAGTTTAAAAGGTGCTGGAGGGAATATAAACTATCAATGAAAACTGTAAGGAAGAAAAACTAAACTGTGTCTTATGCATTAGAACAATGATGCTAAGAGCATTACACCTGATGGAGGTACAAACTAGCTCCATTAATGTACACATTTTACAGTGTGTATATTACAGCACCATTTTTGGGAACAATGAATAGCCGACTGAAAATTTCTCAAGTTTCTCTCTCAGAACATGATTTTGAAGAGAACCTAGATGACTAATTTTTTCTTGGTAGCATCAGAGTTGGATGGTCACTCATACTTTTAAATGACAGAATTTTTCTGTGTGTTCTGTTTTTGTTCACTTCTAATGTACATTTATGTGATTCAGCTTTATCGGCATGACAGTTTGCAAAAAGTGAGTTTCAAAGTCTTGTGCATGACAATTAAAATAAAATGGATTTTAAGGTTACATGCATAAAGTGATCTCACCAGCAGTGTTCGCACATTCCTCTACCTGGGAAACGGGTCTAATGGTAATATTCATTTGTTACTACTCACAGGGAGTAAAGTGCACAATGATGTGTGATGCTTTTAAAATTACATTGAGAACTAAGGTTATTTCTCAGAAGACTTTAGCAGTTGGGTTCCTGTTTTAGGTTGATTGCAAAGATACTGTCATTTGGTGCAAAATCGTTAGAAGACTCCAAACTTTGTCCTTTATGGTCTATTAATCTATGTTCTATTTCTCCACATTTTTTTGTTTTAATATATGGATGTGTTTTATTGTGCCATAATGAAACTCCCATCTTAAGAATCAAAATATTTCATGTTTCTTTGTCTTGCAGATTAGGTTTGTACGTATTTTGTTCGTTTGTTTCTTTGTTTTTTATAAATCTCTGTCAAACTAGGTGTCAAAATTGTGGAAGAATTGTAGCCTAAAAGATCCTGGTAACATGTAACTATGCTCAGCTCGAGCATGGTTTACAGTACAACTATGCAATGCCTATGTCACTTCAGAGGACAGTGATTCCCAGAAGAAATCCCTTTGTCCTTTGATGGGATGAGCCTGATGATCAAAGGTTTATACGCACCTAAAATCTTAGTGAACTTTACACATACTCTGGCAGAAAAGGCACCTCACTCGGTATTCATTCTGCTGCCATGCTGTATTTAATCTTTTACTGATAAAAGTAAAACAAATGGCTCTAATATTTCATCCAAGTTTAGGTTTACCAGCAAGAACCCGGTCTTATATTGTAGGCAGAATAATGTATATTGATCCAGGGTTACAGGGTCAGGAGAAACTGTGGGAAGACTTTCTTAGCCAAGGGCATACTAAATACATGCTGAATTTTTTGCATCACTTTGTAATTGAAGTGGTAAAAGAGTGTTGTTCTTCCACAATTGTACTTTCTTTGCATTTTTCTTCAGAAAATTGTAACTCTTACAGAGTTACTTATTCTTTGTCTGATGGTGGAAGAGGTAGAGGTTGGAGGAGTGAGAATCTTGCATGGAATTGGGGTTCCTACAATGACTTGCAAACCAGCTTGCAAAATCATGCAATGCCAAAATTATGCATTCACATCCATAGCCTGGGTCATCGTGTTTATTTGGGATTGATAAAACTCCATTTTTTATAGTACAGTATAGTCAAACATCACTACTAAGCCCTTCCATTCAGTCTGATAAATAGAACTAATTTAACTTTAATGAAGTCTAAATTGACTTAACTAAAAGCATTACTGGCAGCTGAAAAACATGTAAGTAAACTGCTATCTTTTCTTCATTCAGATAGTTTTTGTACTCCTTCAGTAGTTTTTTTCTGTGATGTATTTAAAAGAAGCATTTCTGGTACCCAAATAACAGTATTTCACTAGACTCACATTTCTTGCATAGAAGAAACTGATAGCCCCAAGAAAACTAGGACACAGCACATTGTTTAAAGGGCCATACAAGCCTTTTTTTATTGAGTGTTGTATATTTTTTCCCTAAGTATATGTTTCTTCTACCCTTGTTTGTATAATTCAATTTATTATAAGCTCCACTTTTCCCTTCAGTAGCTCTTGTAAAAAAGTTACCTTCACTAACAACTTGGACACAGGACTCAAAGGAATACTGAGTATGTTTGCCAAGGACACTAAATTGGGAGGAGCTTGAGGGCAGAGAGGCCCCTGCAAAGAGACCTTGACAAATTAGAGAGATGAACAATCACCAGCAGTATGAAGTTTAACAAGGGCAAGTGTTGGGTTTTGCGCCTGGGACAGGGCAACCCTGGTTGTGTTATAGACTGGGGGGTGAGACGCTGGAGAGCAGCACTGTGGGAAGGGACCTGGGGGTCCCGGTCAATGGCAAGCTGAACGTGAGTCAGCAGAGCCCTGGCAGCCAGGAGGGCCAACCCTGTCCTGGGGGGCATCAGGCCCAGCATCGCCAGCCGGGCAAAGGAGGGGATTGTCCTGCTCTGATCTGCACTAGGGGGGCCTCACCTCAAGTCCTGTGTGCAGTTTTGGGTGCCTCAATAAAAAGAAGATATTGAGCTATTGGAGAGCATCAAAGGGAGGCCAACAAGGATGGTGAAGGGTCTGGAGGGGAAGCCGTGTGAGGAGACTGAGGTCACTTGGTCTGTTCAGCCTGGAGAAGAGAAGATTAAGGGGAGACCTCATTTTGGCCTTCAACGTTCTCATGAGGGGATTTAGAGGGGCAAGTACAGATATCTCAACTCCTGTGACCAGGCACAGGACTCAAGGAAACAGCATGAAGCTGAGTAGGAGGACATTTACGTTGGATATCAGGAAAAGGTTTTTCACTTGGAGGATGACAGGGCACTAGAACAGGCTCCCCAGGGAAGTGGTCACAGCACCAAGCCTGATAGAGTGTAAGAAATGTTTAGACAATGCTCTCAGGCACATGGTGTGACTCTTGGGGTGTCCTGTGCAGGGTCAAGTGTTGGACTTGATGATCCTGATGGGTGCCTTTCAACTCAGCATATTCTATGATTTTATATTATGTGTACAGGTGAAATTTCACTGTATCCTCTTTGAGGGATATCAATATTTGCCAACACTATTTACACAGGATTTTTTTCTTTAGTGGTGAATTACAGGTAGGGTTAGACATGCAGAAATTCAATAAGTTATTAAAAAAAAAAACAAGCTAAGGTAACTAGGACTTCTTATTACCAGACTTTTCATGTATTACCTATCTCCATATACATAATGCTGTTTCTTGCAACACCCACAACCCAGCTTTTTGTGAAGCTCAACCCTTTTGCAAAGCTGTGGTCAAACAGTGGAACAGGTTGTCCTGAGACAATGTCCTTGTTCTTGATTTTGTGTATGTGTTTGTAGGTTGGCTTACATGACCTCCAAAGTTGCCTTCCAGCTTAAATTATTCTATAATTATATGATACAGCTGAAGTGGGAAATTTGTAGCAAAGTGGTAATGCCAGATGATTATAAATTTAGATTACTATAATGAGTATCCATACAAAATCACCTGAATGCCAGATGTCCTACAGGGTTCCAGTGGGATAGTTTGCAAAGCAACAGTCATCACATTTTCAAAAAGACTTGCAGAAAGAATGGGTATTTACTTTGGAATCTTTCCAGTGGGAGCAAAATAAGTAAAATCTGACTCTGGAAATGGGGAGGCAAGTATAAAGCATCATTTCTGTGTAACCATGTGCATGTAACCCGAGTCAGCTTGGCCAAACAAAAACAGCATTTTCAAACTGATACATATTTACCAGGTCTGCTAGTAAATAATTTCATTCTGAAATGATGTGAAGTCTATTTGAATACTCTTCTGATAAGCAATCCGATTTTACATACACCTGTTATCTCTGCTGCGGACGATCCATGCAAGAATAAAAATCTTGCATAAAATAAAAAAGTGGGTCTGAAAATGCTGTAAAAACCTTTGGTTTTTCTTGGACCTCAAAGTCCAAATGATTGCGTGGTATGTATTACAATACAGAAGAATAGCAATGCATTTTTCTGTCCACTGTACATCTTTTATTGTTTCTTCCTTTCAATCACAGAATACTTCCTTATCCCCCCAATCAGGCTTTTTTATCAGCCAGATATGAATGTCAGCTCTCATTGTGGAACTGTGATCCCTTCTTTTGGTTGCAGCAGCTATAGCTTTCACTGGAAATGGGGATTTTTTGTCCCTTTTAATGTCCCTTTTCATCTCACTCACTGTTATGGCTCTTTGACAGAATTTTATACAGATAAAACTTTATAGCAAGCTTTTTTTTTTCTGAGTGTTCAGCAAGTTTCCTTCAGATAACTGCCAGATTATATTTTGTAGAAGTATTTGAGAATTTGACATCATTTTTCATGGGAGAAAAAAGCAACACCTAAGGAAATTCAAATGTTATCCTACATTAGCTTTCCAAATACAGGAACTCATTGCATGTTTGGTTACATATCAAATCCAGAAGGCAGAAAAAGATTCTATGCATGTATTTTCAGCAAAGTGATGGAAATAGTGAAGTTAAGTGAAGCCAGATTTGGTCAACGCTTCTTTACAGCATACTGGTTAAAGCAGAGGTAATGGCATAAAAGGCAGTTTTAGATGAAGAATTATTAAAGGGCTCAACTTAGCCATAGGACAGGAGGCCGAGTAAATTAGTCCCCCAAGCACTACAAGAAACCTCAATTTTTAGGCAATTCAAATGTCTTGGAGTTGTTCTTACTTGTAGCCTTAGTATTTGGTACAGATAAGAATTTTCTTTTTTTTTTTTTAAAGTAATCCTTTCTTTAAAAAAGGGATCAGTTAAAATGACAAAATACAGTTTAGTGACAAAAATACTCTTGTTGTCTGGGATGACAGTTTGTTAAGGATGAGATTAAATATTAGTGGCAAAAATATCACTGACCTCTGGGATGAGTGAATTTGTTATTGATGTGTATGAATACTCTTAGATTTAGGTAAGATAACAGACTATATATTAAAGAAAAAAAGAAATTTAAATACATTCATTTTCATTTATTTGTTTACTTACAACTTAAATATGATATGCAGTTTTAGAATAAACTGATAATTCATTTTTGCTTACTGAAACTGAATTGAAATAAGTGATACTCCAACTGCATTCTGCATGGTATGTTGATTTTTTCCAGTTCCAGAAGAAATTAATGATCCAAATTTGCTTTGAAAAAAACTGCTGTCTAAACCGCAAAGCTTATTCTTTTGTTCAATTTTACCCTAAAATAAATACTCCTTTAAAACAGCCCATTAGAGAGCTGAAGTGTAAATAATTATTTATTCCGTTTCTCTGGAGGAAAATGCATCTAGTTTACGCATTGATTTAGCCCTGAAAATTATTTTTCTGTAATTATAAAAGACAGTAATGAAGAAAATTAATTAATCTGATAGTCTAATAGGGATTTATATTTATCAATGTCGATATAGTAGAAACAAGTTAGAGGAGTTAACAAAATATAACTTGTCCTGAGGGAAAGGCTTTGACATGAAACATCTTTTGCTAATGTTAACATCTTAAAGAATGCAGTCTTCAAGGACCAGGTGGGATGGAGAAGCACGTCAACAAATATGCAAACATCACCAAGCTGCCCATCGTTTAACTGTTCTACACTGAAATTGTGCTGGTGACAACACCTTCTAGCTGGCTTAGATGTGAGGTGGGGAAGGAAAAGACAGTTTTATTGGTGTTTAGGAGTTTGATTTCTTCTGTGGGAATGGATCTTGCTTGAATTTTCAGCTATTGAAAAAATGTTTTCTGGAAAAAGCAGTGGTCAGGGAACTAGTGGCTCCTACTGATGCATCACAGAATGCATACTTAGCGTAAAGACAGGAGGAGTGGTGACAAGGTAAGTTCAACACATGAATGTTTAAATGCTTTGATCAGTGCAGTTATACAGGGAAGCACCAAATTCATTTGCCTGAAACCACAACAGCGGTAAACAACGTTCCACAACCCTTAACAGAGATTTCCATGTGGTTGGTCCCTGATAACCCATGCCAAGGCCTCTAGGAGACCGATGATCCTGTCAGACTGTGGTTGTGCTATCACATATGACAGACACCATCACAGTTGAGAAAGGGAGCTGTCCTGGGCTTGGCTGCTGGGTGGTCCCATTTTGTGCAGTCCCCTCTTGGGCAGCTGACAGACTTTGCTTCAGCCACATAATCCTTGCATCTTTTCTCCTCTCCTTCCGCACAGGAAATGGTGAAATGATGACTGGATTCTCAAGGTGCCTTTAAGAATGCGACATTTATTTCCTTGTTTGAAACCAATCATTGCTGATACGTACTTGTTGCAAAGAGAAGACCTCCCTTTTTGTTCTCCTGCTGAAATCCCAGGTCACTTTTTCAGTATTGGCAGACTTGAAAGGAAAAGGTTCAAGGTTTGTCTGTCTCCAACCTGTCTCAGGCTTCACTGTTCTTCTCACTTCTCTCTTTCTGTCTGTAAGCAGTCTTGTCTGTCTGGATAGCATGTAAACAGATGATAATGTATCCAATAATGTTTTGTATTTGTTTGGTTTTCCAGCTGATACGACACTGATTCTGTAAAACTAGCAGGAAGGCTGGTTTCTACCTTTCACTGAGCATTTATAACCTCTCTCTCTGTAAATAGACCTTACAAAAATGAAAAAATACTAACAGTAAGTAAGAATGGCAGAACAGAGACTAAATAGCTGGATTCCTTTCTCAGTGCTGCTCCAGAAGTTCTGAATTATTTACCTTGGGATGTAACTGGTCAGAATGCAGAAAGTCATATTACTGCAGAGGAAAAAGATGATAATTTCATTTTTATTAGAAATATCTTTCATTATCGACTCAGTTTTGTGTAGTGATCTACTGGAGGAGTTAATTTGTTTTCTGAAACAAATGAGTAACCATGTCAGCTGTGCCAAGAGAAGGAATTACTTTGATGAAT
This sequence comes from Atrichornis clamosus, assembly GCA_013400975.1. Taxonomy (NCBI): domain Eukaryota; kingdom Metazoa; phylum Chordata; class Aves; order Passeriformes; family Menuridae; genus Atrichornis; species Atrichornis clamosus. Next base: position 243,741 of record WBMZ01005805.1, read on the forward strand.
GTGCCTGTCTGTCAGAGGTTATTCTGTGCTTCTGTTTGAGCGGTTAGTATGAGTACTTCTGTACCTGTTTCAACTGAAATGAGCTGTGCTTGTGTACACCTTTTAAATAGTTGCTCTTTGATAACTTGGCTCAGGTTGTGACTGTGGCCTTAGAGGTGAGGATGGTAAGAGGGACAAGTTTGCTTAAAAATGCTGAGGGCTGTCAGTGTCGTCTGACTGCAGATATATGAGGAGTACAACATCAGGTCATACCTTTTAACATTGCCAACTAAAGTGTGATGCAGAAGGAATATCAACAAATGTTAAAAAAAGGCACAGAGATAACTTGGTGCAAAACAAGCTACCATAGTGTGGGGAAAAAACCACTCTCCTAAACACAATAAAAGAGAAGAAATGCATGATACATTGGGTTAGAGAGGCAGGTAGGATTGCCAGTGCACATCAGCAGTGCAGCATCCTTTGCTCTCTTAATTCAAGAAACTTAAACACAGTGTGCTACATGGTTAACGAAGATAAATATCCAGGATTCCTTTGGAGCTGTGTGGAGGGTGATTGCTGTGATAAGAAACAGGAATTTTGAAACTGGTATGACAGATACTGGCGTTTGGAGTTTTGGGGCCTAACTTTGCGTTTGTAACATACGTTATATCTATGTTAGATTGCATTCTTATCCAAATGGTATTTAAACTGTTAAAATCTTAAATCTGGAGTCAGGCTGAATACATTTTGAACATGCTGATGCTCCATGTCAAGGACACATTGATATTAAAACAGAAGCTTTTCCCAGTGTACTTAAACATCAATTTAGCCAAACTTGTTCCACGTATGATCATGGGTTGCATCAGGTTGTTTTTTCCCTGTAGTTTTTTTTTCTGTACTGCAGTGCTTTACTCTTGCACAGTGCCTATTTCTGAACCAGATCTCTGCCATTTTACAGTTTCCCACATAGCAAAGCACTCTTACTTAAACATTAAAAATCTTAAATAATCTCTTTTTCTAGTAACTGTGTATGTGAAAGCTGTCCTTTTTCTCTCAAACAGAGAGAAAAAGAGAGTAAGGATAACACTTTTTAATGATTAACAAAGGATGTCTGAAAAACTTCCCTTCTTCACTCTGGCTTCTCATCTCAGTCACTGCTGACTACAAAATTACTGACTTAACAGAGAAGTTAACAAAAAAGCAAGGAAGTAGAACTGGGAAACACTATTTTTCTATTTCAACAACTCATTAGAAGTTGTGGACTGTATTTATTAGAAATAAATGAGTTAATCCTAGAGATAATAATAAACTAATAATAAACTTCCCCAGGAAAATGGTCACAGTACCAAGCCTGTCTGAGGACAAGAGATGTCTGGACAATGCTTTAAGTCACATAGTGTGACTTTTGGGGTGTCCTGTACAGGGCTAAGAGTTGGACTCGATCGTTATGGATCCCTTCCATCTCAGCTTATTCTGTGATTGTGTGAAATTAGTAAATTATTAGCAGTAACTACAATGGTTTTGCTGTCTAGCTTTAATTTATGTGAAGGAAGATGAATCAAAGTATGAATGCAACTCTATACATTTGTTTTACTTAATACTTCCCTTTAACAAAACTGCCTTCACTGACCTGCTGTGAAATTTTGGACAAATCACTGTACCCACACCCTTTGTGTACCCTGTGTGTACCCATACCCTTGTTATCTGAAATTTAGGGATCATTTTTCCTTTTTAGATCCTCTTCTGAATGCCCAAGGAAAATACTCTGTTTGAGCCAAGCACTAAAATCTTTGAAGTAAAAGGCAGACATCTCAGTTGTCAGTGGTTTTTCACTTCTGTTCTTCCTAGTCTTTCAACATAGATTATGTCAATCCAGTGAATTATAATGAGTCTTTTACATCTTTGTTTGTTGGTTTGATTAAAAAAATGGGGAAGAAATTATAAGGGAAGGCTTTTGCAATCTAAACTGTTGAGGTGTTTTCTTAGTATAAGACCTGTAGAAGATGATGTACCTAGTGGCTGTTACTCGCAGATGAAATATGGAAAATCTAAAGACATAAAGGAGCCAATAGGAAGTTTGGTTTCAGTCCTGTTTTGGTTGTAACTGCTATATATCTGGTATTTTGAGGTTGAATGTTGCTCAATATTTAAAATGAAAAATGAAGTTCTCTAATCTTATATACTATAACTATTGGTATGATGCTATTGATTTGTAATCCATATTACTACAGTGAAATATTTACAGCAGTTGGAAATCTCAATTAGGTTAATAGGATATTCACCAGATGGATTTAGTGAAAAAGCAAACCAAGGATAGGGACTAGGAAAGTTTAATTTTTGGAATGCTGACAGTGATACTCTGAAAGTCAGCTGTAATTCAGGTATGTGTTGTCTGCCATCAGGGTGATCCGTGAACACTGTGTGACTATCATTGCCAAATGTCCAAAATTCTCCAAAACAGGGTTGCATTAAAAAAAAAAAAAATTGAAACTACATAGAGATCAACAGAGAATTTATAGTAATAAAAAAGGTAATGATGTCAGGAATGATTTGCAATATAACAATTTCAATGACCCTTGTAATGATGAGAAATGGTTCTTAAAGCATGCAAGCAGATAGCAGGAATATAGAGTTTACACTCTAAGATTTCTGCATGTTGCTCAATATCTTGTTGCTTTGCCTTCCTTCAGTCACAGAGGTGTCTACTTTGTGGAAGATATAAACCAACTGTGAGATAATCATAGTCCTTGTTGAATAAAGAATGGGGAAACAGAACAATTAAAAGCAGCCATTATTGTGGTATATCCTTAATACACTGTGAGAAGCTGATAGTATTATTAGTCATTCCATTTTCTATTTTCATGAAATATTGAGCAGATTCAGTCACACAGCAAACAAACACTTAGAGAACTTGGGACTTTTATTGCACCCAGTCTATTCTAATATGTTGTCTCTACAGCTTTGTCAGTAAAAATGGAGCAGAAGCCTTTAGAGACCCATCCTTCTAGTGACTTTGTAAAACAACTTAAATAGAAGAGAGGTTAAAAAGGAAAAAAAAAAACAGGAAAGAAAGATGCAAATCCTTTTAGAACTTCTTCATTTATCTTTGATCAGAGAAGGGGCCACGGGCCATAGTGATTTTATTTATTGAAGTGCTACTTTTGTTCTAGTTTGGATTTATTCATATTTAGTTATGAGCAGAGCTTGATTCTCTCACTTTAACTCTCTCGCTCAAAATGTAAAGTGGAGTAACTGCAGTCTGCTCTCAGTTAAATTATATTCATGTAAAACTTCTATAAGTGATTGGCCTCATGGTTGGGAAGATGTCACACTGAGAAAGTTGGTGGTAAAATTTATCCCTGAATTTGAATGAGCTGTGAAGTTCTCGTATATATACAATGCCTTTTTAATTGAGAAAGTATAAGATAATAGAAAATTATATAACAGGTCAAGAACAGCATTCTATCATTTTTCTAATCATGACATGTCTATGACAACAAAAGAAAAAGAAAGCTTCTATTAGGACACTTTTGTTCTTCTGTTAACTCTCCACGTAGAATAGCAAAACTACTGAGGTAGTAACTGTATTTGGGTAATGGCTCAGATAGCAGAGACTGTTGAAAAGTGCTAGTGACTCATATTTTTTTCTATCCTTGACTGTAGCTAAGTGAATAATGAAGTGAATAAGCAGCAAAAATTTGTATGATTTATTCTAGGCATTCAATATACACCTGCATGTCACTGTTCACTCCTACGGAACAGTAGGTCAGCTCAAAATCTGGATGAAACAATTCATTCTGTATTTGGGGAAAATACATGAGCAAGATACATGCAGAGACTTTGGACACTTTGACCTTTCAGCTGCCCACAGGATTCAAATGTCCATTACCACAAGAAATATGTCAATCCTGGTTTGCTTTGTACCTTCTATTGTAGTTATCGTAGAATCAGAAGTGTTTGCCTACCCTAGCTGTTCTGGTAGAATTTTCGTTTTAATTAACTAGTTGCAGCATAAATTTTGTCATCAGCCTTCTTCACTCCTGTTATGGAGCACTTATAAAACCTAGACTCCTTGGCATTTTTGCCTTTCAGTATATGAAATTCATTACAATGACATTTAATCACTTCAAGATTTCCCCCCGATTCTTCCAATGCTAGTAGACTAACATTAGAGCAGAGGTACACTCTGCAATTTGGTTTGCAAATGAATACTGGAAGGTCTGATGAATCGGAGTCCTTAAGCACATAGTTAATTTGAGCTGGTGCCCTCTTGACTTTAGAAGGAGTACACCCTTTTAAAAAATGTTTCGTCAGGTCAATAAAAACATCAAATGTTGGCCTTTTATGCATCACTTTCTGATTAGAGCTTTGGAAGGCTGGTATGTGATTATCCAGTAACCTTCATGTCGTATTAAAAGGAGCTCCACTGCTCTCACTTACACTTAGAACTGAAAATCTTTCAAGATCACATAAACTATTACAGACAGAACGCGAACATGCTGGAGGAACCAAAGGGACAGTCAGGATCTGATCTGAGTGAAGTGCGGGGAGAATATTCTTTTGCTGATTGGGACCTCGATGGGGCACTGAGTGAGTGAGACATAAAAAAGACAGATTTAAGTATCTGCAAAGAACAGCCAGAAAAGAAAGGCAGAGAGATTTAGAAAATGAGATTTCCAAATATAGTACTTCAGATTTCCAGGATAATTGAGAAGTTGCTGGATGAACAGCTATTGAAAATGCATCTAGTACTGCAGCTTACAAGTACATTCATTGCTTACAAATCAAGGAAAAACTGGATGCCTAGAAGATCACTAAAACAAAAATAAAAAGTGGTCTGATGCACTTCAGAAATTTACCTAGGTCTAGTTGACTGTTCTAGCATGAACAGTTAGTGGAAATACCTGAACCCGGTAAATATTTAAAGGTGTATTGGGTAATACACTTAAGGAGTCTGCTGTAAGGGAAGTTCATATTCTCTGGGATGTCTTTTTCCATTTCATTTTCTGTGTGACAAAACGAAGCAATTTTGTACTATGAAAATGTGTAGAGTGAATGTTAGCATTTCTTAGCAGCAAAGCATTTTCCCTATCAGAAACAAAGTCTAAATGATTATCTGTGTTAAAGGACTCCAGTGAGTTAAAGCAAAATGATAGGTGAGCACCTGGAAAATGCACTGTTACGTTTTCTGTGGGATGAATGGACTTATTTTGCCTTTTTTTTTTTTTTTTNTTTTTTTTTTTTTTTTTTTTTTTTTTTTTTTTTTTTTTTTTTTTTTTGAGAAAGGAGAAGTAAAGTTTGCTGGAATACTTGAGCTATAAGTGACAGGGTAAGTATATACAATAGGTGAGAATGAGTCAGTTAAATCTGATGGATGTAACAGCACTTCTTTATTGTGAAAAAATGGAATAAAAGAAAGTCCTTTATTTGAAGAGGTATCCTCCAGGTCTTAGCAATGATCTGCCTGAGACAGTTCTTCAGACTTTTGAATTGAAGGGTTTGTTTGACTACAGTTGTTTGTATAAGACAGAGGAGTGGAAAATAGGGGGAGAAGCAGCACTCCTGGAGTTATAGCAGATTAAGTGACAGAACCTTTAGAAAAAGTTTGGAGGTTAAGTGATATGATGAAGAAATTCACAATTGGTTGTTACATATTTTTGCTGGAGTTCAAATATGCTTGAGTCAATGGTTTCCCACCAATGCCATTCTCCATCATTCTTCACTCTTTCCAAGGCAGGTATGTTGTATTAGTTTCTCCACCAATGTAAGATTAATTTCAGTGGGTGTAGGCAATAAATCTTTACTCAATGTATACTCAGATTGTAGCAATATGCAAGATGTAACAGGAGCTGAATAATTAAAGTCCCATCCCACTACTTTAGTGAAGTTACAAACCTAAGAATTTGAGTGGTTTCTTCTATCTACAGTAATATACTCTACACATATAAAGTCACAAGGGGTTCTTGGACAAACACACCCTTTTTCAATATATATATATACAAGTATAGTTTCAGGGGTTTCATTGGAATGTCTTTTGAAATGGCAAATATTTTTTATATTGGTATCCATATGAACATATTGGGCTTTGATGGTGTTACTCTCACAAATAAATCCTTGTTCCCACAGAAGTCATGCATTAATGTCAATAATTCATCATTGTTCCCATTTCACTGGGTTCACACTCAACATCTAGTGTACATAGTTCCATTGTGACTTAGTTCTAATGAGGTGATAGAGTATATGATATGTACTGTGATGCATTGCGTATAGTTAAGACAAAAGGTATGGCCTTATTGTTGATGGGGTTGTAAGTAAAATGGATTGAATACTACCAGGGCTGTAGTGGTTTCCCAGGCAAGTTCTTGGCAAGTTCCCCCAAGAAGCACAAGGTTTGGTTCCTGTCAGGTAGGCATACCAATTTCTGAGTGTGTTTTTTTGTGCAACTCCATCTGGGGGACTAATTCCCTTTAGGATAACTTCTAGTAAATTAAATGGTTCTCTAGTTTGCACAGGTTGTCCCTGATGTATTATCTTAACATGTTTAACTGCTTGTACCAAAGACAAAAGTCCACTTTCCCATTCAGGGTGTCATTTCTCTACTTCTTTAAATGTAATTGAACTAAACAATGAAAATATTTTTTGTCATTTGAGGCTAGCTTGGAGCAGGTTACAGTAAGTAGCATGTTAAAGAAAACCCCATTTAGCTACAATAGGGTTGGAAGGCTGTACCAGTGACTAGTACATTTTTAACTCTTCATTTAGAGTTTTGACTGCCTCTTTATGTTCTAATTTCCACTCCCACGGTTTGCCTTTTGTGATGGCCTTTAATCGTGAAGTGAGCAATTGCCATGTGCCTCTCGTTAGGGAGCCATAAACTGCCCTTGGCAATGAAACACACAACACTCGTGCAGTTCACTTTGCTCACCTTAACTGTTTGCCATACAGATCTCAGGCCCTGCTTCTTGGCATCTTGTGTTGCCATTGAAATTTGTGCTCCCATATTTACTAAAAATGTCACCAACTGTCCCTGAGGACTAACTGGGGTTAAAATGTATGCACCATCATCACCTATCCACTAATCAGCCTCCACTTTCTGGACAGGAAGGCCCCATTACTCATTTTCTCACTTAATGGCCTGTAATTTCTCCCAAAGTGGGAGGAAGGGGTTGCCTCCCTTTTTAGGGAGTTGAAATATGCTTCTTTCTTTCTTTCACTATTATCTTTTTCCTGGAATGCTTCATTCAGACTCAATGTAATGCCAGTAGGCTGACCTTGAATGAAGGCTCTGGGAATGCCTAGGGCTAATGCATCCAACCATAACTGATTTATCTGCTCTTGAGATTATGTTCGAGGGTTCTTACGTTTTGTATCTTTGGTCTAGTTTTTGTTCCCTCTTTCACTTGTCTGTCTTCATGATCTCCTCCCTTGGGGGCTTTGTTTTTCAGCTGGTGCATTGTCCCAGCCCATTTCAGATCTGTAGTTAGCTACGGCTCAAATTAATTCCACCCATTTAGGGAGTTGGTTTTATTATATTCATTATCTCTTTTTATCTCATCCCATTTTGCAACTAGATAAGGTTTAAGCATTGTCATGGCTCCTCTAATTGGTAGTTTTAACATTGTGAAACCTAGTGTAGCAGACAGTGGGACATCATGGGATCGTCCTACTCTAGAAGACAGTGGGACATCATGGGATCCTCATTCCTGCATGGTTGTATGCACTCAGCTTTTGTGACAGCTCTAGAGAGCCCACTTAGAGATTTAACGGGGATTATGGAAGGGTTCACCTTGCTCCGTGGTACCTAACCCTCCAGGCCAATGAGCTACTTGTCTGGTGGGGGAGTTTGTTGCATTGGGTCCTAAATTTAAGAAAACTCCTGGATCCCAATAGCCATTTGCTCTCAGCATGGTTCTGTCACCATCACTTAGACATATTTGCTGCAAGTATTCAGTTTGTTTTGCCAAGGGTTCTGCTCTACCTCCCTCACAAGTTTGTCAATTGCAGTGGATCCCATGTTTGTTTATGTGTCAGACATACAAATGAAATGAGAACTGTTTCCTCAGGTACTATACTTTTTAAAATACAGTGAGAAATGGTAGGGAAGGGCATCAGAAATAACAATAACCTGAAAACTCCACAAATGGTAACTTAAAATGGCAAAGGAGAAATTTTGTATAATTCAGTATCTTTTCTCTGTTGCCATTCATAAAGGTAATAATGGGAATTGATGCAGCTTTTGCCCATTTATTCATGGTGAATTTTCAATTAATTTTTTTCCTCTGCCAATTCCCCTCTTTTGCCTTAATTTGATAGGGAATAAACACACATACACACACGCACACACACACACACACACATATATATATATGCACATATATATATTCAGTTGTATCCAGATTTGAAATTCGATGTAATCTGGACACTCATTGCTTTTGAGCATCTGTCTGATATCAGTGAGTTGGATGGTGTGCTCTCTCACACTCCACCAATACATGGGAGGGCAACATACAGTGATATGTCCAATCTGAAACAGCTGTGTGCAACCATGCAGATAGCCAGCTCAGTGAGATTTGAAGATGTCTGCTAGCATGCTGTTGTGTGCCACTTGTGTGGAAATGTTTCCCATTCCCATGTAACACTGAGGTTTGTAGTACCAGGGCAAAGGCACAAATGTAACGAGTCTCAGAAAGACGGTGTGAATGCTCACTCATGTCCTGTTCCCTGCACTAATAATGTATTTGTTAAATGAAACCCCCATCTGAGTGTAGACTATGCTGCATGCTGCGGTGGTGAACATGGAAAAAACAAACCACCCAAGAGTCAAAGAGTGAATGCTGCAGACCCACCATAGCGAAAGAATCCCTTTCTATTTTCTCTCTGGGGATGATTACCAGCCCTCCTGGATAATTGATTGGGGTAAGTCTCATGTGTGTATGTAACTTAGACACATGTAGCTGTCTAGGAAAGCTTGTAAGAGGAACAAGAATTCTCATCACGAAGAACTCTTTTATCTACTTATACAATTTTATGTATAAACCCATTAGTCTTCATTTTGAAATAATAGAATTTTCTTGCTGCTGTCATTACTCTATTTGGAAACCTTTTCCTGAATTTGTTGTGAAGACGCATTTATAGCTATTTATTACCATTTAATCTTGTGCTGATAATATTGCTCCATTTAGCTTTCTCTAATAATTTTAATCATTTTAGCAGATATTCCAATTAAAGTTAAACTTCACTGAAACTGGTTGTCCAGAACCAAACACAGTATTTCTAATTAGGCCTTTTGCTTCCTCTCACAACAAATGTCCTTCCACGTGCATTTGTGGATTCATTAGTCCATTCATAATTTCAGTAATCACTGTTCATAGTCATCTTCCAGTGGCATGAATCTGCTTTTCCTTCTATTAATTTTTATCTCATTCTCTCAGTTAAACTGTAAGTAATTTCATGCTTTTATAAGATGTTCTGGTCTTTGTAATAATGACAGTACTGTACAACTTTATATTGTCTGCTAATTTCATCTATATTTTTCCTGAAGATCTTTTAGTAACTTACTACACAGGACTGATAAGACACCTAGTAAACTCTCCTCATTCCTGTCTGCCTAGTCAGTAAAAACTGCTGTTGATCCCTCTAGCCACATCCTTAACTGCTTTAGAAATCGAATATTAGCACCTGCCTTTTCCATCTTTAGCAAACTTTCTCTGCAGGGATAATAAATCAAATGCCTTATTCAAATATCTGATGAATGATATTCTTCTGTGTAATAAAGCAGATAACTTTTAAAAAGAGATATTGGATTGGTTTGAGATGATCTACTCTTGATAAAGCCATATTATAATTTATGCTGCCTTCCATCTATCTCTCTGCCTTTAACTCTTCCTTCAAACGCTTTTCTGGGTGTTTTTTGTCAATTTAGTAAGTGTGTTGTCTAGTGGTTCCAGAAGTTGTCTTTGTTCATATTCTTCTCAATTTAGTTCTACCTTTACTGTTCTCCAGTCATAAGGTACTGCCCCCAAAAATCCTAGCAGTTGGACTGTCAATTTCTTTTGACAGTTTCATATTTCTGTATTCCACCATGGACTATCCAGCCCGCCTTATTTTTGCTTTATGAGGTATTAAGAATGTTAACATTTATTTCTCCCTCAGGTGTCATAATTTCTTATGCACTACCTTCCTTTTGGTTCCTTACTCCACTAATGTACTTATCATTAACTTTATAGAAAATGGAGACGAAATATGCATTTAATATGTGGATCAGAATTCAAGTAATGTGAATTTCTAATAAAACTCTGTTTAATAATAAATTCTATATTTGCACACTAACATTTTTTGTTCTGCTGCTTATTTATTGGTTGCAAAGAATTTGTGCTGATTGTTTTAATGGTAAATGTAGTCTAGCTCAAAAAATTTTAGCTATTTCCCTCTTTTGTATATCCTGTAACTTCTGAGAAACAGTGCTCTCTCTTTGTTCTTGGTAGAGTTGCATGTGTACAAAAGCAGCTGATTCACTGAAGGAAGCCTCATAAGCTTTTTCTATTAGTTTCTTTTCTTTTTCTTACTTGCAATTTAAACTCTAAATAGTTTCTGCCCTTTGATTTAAAGTAATTCCTTACTTTCTATGTTTAAAAACCTTTGCATTCCCAGTTCTTTCTGTATGGTTTCATTAGTTCCTTTCTAAAATCCCAAACATTACTCATAGGCAGGTCTGTTATGTGTCTTGCAGTTTGATAAAGACTGTTTCAGTTTATTATCACTCTAGCCAAGATAATTTTCTATGAAAGGCTGCTCCATAAGACCTTGATTCTTGCTAAACCTATGTCCGAAGCAGCATTAATTTTCACTGGTTCACTGTGTATTTATTAAATAAATCCGTCTTACAGCAGGTTCAAGACTACCTAAGCCTTCTGTTCTTAACGATGGCGTTTGTATTGCATCCAGGTTTGGGTGATTAGTTTCCCAAGCTCTCACAGTCATTACTCTTTATTTCTCATAATCTTATAGAGATTTCTCTTCATATTCCATCCCAAGCTTAGCATTTCTGTGACAGTACTCTAAAGCTGTCTCTTCTGGTGCTTTTCAAATTTTATCCCAAAGAGATTGTGTTTTTTCACTGCAGGATTAATTTTCTCTGTGGTCCACAGACCCAGGGAATTCCAGCATCTGTGTCTTTAGGATGAGTAGAGGGTAATTAGAAAGGCAAGTTTAGCATCAGTAGTCTTAAATACCTAAATTCTCGCTAGACAGCTTCATGCTGTTCTCATACATTTCTATAACAATGCAGAGCTGCCCCATCACCTCCGGTCTTATTTCTGTCCTTGGATAATTGAAAGGTTTAGCTCTTTTCCCCAAATCACAAGTAATTTTTTTGCCTGTTTCCATTCCTGCAATATCCAGTTACATTTTATGCTTGGTGTTAGGCTTGCAAGAAATAGTTGAACCTTTTTTACTAAAAAAGTAATTCAATGGAGAATGAATACTTTTTTCTTTTGAAACCAAATCAGGAAATATTGGGGTTTTTTTGTAACTTTTCAGCAGTTTGTCCAATGCTCCAAAATACAGGTTAGAACCAACATAATATATTAATAATAATAATAATATAATACCAAAACTTGAGTGTGTTCTAGTCTTTTTTTTCCCCTCAAAAGCATAAAATATTCTATTTAAAATGAAAGTTGTTCTAATTTAAATATTTTTGTGTTTGGCAATACATTTCTGAAGTAGGTCCTGACCAAGCTCTCTTTCAGAAGTTTGTGCTTTGCTTCATTACCTGAACACTAACTAGTAAACTGACACTAAATGCTTCAGACATTAATGTAAGTCCTTCTTGAGAAGAAACTAAACAAAAATACAAAAGGCTGCAAGGCATCAAAGTCTTCTCTGACAGCTGTGCTTTTAAATTTTAGCAAACAATAGCAGAGCTAGGTGAGGTTAGAAAATCATCATAATTAACGGAAAAAAACCCAAACCAACAATTCTTCGAGCAGCCAGAACTAATTAGTGAAGACATGTTAAAATCCTGTTATTAAACGGCCTGATTTAGAATAAATATCACTTCCTTTCCCCCCAAGAAGATAGAAAATTTCACCTGTCGTACTTTATTAGGAATATCAGGAGTATATTACTGCAGAGCCGTCAGGCAGGACTGCAATAACTCTCAGTACACTGGTCAGCAATTACTGCCAGCATCCAAGTATGAAAAGCTGAGTAGAGACAACTGCCTGTTTCACTGGTTATTTTCTTCCTTATGATATGCTGCCCTATGTGTACCTTGTTCTCAGAATTTCTTACGGTGTTCCAAAGGCACCTTGTGACTCTACACAAGGACAAACAAATAATTTCACTCCCAAATAAACCAATAAATGTAACTGGGTGGAAAAGAAAATTTTCTGCTCTTTGGTCCAAGTGCAGGTAGGTTCCTAGACATGAAATAATCAACAGGCTTTTCAGGCACTGGAAAAATTCTAAAAGTAAATATTCATCACAATATTAAAATAATTGTCAATATTTATGAATACTCCTACTGGGCAACTGACTGCACTAGTGTTATTTTAAAGCTAATACGAAATGCGCTACTATTTAAAATGAATTAGCTACTTATCATCTGGTGCTTGCTTTCTGTTGTAGGATCTAGGTATTTCACTTTCAGACCTTCTTGACTGGTGATAACTTTCTGTATTTGTCCTTTTTCTGTCTGAAACCATAACTGACTTGAGTGTGTCTTGCAAGAGACTTGCTCAAGAAATGCAACATTAATTGCCATGAGCCCAAGTGACTTACTCCATCTTTTTTTTCCTTACAGATTTTAACCTTGACGTTATGTATAACTTGAACATTAGTCTTAGGTGCCAGATCAGCAGAAGTGTTAATACACAGCTCTAGAACTTTGGCTTTATGAGCTCTTTCTAGTCTAAATAGACAAAGCTTGAAGGAGATATGTATATTTACATATATATGTTGTTTGCAAAATTGAAAATAGCATTTCTTATTTACAGGTAGGAAAATGATGTGCAAAAATGTATAAATCGGCAAACAATACATTTGAGTCCTAACTAAAAATAGAATGTCCTATTCTACTTTCATGAACAAGAGATGGTGGTCTCTGTATTTGTCCTGACTAGCAGTTTTGAGGTGCTATTTTTATAAAATCTAGTATAAGACCTGTAAAAATTATATTTTGTATGTAAAATAATTTTATGATTTGATAATCAGTAAATGTCTGCTAACAGGACTGTCTTTAAATACTTTCTTCAAAACTAAAGTAAATATCTAACTCCAAAATACTCTGTATAAACTGGCATGAAAGCTGGTCCAGGGCCACTGTTTGGGTATGGCTGGGCATCATTCAGCAGGTGGTGAGCAATTGCACTGTGCATGACTTGCTTTGTATATCCTAATCCTATTAGTAGTAGTAGTATTGATATTACATTATTTCATCTTCCTTTTCTGTCCTATTAAGCTATCTCTTTATCTCAACCCACAAATTTGGCTTTTTCCTCCCCCAGTTCTCTCTCCCATCCCTCTGGGGTGGTGTAAGGGAATTGAGTAGTGAGCAGCTGTGTGATATTTCACTGCCTGCTGTGTTAAACCGTGCAAGACCTCATGCTAACAAGGTGCTGTAGGTGTTTGGTTTTTAATTCTAATTTTTACATCCGAGATTATGTTCTGATATGCATGGGTCATTGTTGGAACAACTGCATCTAGGATGAGAACAACATCCTTGTAAAGGCACATCTTCTAAAGAAGATATGTTTTAAGAACCAGGATTCAGATATGGTTCAGTTCAAGTGTCAGAAGTAGTCAGAAATAGAATCATCATTCTGGACGCCAATAACTGTCTTTGCACAGTGTCAGGAGGAGTATTGCATATAATATGTGGGATTTTATGGGCCCTTATATGAGTTTGAAATATGTTAAGGAGGGATTGTATTTCTTAGCATCAGAGAATCATTTAGATTAAAAAATACCTTTAAGCTCTCTTGAATTTATTTTTGGGAGGAGAGAATGAGGCTTGTACAGCATTTTGTATATATTCTAATTTTTCTTTGAGCAACTGCTATCTCTCCCTAGATATCCCATGATGAGAAATTTATGCCCATGCGTGTAAAAAGAGATTAAATGTCTTCAGCATGCTTATGTGCAAAATGTGTCCTTCAGAGTCAATTATAATTAAGGCTGGGGTAAATAGTGTGAAGTGTTTTGAACTGTTAAATGAATTTGTTTCAAACAAGATCTCTCCTTCTTTTCACCTCTCCTGGCTGTGCAGATAGCCTGTCAATCCTAAACGTTCACAGAATGCAAACCCCAGGGTTTTATGCACTGTGGGAAAGAGCTGCATTTGCCTTTGAGTTACACAACAGTTGTTGGATATGCCGTAAATGCATCCAGTTGGGAGAGTATGCAAACATCCTGCAACATAGCTGACCAACTCCAGCTAAACACTGCTTGGATTTTGACTATTTCAGTTAAATAACAAGATCAATACTTCGTTAGATACGAATCAAATCTGGGCATTAAATTCACACAAATGGCAGCCTGCTGGCAGCTTCTCCTGAGCACCTACTCTGTCAGTATCACTGAACAAACTGTTCTGTAAGAATTACTCGGCAATCATTTTGCAAAGTACAGGAATATTCAAAATGTTCTTGACTGTTAGAAGATAGCCCAGCTTTCTGACTTTATATGATACTGCTCCACAGGTAGTGTGATGCAGATGATGGCAGATCTCAGACATTCATATCTCTGAAGTTATTGTATGCCCATATTGCAACACTTGTGTATTTTGGAGGCCTCAGATTAACCCCAAAGAAGGATTTGTGAAACTTTTGAAGCAGTATTTTTGTAATTCACTGTTGGATCTTACTAGAGTGTTTGAAAGTCTTAGAATAATTTTTGCCATGCCAAGAACTGCTTGGTTTTAGGTTCAGCTGGAGTTTCTCCAGAATGTGTACTACCTCTATGGCAACTGGGAATATGCTTGGAAAATATTCAGCAAAGTGCAGATTGTTGGTTTTTTCTGCCAAAAAAATCAAGATCCGTTGAAGCTCTGACAGCTGTACCTTGTCATGAAGAAAATACGCCAAAGAAAAAACAAATGACCATTAAACTTGATAGCACGTTAGTGTCTAATGATGAGGTACATTTTATACAGCAGTTTTTATTGCCTACATATTGCTGTCACAGCTACCCTGACAAGGACTTCATTTCTCTTTGCAAATCACTCTTGAAGCTTCATATCTTGTCTTTTAGTCCAAAATTGCCACTCAGTGTAATAGGATTCTAAGGAGAATTTGGTTGAATAAGAAAAACAGTATGAGAATCATTTTGAAAATAGTATTGGATCTGAAATAACCAGAGAAATGGTTGATAGCTAATGGCTGATTGACTACAGTGGAAAGGACCTTGTAATGATGATGAGCAGTTGTATTTCTATGTCACTAGTAGCTTTCACGTGTTCATATGGTGTCTGAGAGCAAATTATTTCATTAATATTTGCAGTTACCATTACTAAATACTGTTCCTTTCTATGCAGGTTTATTGAGAAATTTTATTTTGATGTAAAAGCTTCATGGCTTGTAGGTTAGCTTGACTGATTTTTCTGCAGCTCTGGAAATGGAACCAATTTCATGATCCATGTAGATAAAAAACTGAACTTATGTCATCTTCCTGCTTCTGTGAAGAGCAGCGAAGCACAGAGAAGGTGTTATTCTGAAATATTGGCATGTCTTTAGAGTGAATGCCAGAAATATAAGCAAAATTTTTCATGCCAAGTAACTTTGGTTGTCAGATATGCAAGGATGAGGTAAGTGGACACAGTACTGACATTCCTGTTGGATTAGGAAAAGCTGTTGTAGGGAAAGGGTCATGTGAACCCTTATAGCTTTGGGGCCCAGACCTAGTAAAGCTCAGCCTTTGTTGTATTTGAGAGATGGTTTTCCACTCCACTTCTTTGCTTCTGCCTTTTCGCTTATTCTTGGCTCTGCTGTTCTGCCCTTCCCTCACACCAGCTTTGGTGTCTGTCAGACTTTTATGGGAGCCAACTGAGTTCCATAAGCCAGGATAAAACACCCCCTGCCCTCTATTTTTTAGGAGCTAATTTTCTGCTAGATTAATGCTTCAACTCCTTTTAGATGGAAGGCCCAGCAAATGCTGTGGCTGGTTCAAGACTCATACAAGTGCACCGCAGCTGGGGTGGTGCAGAGGGAAGAAGCAGTGCCAACTGGAGATAGTGAGGTTCTGGATATTAGTATCATCCAGTTCTATGGGGTTTTTTTTTTAGAATCAAGAGTAAGAAAAAGTTTTCTTAAGTGCTTCCAGTAACCCAAGAAGAGCTCAACACTTTTAATAGCTGGGCAGCAGCTCCATTCCTCCAAAGTCAGGGAATAAGTACTTTAAAACAATATTTTTTACTACCTCTCACTTCTCAGCCCTTGAATCACTGAACTGTTGCCAGCTCAGGGTACCACTCCAGGAATCTGAGAAATGCTCTGACAAAATAGAATAACTTTTCCAGTGACTGTCTTAAGTATCTGAAACTACAGTTGAGAAAGTTTCAGTTGAGTTCAGTGTTTAAAATAATGTATAATATGGGGGTGAACAATTAACTCTGTTAAATTTGTTGTAGAAGGTAAACCCCAGGAGGAAAAATCAATGATAATGCCAAGTATTAAAATATACTGATAAACAGATAATCCTGCCATTGAAATTCCTCTTTATGAACCACTTCTTTCTGTGTCAGAGAATATAATGACCTCATACTTCTGACCCAAACAGTCAATTTTAGTGAGGCTTATAGGTTCTTCCCAAGAGGGGAATAAACTGATAATGGAATCATATTTCTTTCACATAATCCTGATCATTTCAAAGAAGGAAAATTCTGTTGCCCTGAACACAGTGTGAAACAAACAGTGAAAAATAATTTCCTTTTTCACAGTTCAGAGCATCTTTCTGGCTGGTGCTTTATCCAATTTTTTTTCTGGCATTTTGGTATTTGAACGTTACGGTTTTTTATTTTGTTGCTTTTTTATTTTTTGTAACTATTTGGTCTGTCATGTGTGTCTCATGTTTGAAGAGGTGCCTGAGAGCATGCCTTTTGTTTTCTAGACTGCTCATCCAGAAAGTTATGATCAGCTGAATTGTCTTCTGCAGACAGAAAGTCAAAAGCCTTTCAGGTCAGTAGCTGAAAAACCAGGCAGTAAGTGCAGTCACAGTTCACTTTTGGGTAGGCTAAGGAAGTGAATAAAGCATCGGTCTCAGTCTTGCTGATTGCTTAGGCACATGTGATTAAAAATATCTGATAAGGAAAGCAGAGATGTAAAGTCCTCAGCAGCCTGCCTGAAGATACAGAGTACATGCAAATACAGTTCTCCTGACAGCAGTGAGGTGACTGTGAGTACAAGTTCCCCATGAAAAAAGACAGTTTCTTGGGTATTTTCAATGCTGTGAAAAATACAGATTTAATGAGAAGGATATTTTCTATGAAACTGTCATGCAGGTTGGATATTCCTAGCCAGCAATAAAGTTGGATAGTATTCAAAGCCTGCTGTCATGAAGTGGCTGCAGTTCAGTCACAGCCATCATTCCCGTCTTGCACTTAGCCCTCTTCTCATGGAAGCTGTTTTCCTCCCCATTCAGTCTGCTTCGTACTTCTTCTTCTCTCTAGGACAGAATTTGAGCTGAGTTGCATCCATGTCTTCCATTTTTCACAGGCACTAAAAAGGGACAAGCTGAATAACTGATAAATAATCTGAATGTCACATGCAGAATGGATGCAGCTCCTGTGTAATAACTGCACTGAGCTTTCTTGTACTTGTCCCAATATAATAGTGTCCTGGAAAAATCAAGTTGGTCTCTGAAATTTGCTGCAAGTTCTTGTCTGTTTCAAACAGGATGAAAATGTTGAAGAGAACCTCTTTTGACTGTCTTGGGGTTTTTTTAAGCAAGGGAAAAAAAAACTGGAAGTAAAAAAAAAAAAAAGGAATTTAAAAAATGGAGTAGCTCAGCTACTTCAGAATAACCCCCTAGTAATTCTACTCTTGTTTGGTTTCCAGTATCCTCTGAATAACCTCTTTGATAATTTTAGGGAAAACCCTGAGTAAACTGTTTGGAACATACATAATGACAATGGTCTGTGAATGCAGTCCTTTCCTTTTGGTTTCTAGGACCTTTGAGACTCGTTCTCATTCTAGGCAGATTCTCTAGAGAACTGAGCTACTAAACTCTTTGAAAATCTCTGCTGGATGCATGCAAGGGACTGTTTATTTCATGGCTGTAGAACCTGGCCAGACGTGAATGAACTGAAGTCTTTCAAAAGGTAGACAGTGGTGAGTGATGACTCCCTAGCAAATCTGAAGCTCCCCTTTGAAGCTTAGGAAGCACTAGAATTTATTAGTGCAACAACTAAACTAATAGCTTTTTAGAACCTTTCCACCACCTCCCCCTTCAAACTCTCTCACGTTTGTTTACAAGTGGTTTATTTAACTACTTCTAAACAGGACTACTGAATATTAAAAGCAAAACTCCCAAAATCCATCCATCTGTGGAGACACCCAGCATGGAAAATTTCAGCTAAAATGATAATGCTAATAAAAGTTATAGAAATAAATGAAGTCAGGGAGTTTTACTGAGTTTCCACAGTTTCTTCATAGCTGTGTGTTTAAATTCTTTTCTTAGGAAACATGTCAACACTCAAGAAGCCAGCAAGCATTTTAATGTAGCAATAGTGAAAAAAAAATTCTGGAGACTTCTTTGAAATATTTTGTGTTTCTTTATGAAAGACTAAAAGATGGGAGCTATATTATCAGTTTTGTACTGTCCTACTCCTTGTAGATGTAGTTTTACTGTTGATACTTTTTAATCAAGTTTTTACCCTTACATAATAAAATATACACACATTTACTACAGATTTTTGTTGCCTCTGAAAGAGATCCCTGTATTGCAGGATGTCACAGTCTTTGGGCTTAGTTACAACATTGTTGGTAGTACAAGGATCTGGATAATTGACTGTTAACTGATATCCATTTTTCATAAACCACTGATTTACTTCATTGCCTGCTTAACAAACTTGAGATTAATCTGGTTTATCCTTGTAACTCAATAGAGGATATCTGCATTTTGAGCAGGAGAACCAGGAAACGTTCTATGCGAGGATAAGAAAGGGAATGTCTGGATTGCCTCTAGGTGGCAGCGAGGCATTATTTCTTGACATCCACTGAACTGGCTGTTTTGCTATCCCTGCAAAGAAAGGTTTAGTTACAGCCGTGGCTTTGTTCTGTTTTCACACCGCTTTGGATACATCTTGAAATCCTAAACACTGTATTGAGATAAGATAAACATAGTTGCAAATCAGTTAGTCCTGTAAATGCAGACAGCTGTACTATGTGATGTGCGCTGTGAATCAGCAGGTCTCTGATGCATGCTTTTATGTGACTGTGATCAGTCGTGACATTGGTGGGTCCCCAGCAGATCTTCCTTTATTTCAGAAACCTATGGCTTCAAATGGTCTCTTTGCATTTCTGCATCTTTTGTGTGCTGATGTGGCTGCCCTCTAGAACAAATAGCTTCTAAGTTGTTTGTACAGAACCTGAACTAGTGAAGGGCATCCCTGCCCACAGCAGGGGGGTTGGAACTAGATGGTCTTTAAGGCCCCTTCCAACAAAAACTATTCTATGGTTTTATAATTCTATGTTTGAGCTCAGTGCAATGATGGTACATGTGATATTCTGTTCAGATAAATGACTGCTTTTATCACTTGAGCATGAGCAATGGACCACACTAAATGCTTCTAATAAAGGGATCACAGGCCCTTTAGTAAGTCCTTGCTGCCTGACAGTATTAATTGTAATGTTGAGGAGATGGAAATTGGCCCTGCAATTGTAATTCAGGCTCTGATTTAACAATGTGTTTAAATCAATTACTTTTAGCATGTGCTTGTGTTGACTGCGTTTTAGCAATGTAGCCACTAACTTTCTCACATCTCATCTGGGGAATGTTTTCACTTTTATGAATGTCCTTATTTCCAACCTAGGAAAGTGCTTTTTGTGCCTACGCAAAGAAAAGCATGTCCTTAAATGCTTTACAAATTGGGATATACATCGCCAGCTTTGAAAGCAAGAAGCAGAATTTTGAGCTGTATGTGTTCCACAATGATCAGTGGAAAAATGTTTAAGAAACTGTTTTTGTTATGATCAAAACTCATGTCCTTCTGAATATCATTAGTTTTCTATTGTGGATAAAAGTACAAATGAGTTTTTTGTTTAAATGAGCACCACTTTTTAATTCTACGTTTTGTATGGCTGGGACTAACATATGCCTCTAATAGCTCATCAGGAAAAGGATGGCATTAGAAACCTGGTGGGTCTCAAGTGCTTGAGAGCTGAATGTGTCAGTAGAAATGTTTTGTGGATTGTGTGAACCAAAGGAAAATGAGAAATGAGTAAGCAATTTTAAACTGAGAAGAAAATTATATATTTAGTAGAGGTTTCCAGTGCAATATACTTTGACATTAAAATTTAAAATTACTCTGAATACATTTCTTTTAGAAAACACTGTGGCGATCAAAGACTTAGCAGCTTGATGGATGTGAATGAACGAGTCTCATAAATTGAGACTGCAACTGTGATCACTGCATTAATAAGAATGAGATTATCATAGTGTTAAATCATCCAGCTATACATTTAAAAGTACGTACTGGGAATAAATGCATATTATATCTTTGTCTCCTGCTCTCAGCCCAGCCTTATCACACTACATCACAAATATGAACATTGGTAGATTCTGAGAGTCTCATACAAGAAGCAGTTTTCAGAGACAGGTTTATTAAATAGTTGCATAATTGCCATGATCCTTACTTCTGGTACTAATGTCAAAAAAATAGGATGTGGTACAGAATTTTCTTACAAAATCTGATGTAGAAAATAATATTAGTTTCAGAAAAGTTCAGGTTGTAAGTTGGGTTCCGCTAAAAATGTACTGTGTTTTGAAGATATTCCACATTTTGCTTTGAAGGGCATCATACTCTGATAGGTAAGATTTTATGATTAAATTCTTAAGTTACTAAATAAATTTCTGTAAAACCTTCTTGTTTTGATTTAGTATTGGATTATTTTGCACGGTTCTGAATAAATTACATTTCTGTCTCAAAGTATGAGGTATAATGCCGGTTTGTTCTGTGGAAGATTTCAGGGTTAGGATAGCAGTGAACTGTGAATTTCCTAGGGAAGCTCTGTTCTTGCTGTCATCGGGTGGTTGTAGCAAATATAGAGACCTGCAGAGTCTCCCTACACAGAGCTCAGTTAAAGACAGAAGCCAAAGTTTCCTTATGGAAATACAACTAAAAAGAGTCTAATGTCACCTAAAACTATTCATTAGCTCACACTCGTGGGTGTTTTCTAAATGTGGCTTTATCCTGTGTCTGTGCTCAACCTGTTTGTTATCATGTGTGCTCATGAGTCTAAACCTTGTCAGTGTTGTCTGTCATCTTAGGCAGTGGTAAACAATTACTATAGCAAATGTTATTGATGTATTATACGCTTCCTTAAGGATTGGTGAACTGATCTGAAAGAAGAAAAAAAAATCTCATGTAAATATACATTATCTTGTGAGAAGGATTTAAATGAGAACCCTCTCAGAAATCTCTTTCCCCTCAGTAGTATTGTCCACCAAGTTGACGAAATGTTTGTCAATACTGCTTTAATTAAAGCTTGTACTTAGCTATCTTTGATCTTTCCTTGCACACACTTAAATGCACATTAACAGTTAAGTGCTAGTAAAAAATTAAGATATTGGAATGCTGGTTAAAAAGATTTTAATTACATATATTGTCTTCAAAATATGCTGCTTCAAGGATATGGGTAAATTCTGATAATATTTGAGTATTTTTGAGATTTCAAAGTTCTTTTGTTACTTTTGGCCAGAAAAAGAGAAAGAGAATGGTAGGAAACAGAAATACTAGTTAAAACCAAACCAACCCCAATTCTGAATTCTTCTATTTGGACTGCAGATCCTGGGGCATATTGCAGTAATATTTGAAATGCTTTGCTCTTGTCCCCAAAAAGGACTAAAAGTATATTTCAAAACTTAGGCTGACATGTAATGCAGCTGTCTGCTTCAAACTAGCTTAAAATTTTTTTACATAAATTTGAGTCTGCATATTGATGTTATTCCCTTCAGTGTCAGTAATTCTTGCATCAAGACGTACTTTTAAAATTCTTTTTCTCTGAGAATTCAGCGAAACTGATGACTGATGGTCAGTAACTTTCTAAGATGAATCATTCAAATGCTTCTACTGGTGAGCTGTGTTCCTGACCCTTCATCCCTTCATTGCTTGCTGCCCCTTACTATTATCAAGGCCTAGGTACATGAGCAGTATCAACTGCTTTCTGTTACCTCTCTTTTTTCAGTATGTTTCAGACTGACAAATCTTTGTGTTTTCAGTTTTGGGTTTTTATTTATGTATTTATTTTATTTGTTAATTAATATATTGTTTTAATATAAAATAAAGGAGTTCTGAATTAGATAAATTTAAAACCCTTTGGGGTTTTGAGGATGAGCAATGTGGTATTATCTTTGTATTTTTCCAGATAAAACATATTCACATTTTCTTTCTAACTAGAAAAAGCTTGCATTCAACTTTCCTTGAAGGAGTGTTCATTCTTCCAAATTAATGCAAGTGGAGCAGATCTTATGAGATCAGATGAAGCTGAAAGATCTTGACACCTATTTAATCTAAATCAGGATCCCAGGTATGGCCTCAAGTCCAGTGTATAGTCTAAGATCAATGCTTCTATAAGAACAGCCTTTTCATTTTTTTTCCCTGTTTATTATATACTGAATACATTGCTGGTGAAATAGCGTAATTATATATGTAATCCTCCACTTTATAGTCTGTCACTTTAGGATGAGAAGAAAAAAGACATTTCATGATGTGTGCTAAGCAAAGAATGGGAGCATTCCCAAGTTTGTTCACCCGTATTGTGTCTGTGTTACGTGAGCTTACGGGTGGCTGGTCCCTACAGTGCACCAGGAAAGCCAACAAATTTGCTGTTGCTGATTATTGCCTTGCTCTATGTATCCTGCTTTTTGTTACAGTAGAGACACAAATGGGTCCCTTCTGGGTTTGTGAAACAGAACAGCTTTACAACACAAACCACTAGTAGCTAACAAGGAAGCAGCTCTGCAAGGATTGTCTCAAGTGAAGGTTGCATTTTGATTTCACTATTTGAATTGCTTAATAATGTTTCTTCAAAAGTATCTGTGCATGTTAACTTCCTAGCTACCACCCTGAGCATCTGGCTGTGCTGCAGCTGGTTATTTGTAAGGAAATTCTCCAATGAATAAATTACCAGAAGCATTCTTTTTATGGAAAGGAAAATACAACCCTTATATTCTTCTTCAACATGAATATTCTGTTCTGAGTCTTGAAATTGTCTTTCTAAAATCAAGATGAGGGTCTGGGTAAGAGTCTGGAGTGAGAGTCAGGTTCTTGCCTTCCATAGTTGCAAATAACCCATCTGAAAAGGTGAACAAGTTAAAAAAACCCAAAAAAACCCCAACCAAAAACCCAAAACCAAAACACCACAGAGAAAGCTCTGGAATCCATCAATTTTAATTTGCTATTAAAAAATGAAATGTTTTACGCCAGTGATTTTTTTTCTCACTAGCTGTTCTGCGATACCTTGACATGTAGGATGTTGGCCTACAAGCTCATGGTGATGTGGTTTATAAATTTGTCAAGTTTTATTTAAGCCATGCCATATCTCATGCTTTAATGAAATATATTTAAAACTGTGTGTATTCATGCCTTTCAGGTATGTCTACTCTCATAGAGGCTGAGAAGCAGGATAAATTAGTCCTCACTAATCATCATGTCCCTACATAGTGCTGACAGGCTAGACTGATCATTTAAAAATTAGTTTGGGCATTTCTATATTGCAGGAAGATTGCCAAAGCTTACTGAGAAGGAATTAAAGCCTGTCTTTCCCCCTTCCTCCTTCTCTTCTTCTTCATTGCTTCAGTTTCTCTGACAGACTTACTGTGAAGATCCCCTCCCGCCTCCCCTCTGCCTGCATCTGTTTCAGGCTGTCTCAGTCCTGAATATTCTCTTGTTCTCATTTTGCACTTTTTATGGTTTCTTTCCTTTTTTTTTTTTTTTTTTTTAAATGCCTTGCTTAGTGAGCGGGTTAAATGCAATCTCAAGTTACCTGAATAAGCATAGGGCAGATATTTCTCCTCAATGCTGGGATTTCCAGAGTAGCTTGTTATTGCATATCCAGCCCTCACTGGCCTTTGTACGCAGGCTCCCATACATAGAGCCTCCTTTGTAAGCATCACCCAGAATTTATATGCTCACCCAGTATTCTGTAGTCAGCAAGTCCCTGAAGGACTGTTTCTCACTGACAAATGGTCCAGCCCCTAATCAGACTGCTCCAGGGATAAAGGTGTTCCCATTCAAACACTTTCCTCCTTGCCTTAGCTCCATGGTCTCTTAATTGTTCTGCTCTAATTCTGCATGGAGTCATCATCCAGAGCAATCTGATTTAAACATCAGCAAACAATCCACACCACTAACTTGTCTTACTGCATAATGGTAGGTGCATGCCTTGGGCCTGGGGAGAGCAGGTGTTTTCTTAAAATTCCTTTGGTGTTGGAGAAACTACAGTGTAGGACAATATCCTAAGAAATTTCTGACCATGAACTGACTGCCTGTGATAGGTGTTTAGAAAAGTGCTAGGTGTAGGTTAAATACTCTCTCTCCCCAACATGTGAAGGTAATATATTATTTCAGGAGAAATTTGAGGACATTTTATTTTAATTATGCAAGAGCATTCTGACCTGACAGATCTTTATATTAATGTATTTCTGGTGTTGGGGAATGAAATCAGATTACCTAAAGATTTTTTTGTGCAAAATCTGGTTAGAGTGATGATAACACAGACTCTATGCAAGAAACATTGTGATGATGACATAATAGATGTCTGAAATGATATAGTGTTTTCACAAATCACAAGGTGAAGGGATAGTTTATCTTCAGATTTTAGCACTGCAGTATGAATTATATTGTATAATCTTTGCTTCCATTCTGAAAATTGTCTGCAGTCACATATATTCAATTTAGGAGAAAAGCACATAAAGTAAATTAGGTTAAAAGAACTAGCTCTACATTTTGTAATGTTGATTTAATAGAAAACAGCCCAAAAAGAATATAGTAATGATAGGGCATAAATGTTAGCATTATGTATAAATAAATGTCAGGCATTAGTTTTCTTCTAAATTTGTCTTAAGAACTGAATTAGGATGGATGTCCCTTGTGACAATAAGTACAGAATATCTGACAAATGCCTGGCAAACAAGAAGTTTATCAGAAAGCAAGTTAGAGGAAATCATGTAACATTCAACACAGATGTCTCTTGAGTAATCTTTCCTCATTTCCCTCTGCCAGCTTAGTGCAGATGAGATTCATTGTAATGATGGACATTTTAGATCCCCCTGGAGACAGACGGCTGGGAACTGAAGAAAACCTACATCTGGGAAGTTTCTAAGGAGCATGGGGAAAGCTCAATAAAGAACCTCAGAGAAAAGGAAAGACCATCTGGTGCCCTGACTATCAGATTCAGAAATTGAAGATTCCTATGTTTAAATAAAGGTTCTCTTTTTCTATCCTAGTAAGATGTGTGAAGAAGTTAGAGGTTACAGTTACTTGATACAAAGCGGATAAGCCTCTTATGTATTAATTACTGCTTTCTCCTTCATCTTAAGTGTTCCAGTGTGGTGAAATTCTTGAGATGTTTATGAGGTGTAAAACCATAATGAACTCATTTAACCATTAAATGTGAGAGGCTGGTGCACTATTACTTTCTGAACGAATTATGGTAATGTGTACAGGTGACAGTTTTGACAACTCTGGTAAATAGAAAAGTGCTATATTATTTTTCATTATCTCATGAATTGTGAAGGTTCTTAACTGTAGTTCTCATTTTCTTTTTGAATTAACCAAATACATATTCTGACTAAAGATATTGTATTAAGGAAAAAATAAATTCTGCTTTTAAATTACAGTAAACCAAGATTAAGAGGAAGATCAGTGATTTGATTTTCAGGTGTCTTAAAGATGTTTGTGAAATATATGTGTTTTTTCTTGCAATCTGATTTGTATTTTTAGGAAATTTTAGAGAAGATCACATAGTGATGCCAATTGCTCTATCCAATAGTAAATTAACGTATGGAAATGTGGTTTTGTGAAGGATGGCTGCTTTTGAGGTTGAGAAAGCTAAACTCTGATAATTTCATATTTAGAGCATACATCCTCTTAAGTTTGTAGTCAAAACTGTTAGTGAAAATTGTAGTGTTTATGTTCTTTATGAATAGTGGTTATATCTTCTACAGATTTCATCTTGGGAGCAGGAGGGGAGAGCCATCCTATAGGGGGAGAGAGAAGCTGATACAAGGATCAGCACCACGGGTGCAGTCAGCTTTGTTCGAATCATTGTTTTTGACAATTGAACACCAAGGTCCTGAGAGCAGCTCTGGGGGCTGCAGCGTGTCCGCTGCCCTGATGTTCTTCTAATTCTTTCACAGGGTGATTAATAGACGAAACCAACAAACCGAACAGATTCTAATGTTAGGTTTGCCTGTGTTCACAACTTGCCATGTTTTCGCAGACATGCCACTTGATTCTCATGAGAAAGGAGAGGTTGAAGGGTGGATGGGTGGTGATGGAGTGGCTGCCCTGATGGCTGGCTGGTGAAAAGCTAGAGAACACCTACTAAAACGTCTACTCCCGAATGCTGCTCACACCTGTGAAATTTTTAAGATATATTCCAAATTAGCTGAGTGTGAAATATGATTCTGAGGTAATTCAAATTTTGTGAACCACAGCAAAATTGGCCAATAAAATGGTAATAATAGTAAGAAAGAAAGTTACAAAATAGTTGTTAAAAGCATAACTCAACCCAAAAAGCGATTCTTACAAATCCACAATTGTCTTGTACGTGGTTTTTAGCCGTAATATCTCAGAATAACTAACTCAGTGCATTTTTAATATACTGAAAGAAATATATTATTTCATTGTAACCTTGATTTTTTTCCCCCCAAATATATTACTTTTATTAAGTTAATGGAGTAAGAATGAAAATTTTGTGTTATCCTAAAAATCATTCCAATTTCATTTCCTACCATTATTAAAGGGAGCCTAAAGGAAATCAAAATGATGTTTGATAGCTACCTGGATTTACCTGTGCATTGAACCAGATATGTATGTGTCCAATTCTGTTAATTTTTATGTTAAATACTTTATTCATATATATGTATGTATAATATATATGTATATATATAAGTATCATTTATATGTATAATTTATAATTACTATACTTTTTTTGTATAGTCAGAATGCCAAGATTCTT
Source organism: Atrichornis clamosus (assembly GCA_013400975.1). Taxonomy (NCBI): domain Eukaryota; kingdom Metazoa; phylum Chordata; class Aves; order Passeriformes; family Menuridae; genus Atrichornis; species Atrichornis clamosus. The sequence goes on from WBMZ01005805.1 coordinate 271,121, forward strand.
TCATTAATTTCTAGCACTGCAGATCTTCTAGGGAATATAGATAAACAAGAAATCCTTATAAAACCCTATAGATTCAGATCATGGAGATTTGGTTGGTAAATTTTAAAGGTCCCTAATCTACAGGGTGCAATTACCTCAAATGTCAGAACCTACCTACCTTTAGCTCCTATGGGACATTTGAATTTCACAGCCTAGGTATATATATATTTTTTTTTGCTCAGGCTAAACATCCAGATAGCTTGTTCTATGTGCTCCAACCACTGCTTGCATCAACGAAGTTGTGAAGTCTAAATAACAAATCCTATTTAAAAAAAATTGCATGCTTTTAGAGTAATTTTGTTAGGTGCATTCAACAGAAGTAATGGCACCTAAATTGACCGCATTACTGGTAATTTTATTGTAGTTTAGAGTTTGGCAAGCCTTTGAATGCTTCTGCCAGATGGGCCTGTAGACCAAGTTGTTTAAAGAACAGTTACACTTAGGAAAAATCCACTCTTCTTTCTCAACAACTCGCTGTATTTTCTACAAATATAAAGCTTTTTATTACAAATAACAAGTATAAAATAAAAGAGGCTGATTTTTTCTAGTTTGCCCTTTACTAATGCAGTCAGTTTTCCAATGGGTGGAACTTTCACACAGCCACAGAAAAGTGAAAAATTTTTATTTGGTTGGAAAATATGATTTCAAAAATTACAAAAAGCTGACAGAACTAAGTTGTGGGGTTTTTTTGTTAGTTTGACTGGTTGGTTGTTTTTTTTTGAGGTGGGGGGAGATTTGCAGAGGGTCAAGACTTCAGATTCTCAATATTTCAAGTTGGCAGCATCCTGTTAAATTGTTTTGTGAGAGCTGGGAGTTTGCTGTCTGATGAATGCATACTCTGTACTATGTGATGCCATGCATATAAAATGGTTTATTGAGCAAAATAAACAATTCTCTGCAGTCTCCGTCAGACAACTCTACATTTCTCTGCAGTCTCGTAACTGACAGCTATGACCAGCCAAGTAAAGTCTACCTGTGCATTTGCAATACCTTCTCTTATTTTCTATAATTTAACCCTACCTCTTTAGTAGTGCACACCTGTCACTTGTTTTGTTAGTTGAAATTTTTGGATACTCTAATTATGTGGTGTGTTACACACAAAGTCTATTTTACAATATTTTAATGTGAAGCCTAGGCTGTCATAGAGCTTCTGCTTATCTGTCTAGTATCTCACGTGAAACTGTTATTTCCTAATTAGTCTGCATGCAATTCTTGTAACCATTATTTTCAGTTAATGTAGGGAGGACTCAGGTAGTGTGTGCTGTTTATTTGTAGCCTTTAAAGGAACTAAATTAATGCAATTTATTTTCATCGTCCAGTTTTTTTATTTTCTCAATACAAAAGTGGCACTAATAAAAACACAGTGACCCTAAGTTTTAAAAAGTTGTATTCTGATTTCAGAATTTATATTGTCCCTGCTAAGTACATCCTTTTATTCAGTTCTTGCCACTGATTTTATGCCTTTTATTTACTTGTGTCAAAATGCATAGAAAAAAAAGTGTGAGATAGCAGAGCCATTCTAATTTCATCCAATATGTCAAACCATCTTTTAAAATTTAAAATAGTCTTGTTTTTCTGGTACACAGTTTTTAACAGGATAAGGTTTCTGCACTCCTAGAGACTCTTCCAGCATCCTACATTAGTGCTGAGTATACTGAAAATAAAATGAATACAATCTGTACCTCAACGATAGCTCTGCAATTCCGTGCTCATTATTTTCGAAATCTGCACAGAGTCAATATTCAGCTGGAGATAAGGGGCTGATCAAAATCAAGGTAATCTTTTTAAGATATCCAATATAAATCATAGTCTGTTGACAGTTACTTGGTAGTTTTGTGATAATGAAGTAAATTCAGAAGTTAAAGAGAGGTGCTCAAGGATGAGCATGAATGAAACTGTTGTTCCATTTCTGCGAGGGCTGACCATCTTCACCATTTCTGGGAAGGGAAGACTCCTCAGAAAGCTTATCTTTTAACTGGTAGGTTTGAAAATGCTTTGAAAAAGGGAAAAGTCTTTTTCCTGATCTGCGTCAAGTAATTCATAATCAGACAAGTTCCTTGCTTTTAACTGACCTCTTTGCAGAAGTCCACAGAAAAGGGCCATTGAGTTAAAGAGAAACCCAGAGTCCACGCTGAAGAGGAACACTGTGCTGAGGTACAGACACAGTGATGTGCTTTCTTCTGTTGCCTTTGAGGTAGCTGTGTAATGGTATCCTGGATTAGTGGCAAAAGGAAAATGCCAGCAGGAGAGACTGGGGTCACTGTTCTGTTTTCTTTATTTTTTAAATGGTATTAGAAAAAAAAAGATTTTATTATGAAAAAATAACTAATGAGAAAAATATGTATTTTTTGTAAGTTTACAGTACGTTATGTTTTTCCACTAGTGAGATATTAAAATTTTATAATTGCCGTTTGACAACCTTCTCAGCACCCTCTGAGCATTAAAATCCTACTCTACTTCTCTAAGAAAATGGTTAATTTATGACTATTGTGAACTTCGATAGTATGGATCAATATTTATTTTCTGAACTGGCTTCTCACTATTTTATTGAAATAAACGATCTGATCATAGAAAAAATCTTTATGTTTCAATTGAGCAAGAAGGTACTTGAGTCTTATTGCTGTATTTTGAGAATTTGAGGACTCCTATGAAGACTTAAACAGACTCAGGCTTGCCTAAGGCAATGAGTAATAGTTTATATGGTTTTCAGTCAAAGAATTCAGCATGAGGAGTAAGAACATTTAAATTATTCCAGTCACTAAGAGAACAATTAAGTCTTTGAGCAGCTCACAGTTCTTGGCTCCTAAAGGCAGATTATTTAGACCCATTTTGGTCAATTTGATACATAGGCCACATGCAGAGAATCAGACTGTCTCAGAGCACTGAGGTGACTGTGACTGCAATTCATTGCCTACGTGGAAGTGTCTGGGCTATTTGAAATGTCCTCACGGTATCCATGACATCTGTGAAGAACTGGGAAATATGACACAAGGCCAACGGGAGACCCATGTTCTTTTAGCATGTCACCCAAAGGCCAAGATAAAAGCCCAAAAGCTTCTGAAAGGGTCCTAGATGCTTATGTATGGACAAGTCTGTCATCCCCTCGAGACAGAGAGGTGGAGAACGAACAGCTTGCTGTTCTATTGAACCCCTGAGTGGATAGGTAGTGTGTTAGTGTGTTTTTAAAAACTTTGTTTTAACGCTTCCTTCCCTACACTTCCCTTTCCCAGCCCTCTTCTCGTTATAGACCCTTTCTCTTTCTTTTCTTTTCTTTTTTTCTTTTTTTTTCCCCCTTCTTTCTTCTTTTTTTTTTTTTTTTTTTTTCTTTTCTTTTTTTCTTTTTTTTTTTGTTTTTTTTTGTTTTTTGTTTTTGTATGTGACATTTTGGCTTGACAGATGTCAAGATACATGTTTGGTATGGGGACACACATTTCTTTTCCTATATTTCACATTTGTAAATTTTTTTCAAATTCTGGAAGACAGTTTTGTTGGTTTATCTATTTATTGAACATGAATCCTGTCCATAATTGTAAGTGGGAGAGTGCCCTGTGTTGAGAGTCTTCAATGTAATAATTAAGTAGGCAACCTTTATGAGGCAGCTCTTGAATGTAGTTATGATCGATTGCTCAGAAGCACAAGGTAAAAGCACTGATCAGAAGCAGAAGTTTGATTTACTGTGGGAGAAAGTCACTAAGGGAAATTCAAACATTAGTTGGTGTGGTGGAAGATTCTCTGTTTTGTATGGTAATGAATAGCTCTCTCCAAATGGGGTCCTTGTCTTCCTTAAAATGAGCAGAGGTGGGAAGCCTAAATAGCCAAAGAAGAATTAATGACTGTTTCTTCCTAAACTAATGTTATTTTCTGATGGTGACTTACTATTTCAGTACATTTTCCATAACAGAACATGCACTCTAATTAGAAACAACTTGCAGTGAAAATGTTTGAAATAGAAATATTTTATTCCCTGCTTTTTGCAGACTTTTTCTCTGACGTAATTAAAAAGCACTCATGATACAGAATTTGATCTACATCTCTGCAAGAAGAATTTTAAAATCAACTGGCTGGCTGGGGTAAGGACCTCTCATAGGAATTCCATGTGAACTGTTGCTTATTAGAGCTTTCCTGATTTCTAGTGTCACTTTTACAATGTTAGCTGGTGCCAGCCTACAGCTGGAGAAATGTTGATTCATGCAAGCTTTATGGATTAATCAGTATGAGAATCAGTACCTCAGAGACTCAGAAATGTGTGCAAACTCTGCTGTTTCAGTGCCCACAAATCTCAGACAGGTATTTCGATTGAAATTCTTGTGTGTTTTTTTTCCACTGAATGGCTAAGTAGTAAGTGAGAGATTGTTGCAGAAATAAAAGTGGTTTATTTTCAGTGACAGAGAAAGTGGGAAAGGAGGCCACAGGGACTGTTCTAATCTTTCCTCCATGGTTATAGTGAATACATCCATTTTTGTCTCTCTTCTTTTTCTTGTGTCCACCAGAAAAAAGCAAGTGCTTTATCCATTGTCCAGTAGTTTCCTGAATTAAGCCTGTCTCCTCCGGGCCTTTTACAGGCAAGTTAAATTAAAAAAAAAAAAAAATCCCTATTTGAAATTACGTTGTTTTCCCTTGATTTTGATTTTTAAGTGAAGCATATTACACTAATCAATGCAAAATAAGGAAAATGTTAACATGTGATGTATCTAATAATCTGCAGGTAGAACAGATTTGTCTGAAATTTACTCTGTTGTCTGTTTTCTGCTCTTCAAGAGCTGTACATAACAAGCATAATAACCCTGCTGTTAAACTGTGTTTGCTTTTTTCCTCATGAGAGGAAGGTGAGGATGCCGGAATTTATAAAGGGTTTCCATTGCTTCACCTTCTCTCTCATACATTTCCCAGCACACTTATGCACCTCCTGTTACCCTTTGCTTCCTATCATCTCTCTAGATTTGATCTCCCAAAAAGAATTGCTTAAGCAAAGAAAAATTTATGATTGATGATTCCTTTTTCTGCCCTTCTTCAAAATTGAAAGCTTTAGTCTCAGTAGACAGAAAGAAGAATATAATTACCTCCTTAGAAGAGACTTGCAAAGTGTTGGCCCTTTTTCAACATGGACATTACTTCATATTTGTCTCAGTGGGAAAAACAGGACAGTAGCTATCTGACCCCAAAGTAATGAGGAGTAGGAAATAGAGACAATAAAATACCTTTGGTTAAAATTCCCTGAGACTGATAGGGAAAAATCTGACTTGTACAAAACTATAGTAAAGTAAAAATGTAAGTGGTTCAAATTACTTTAGTGAATATTAACTAAAAGGATCTTAACAGTGAAGGAAATTGTATTGTATTGAAAGCATATTAATCAGTATTAGAAACAAATCTTCCGTATATTCCAGTTCCAACAGTTATATTTACGTTTTTTTACCGGAGAGCTGCCCAAATTCTGCCTTTTTAAGAAACCATGCATTTTAAAAAATTTTAGTCTGATTTTAGCTTTTGTGCATTGAAAAGTAAAGTACAAGAAGCTTGTAACCACTATGATTGTTGAGATGATCATATGAGTTAAATTACTTGGTGATTTTTAAACCAATTTTCTTTTCTTAGACTGTTAGAAACCTGCCTATTAAAATGCCAGTCTAATCCACCAGAGCTGGTTTTGATACATGCCAGCGAGAACTGAAATCCTTGGATCATTTAAGATAAATACAAATTATGTAAGAGGTTTTTTTAAGGTCTTAAAGGAACTATTTTCAAACCAATTTTATTTCTGAGTAACAGTCACTTTGTATTCTCAGAGTATTCATTTATGTTCAGAGATACTCAGCATAAGTGCTTTAAAGCTAGAGAAAAGAACGCCTTGATGCATTGCAAAGATACGGAATTTCTGTTTTAAGCGCAAAACTCACCTTAACAGAGGAGCCAGAAGAAAAGCTCCATTAAATATAAAACCCTGCTGTTAAACACGTGCACTGTCTTGGTGTGGTGCGGGTGTGTTGCCTGGCCCTTGCTTTTACTCGACTGTTGTGTTGTGATCCAAGAGCACGTGGGAGCTGTGGGTCCTCTGTGCCAGGTGCAGTACAAACTTGTAAGAAAAGGAGCAGTCCCTGGAGGAAGGGTACAGGTGTACTAGGCTTTACATTTGTGCCACTGGGACCTGAAAATCTTTTAAGCTCTGTGTTTATTTGTCTGTGTTATCTGATAATATGCAGAAAAGTAATCAAGTGAGCTGTTCATTATCTTTCAGACAAACTGTGCTATAGTAGTAGCAGTGGAATACCAGTGAAATGCAGGTAGTATCTGGAGAACCCTGTTTGCTGCCTGACTACCTGGATCTGGATCCTGGTTTGGTTTTGTGCTTTGTCTTCAGATCCTTTCAAAATCTTTTTATTAAAAGACACATTGAGTGTGAAATCACATGACTCAATGTCTGTAAATACATCTGTGTCCTGTTCTTGGGAAATGTTTTTATATGATCTCAGTTCCCTTCGTTTAAAAAAACCAAAACCCTAAAAACCAACTTTGGTACAAATATCTTTGATAATGGTGCTTAATTGTTTTGTACTGTATAAGAGAATAATAATGAGGCCACCTCAGGAACCACAGCATCAGCAGCAGAACTACAACTTCTATAGAGTTTGCACTTCCTTTGTATTTATGAGGTGCCTTTCATGGTAATCCTTAAAAATTCATTTTTTGTTCTGTTTTTTTCATCCATACATTGCTAAGGGCTGAAAATTAAGGTTTGGGATAATCACTGCTAACCTACACTGATCAGCCCCTTCAAGTAAGAGAGCTTTTTCATACAATGAGAAGAAATCTTGGGGTTGTTTTTTGATTACTCTTATTACAGTACTTTTATTCTTTTTGTTTTTCCTGATATAATTTTGTTTTTTACTTCACCTCAAATTTTAGCTTAATAGGACTTAATGCAGCTTTCATGTGACACATCCTTGTAAAGTCAAGTCAACACTTTTCACATATGGTCAGATGATATGAATACCTGCCTGAAACACCTATTCATTCAAATTGCCTGGGAATATAGTGCAAACAGAATATCAGGTCAGATCTAGTTGAGGCACTAGCCAGATTTTGAACTGGTTTAAAACATGTGTGTTTGAAGCTGGTGTCAGTGGTACTTATCTCAGATTTATATCCATGTAACTGAGAATGGCATCTGATCCTCTGCGGCTGGTCTGTCCCCTGAGATTTCCTTTACTTGTCTCATGCATTACAAAGGTTGTCCTCCCTGTTGTCCCATATATAAGCTGTTAGATACATGTTTCTCTTTGATCAAGATATGTTTGCCATTTTTGTATCAGTCTTTACTAGTCCTACCCTGCTCATTGCTCTAATTTACCTTAAAATTTTTGAATGGCAGTCATAACAAGTGAGAAAAACATCAGGATAGATTTTCATCTGACCTGTTCAGATTTGAGAATCTATATTAATCTCATGGCAATTACTGCTAGAAAAATGTATGGGTGGAATTATTATTGTTGTTACCATTCCCATGTTCAAAAACATACTGAAGAGGACTCAGAAGTCTTTGTAAAATAGGGTGGTATGTGAAAGAAGTCCCTTAGTGTCGAGAGCCTGGATCAGCAGTTCTTTGGTGTGTGTGGGTTAGGCACACAGTGAGGAAAAGGCTGCTCAGCAGTCCAGTCCTGGTTGCAACAGTCTTTTGCTCTGTGCTTTACTGCATAATTCACTCATGCTGGGAGAGGTTTTCAAGTGAGGTATAAATGATCACTTTCCATGATACTTTTCTAAAGTCCATCTTTGTGGTAGGAGTGAGCTGGGCTAGGTCTTGGAAGATGCTGAACCATCTTTTCCTCGTCTGCCAAACGTGATATGGCTTTAGTTCATCCACTATGATCTTAATCTAAGTATCCTTGTTACCATAAATTAATGGTAAAATTAGCAGAGGATTATAACATTTTCAGATTACAGCTCAGTTAATTGAAGATGTGAATGGAAGATGTGAACTGGCCAGTTTATCTCCATTTAAAACCAGGAGCCCAGACTGACTGGGATTCTAATCTGAAATACCGTGAATTCTAGAACTCGTGCCTCAGTGCTTTGTAGTAAAAAGAGGCTAATGTTCTATTCCTTCATCACATGCAAAATGAAGCAAATACTTTTAAAGTTGTGGAGACTTACACATATCTAGGATTGATGGAGCTATTGTCTTCAATTTAGACCAAGTCCTGGAAGTACATACTTTCTAACTAAAAGGTTTTCTGAATATTAATGATTGCAGAATACTTGAAGATGTAAAACTGAATAAATGATACTTTCTATGATGTTATTTTTGTTACTTTTGTTTCATGGGAAAAAGAAGAATTTGCTGTACTGTGAACGAGGGGAAGTGATACAAGAGTGGTTTTCAGTACATTGATTTTGCTATGTGATAAAGGAAGTGCCAAATGGTTCGGTGCTCTTAGGTGTACATGAGTCACACTTCTGTTCATCTCATTTTGAAGTGAAATGCTCTGGAAATTGAGTATATGAGCAATGCTAGATAGTCAAGGAGATACCGGTAGAATAAAGTAAGTTGCTTGAAATTAATTATTCGGGAAGTGCCTTGCAAAGCAGAACTGTAAAAGAGGTAAAATTTTCAACTGGCTTATTAAAATGTGAGCACATTATATTAATCAGTGAATTAATGATTAATATGCCATTTATTTTCTTGTACAGTACAATATCTGAAAAATAAAATACAGCTATCTCCAACATACGTAGCCTGCAAGTGCTTTGTTTGTGAAGATGTAGTTTGCTTATTCATTAGAAATTTCATCTTTAAACTTTGAACATTGATTTAACTGTTTTGAGCTGCTTGATATTCTGAAATTTCTGTGTTTTCCAGCGAAACTTAGATCTGAATCCCACAGATTTCTTTTCTCTATTTGTCAATTCTCCTTCAAATGGACTTTTTGAGAATAATATTCAGTTCTCATTTATTTTGTTCCTTCTGTCACTTTTTGAGGTGTCTGGCTCCAAGCTAAAAATGCACAGAGGTAAGATCTCTAATAGTATTAAAGTGCCTTAATGTTTGAATAGGTTCCTAGTGTGTTTTAAAGAGATCTGAGTCATCTGACTCCCTTAATGGTTTCATACACTGAATATCAAAAGACGCAAAAAACCCAAAAATCCTGCCCATCACCATGCTGTACTCATGATATTAGACACCAAATCTCGTTTTAAAAATGTAATTTGGCCTCAAAGTCATTTTCATTTGTTGTACTCCAAATGCCTACATAACTTTGACAGTTCAACGTGTATTAAATGGGTGTATGTTACACATAGTGCATAGTTTTCTTGTGAAGGCCTTCCTCTGGAAGTTAGCAGGATTGGAGATGTGGTGTCCTCCCATGGGAATCTTGGTATGGCACAATGTACAGGCCTGTGGCGTGAACTCTATGTATTTATCCCACATTATTAAAAGTCACAGTCAGTGTGAGCTGTGCACGGAATAAATTTGGCTCTTTAAAACCCCGAGTGTATCTAGGCATTAAACCTCCCCTAGGATTAAGCAAACAACCAAAGGAGGGGATCTCAGCACGGAGGTTTGAACTTTGTCTTTGCTCCAGACCATTTTGTACCTCCGCCTGTACTCGGGTACTAGAGTGAGTAGAAAAGATCAGCTCTGCTCTATTCGTCACTTGCACTGTGAAGGGCATTGCAAGTTGAGGAACCAGCCATTTTGAGTTTTTAAATAGTGAGTGTTGCCTAAGGCATTACTCCAGCATGTTGGCAGTAGTGATACCATGCTGCAAAGGGTCGTGCTGGTGTGCTGTACTGTGTTCAACTCTATCTTCAGAATCCTGTGGTTCATTTGCTATATATTTACCCTTTATGGTAAATTGTGCAGTGCAGTGTGGAGCAGTTATCTTGAGGAGAAATCATTTTACTCTGAGCCAAAGTGAAATTTAAGTGTGCTTGGTGACAGGAGAAACTGTGGGTTCAATCAAGAGCCTCCCTGTCTCCCCATTCCCATACCAACAATGATTCATTGTGTACCCAGATTCTCTCTGTTGCTCAATTAAGAAGCTATGAATTGAAAACTGTATCGACTTTTCAGAATACTGCAAAAGCTAGATCCCCTTGGGTTTTCATCCCTCCTGCCACTGAACACTTCAGCCTTCAAAAATTTGTTTTGGCTTTTGAAGTAGGGATGTCATATCATTTTACAGCAGTGAGTGTTTCTTCCCAGTAGCAGCAATGTGGAAGTCACCACAGGGACCAAGATTGTTCAAGTGTTCAGCAAGAAAAGCTATATTGCTTTCATAAATCTCTAAGTCAAATCTGAAATAAAAGTCATGCAGCAAACCGGAAAATGAATTTTATTTTAAATCGAAACAGGGATCAGCAGATATAGCCAGGGATTTGGAAATGATTAAGTGTAAGATTCAGTTAAGAAGTTTCACCTCTCAAGAAAATGTAAAGCAAACATTCTTATTCCTGACCTATAGATCTTTACTGTGTTCAGAATAATAAAATGACTGATCCAATCATATATTGATGTAGAAGATCTTGGAGCATTTTTTCTGAGACATGGGTCAATAATAGATTTTGTGGTTTTGGCTTTTCTTTTCTGGTTAGATTATGTTTTAGTTTCAGCTCCTCTCCCCCTGAACTGTATGTTCTACTGGTAGATGTTGAAATGTGTTGAAGGCTGTATTTCACCTTGTCCTTTCTTGCATCAATGGGAATCTTGTGTACATGGAGATTGCAGTCCTGAAGGTCCAAATGTGCTCGCTTTGTTTCTTGTCTTTTAGAGTCATGATCAGTGAAGAAATTGAGATTCAGAAGGAAATGTATTGAGTAAAGTATGTAAATCTGCTGTCCTAAGTGGAAAGGTATTCTGAGCACTAACATATAAACCTAAAATAGCCCTATACTTACTGTGCATGAATTATGCATCTGCATAAATTCCATTGGACAATTTGAATTTGGAAAAAAACATGAAGGAAAGTAACATTTACCATTTTCCAGGTGGTGATGCTCATACCTTTGATTCAAAACATTGCTTCTTTTACTCCACAGAAGAATCTGGTAGGTTGGAGCACCCTTCTCGGTCTGCTGCCAAAGACAGAAATACATGACTCAGATATTAGTCCTGTCCGTTCTCAGAACACAATGATAAGCAGCTGAGGTTATATTTGTAGGCATACACACAGAGACTGCATGGGGAAGCTTTTCCTATGGGGAGACAGTTTTTTTGGGAGTGGTGTCAAGGTAAGACATTTAGACCTTTGGGAACAGGAGACAAAATTCTTTTCTGTGCATAGGATCCCAATGCTTTTCCAAAATTTCTCCATGCTCTCTCTCCTGCCTTTACTTTTCCTCTTGTGATGAACTCTTATGACTGGACACTGCATTTTTAGAGCTGTTGTGCCCCACTGAAGGGAAGTAAGGGAGAATTTTTAGTTCCTGTTTTACCTAGATGCTTAGCGGCCAAAATTCTCCTTGCTTTGACATTTTCCTGTGAATTGGAGCAAGGGATGCTGTGTTTGATATTATTTCCATTAAGCTTAGTAAGATTTAAGACAGAATCAGTGAAGCAGTGATCTCTGACTCTGACAAAAACTTCTTCAAGTCAAAGCTCTCCCCAAGAGCATGATACATAGATTAGGAGATCTGTCAAAACTGGCTTTGATCCATCATTGGCCTGTGTGAAATTCACTTGTGTGCTATTTACCTTTCATTGACCTATTATAAGTGCATCTCCACAGAACAATTATGCTAGAATCTAAAATTCAGAAAACAATGTTTTTCAGTTGTCTTAAGCCTCAACCTGGCATGGGAATGTAGCTTGGAGACTGCTGACGATATCTGAGAGATCTAATGTTTTGTCTAGCTGTGTTGAAATAATTTACTTGAAACATCAAGTTTGTTTTTTCTTTCCTCCAAAATAAAAAGATAAAGTATTATCATAGAAAAGGAAACCAAACATAGATACTTGTTTTACCTTAATCTGAAAAGTAATAATACTCAAACATCCTGCTGCATTAATTCTGTACTTAAGAGACTTAAGCATCTGGAAATGAAGATGGGCTAGTGCTAAGCTTTTTAAATAGAATTTGGATCCTGGACCTGAGAGGATATGAAATAAATGTGCTTACCTTAGCTTCATGATGAGTGAAACATTTATTATTAATTAATCCTTGGGAAGACAATGGTGTAATGATGTCTTGCAAAGATCAAAGGGTATTAATCTTTCAGATTTCGATTCACATGAAATTTATACACATACTGAACTTTATCTGGAGAAATAATACTGTGAAACTTAGTACTGAGGTTGGATAGGGAATTCTGAAGATAATTCTGGAGATAATATTTCAAGATAAACTACTGTTTGGATTAAGAAGAAATATGAGTATTATGATAACCTTGGTTTGCAATGTCCTTCATCAAACTACCAATTTATTACTTCTGCTGCAGGTAGTTTCTTCATTCATCTATACCCAGATACCTCAGGAGGAATGCTGCTGAAATTGGATTGAGCAACCTGGTCTAAAATAAATTTGACTCTCCACTCTGAATGGCAGGTTACACTAGAGGATATCCTGAAATCACTTCCAACCTGAATTATTCTACGATTCTGTTGTTATACTGATGAGAGATCAGAACAGGGCCTAAGTAACAGGGGATGTATTTGAAATTTCAGATACACTGGAAATGCAAACATCTGCCACAAGTAGAAGTAAAATTCTACTTTCTAGCATTAACTGACTTGAATAAAAATCTCCTGCTTTCCTAAGAAATCAAAAGAGGAGAAACAGATGGGAGTGAACTATGAAGGGAAAAATCTATTCTTGTGATGCTTTAATCCTTTGAAATATATGGGCCTGAAAATGTAGTAATAAAAGTTCAGGGACTTTATTTTAGGAGGAATTAGGTGCCAGCAGGTATTTTCTAAAGGGGCAAGGTTGCACTGGCCTGAAGAAAGGCAGCAGGGCAGTCAGCAGTGAGGAGCTCTGGAATGTTTCATCAGTAATTCTGCACACCACAGCCTATGCCAGTGCTGCCGAAACGTGTTCTCATGACTGGGAGTTCAGTTGCTCTCTCAAGGATGCAGGTAAGTTTCAGCTGTGGTTTCATGTCTCATCCTCTCTTTTCGTCTTTGTTTCCTCTTGTCTGGTATTGATGCCATAGCTGTGTAAAAAGTAATGCTGGTATTTTCTTTGCTCAGGCTGACTGACTCACTCCTTGGTCCGTAGTCATCAGCACCTGTGCTTTGTGCACTGAACTGAATGACCTTTTCCACCTACTCAGGACAAATCCTTTTTTACCCTCAGCAAAGACAGGCACTTTCTTCATCAAGAGTGAACATGTCAATTTAAAGCTAAGTGGGAAAACTGAACTCTGGCATCGTTGTTCCAGCAGGCAGCCTTAATTTATATGCCAGCAAGTCGCATGGCATTACAACACATTTTTATTTGAATAAAAATGAATAGTTGCCATAGTTACCAAAAAATCACAAGATGCTTTACAAAACTGGGAAATGAAAGCATTACCATTAAAGGACACAATTGCCAATGAGTAAGAACAGCCCTTTCCTTTTGTTTTAACCGAGTGGTGACATCATGCTAGTTGCTATTCTATGCAATGCAAAATCTGACAGAATATTGAACCATGTATAGAGTGAATACGTAAACATGCAGCTAATGCATTTCCAAGTATGCCTCAGATATATCCCAGGAATCTTCGTAGAAACAGTAATTTGAAATGAAATCAGTGCCTTTGCTCTTTCTCATACAAGAAAATGTTTTCTTTCTGTTGGGAAAATATATCTGTTTTTTATTACTTATTTTTAAAGCATGAGAAGAATGATTTTTAAAATTCTGGTAGACACATTTTGGCTTTGTAACTTCTCTTGATACACTACATAAATGGCTTGACTTTGCTGAGAGTTGCACTGCTGCCAAAACTGATGAATCCTGAATTTAGCTAAACTTTGGCAATCTAGTTAAAGCAATTGGCATGCTTCTGCTGGCTTGTGTTGATGGGAACCAGATATCTATATGTAGCCATCTATGCTAATATAGCTTCTTTCCACAGTGCATAAGTGACCTGGATATGGGTGGTCAGGACTTACTGGAGAGTTTACTGCCAGAGTTATGAAAATATTTCTGTAGGCAGAAACAAAGAAAAAGCTTAGGAATGCTCCTTATAGTGATCATCTGAGATGATAACAGTAACTACAAAGAGGATGCAATTCTTATTGTACAGAACTGGTCAGGAGGATGATTTCGTACAGCATAGTTCATTTAATATCATTGTGATCACTGGAAGGACCCTGTAAATGGTTGTGCCTGACAACTATTATAGGAATAAAATAAATGCAAATAAAAATAAGATAAATAGGAAAGAGTAAATATCATAAATGCTGCCAATTTAAATGTAAAATATTATTCTACAAGTCAAAGAGGAGTGAGAAAAACCCTAGCTAAAGGAACAAAACTAGAATAAAATAGGTTTTCCATTGTATTTAGAAAAGACGCCTACCAGAGGGCCTGTACTGTGACAGACAGATTACAGAAGGAACACTCAAAGAGCATGAGGCCATTTCAGGGAAGCTACATGAGTTTTATGCATTGATACTCATTGTGGAAGAAACAAAAAGGTTTGCACCCTGTAAGACTCTAACAGAGGAAAAGAGGAATCAGCATAGGATATATTTGAAAACACACTGACTGCAGATGAAGATGGAAGAATTAGATGGAAGGAACACCCCAAAATCATCAGGATTGGTTAATGTTCACATGCAAGTTCAAACAAACTTAAGCATGAGGTACCTTACACTTGTAGGCACCCTTTGGAACAGTTCCAGTATCCAGAGACAGGAGAATGGCAACTCAAATAGTCTAATTAAAAAATTTTTGGTGGGAGCAATGTGGGGAAGCACAGGCTGGCCATTCTGACTCCTGTACTGGGCAGATCAGCAGAAGCTTTTGTGAAAGGCAGAGTTCAGCACAGCTCTGTTGGCAGAGGTTGTGACTTTGTAAGGCTTCTTAAGTCCTTTCATAGCAGCATGCATGTTGATGGGATGATTTGGTCTGCTAAAATAATGTTCTGAAGTTTCCAAAAGGCAAGTATTCTTCAAGAGCTTTGGAGGCATTGGTGGGGCAAGAGGAAAGATCATAACATGGATTAGTCATTGGCTGAAACAAAAAAATGACTTGTTTAGAGACAGTGAGAAAATGTGTAGATGACACTGTGTTATTCGAGGTAGTAAGGGCATCAGTGGCAGGCAGCAGAGACTCACAGAAGGACTTCACAAGATCCAGGTAACAATGAAATGGTAGACAAAATCTAATATGGATAAATGTAAATTGATCCACTGGGAAAAACAGTCTGAGCTTTGCATTAACGTGGTGGACTGTGAGCCTGCCATCTCCCAGCATTTTCCAATCTGATTATTTTAGGTTTTGGCAGATTTATGTGGGATCTATACAAGTTTGTAATGAAGGACAGAAAGTAAATCACTTTCTATATGTGCATTTCAGGAGGAAGAGATAATTTTCTCATTTAGTCCATAGTCATTTCTGAATGAGAGATGAAGGTCTTGAATCGTACTGTAACCTGTTCCATTAATGGAGTAGCACAGCAGTTTCCATTTTTAGATCACTTCACAGTGTGCAGCAAGGGAGCAATTTCATTGCCTTCCCAATACAATCTGGGCTTGACTGTGTATATGGGCTTTTTAATTAGCCCTCCCCTCCCCTGCACACATATTTATGCAGGGAAATTTATTCAAGAAAATGCACTTTTGGGTACATATCCAAGTTCTGTGTGTAAAATAGCAGTAGATGTGAAAGAAAGCAGAACCATTTCAAATTATTATGTTGCCCAAACAGGAAAGAAAACAATGTGATGCAGAAAAAACAAATGATTGAATATTCATGAGAATAAAACCTATTTAAACCCAAGTTGTTACAGTCAACCATTTATAAGCAATCCACAGGTTGAAATTTGTGTGCCGTATATATTTGATAAGTGACTGGAAATTGTAAACAATGAGGTAAAAGCCAGTCAAATAGCAGACTAAC
Organism: Atrichornis clamosus; assembly: GCA_013400975.1. NCBI lineage: Eukaryota > Metazoa > Chordata > Aves > Passeriformes > Menuridae > Atrichornis > Atrichornis clamosus. The sequence continues at coordinate 287,206 of WBMZ01005805.1, forward strand.
AGCAGCAAAAAGAAAAACATTTAACAGTGGGGTTTTTTTCCCCTGAAATTGTCTGTGCTGCTTTAATATGCCATGGAGCTAGAATATTACCTGCAACCGAGCCTTGTTTAATAAATACGGGATCTCATTCTTGAATCCAAATTTCTGATGCCCCTGGGAGTTGATGGTGTTGGCAAGTAGCTGTGTCACTGATTATTATAGCACAAAATAGTCTTGCCTCATGGCTCGTACCAGGGGCTGGGGACATACGTGACTCATTTGGAGATATAATCCAGCACATTAAACACCTCAGAATAATTCCTTGTTTGGCACTGCAGTTCTAGCTGAGTGAATTTTGTTACTTATCCTGTAAATCACTGAGTATTCCTGTCTGTCTTCTATAGAACAAGAACATGACACAGCAAGAAAACCAATATATATAGAAGCTGTGATTGTCTATGCTCACGTAGGAGAGTCAAGGCTAGAATAGAAATTACTTGCTTAATTTGTTGGGGTATAATCTTCTCTCTAGCTCTTAGCTCCTTGTAAACAGCTTATGCCTTTCGTGTGGCTTAGGAGCTTGCATGGATGGTCATTATCCCTCACATTTCCAGCATATTAACTGTCTATGTGCCTGTGGCATCGGTACATTAGAGCACTACCTACAAAATACTGGCAAATTTGTAATGGGAATAATAATTTAATATCAGATAATGGTGGCAATAAGAAGATGGATGTAATGATAGTAAATAGCAGATAGTAATAGAAATTAGACATTCTTCTTCTGAATTGTTTGACTGGAAATATAACTGTAATGTCATGTCACCTTAGGTTTGCTTGGAAAAGTTAAAATCTTTAACAGAAGGCTGTAAATAATATTGACACACTAGACAGATGTTGCTTTAAGCTGTCCGCCTTACAAATATAAGGATGTCCATTTGGTCAGGGATCAGAGATAACACAATATAACTGCTCATCTGGCCAGGAGCCCAAAGTAGGGGTAGCTGAATGCTTACAATGATGTAACTGTGTAAGTGCAAGCCATACTGGAAGCAAATTGTTGTTGAATTAAAAATACATGGGATGGTGCAATTTTTTCTTTTAACAATATTTTGAAAATACGGAAGACAAATTTGTCTATCATGCATTATCTGAAGACATCTATCTGTCTGCAAAGCGTGTAATATTGTTGCAAATTGGTGGGATTTTATTATGATCATTAGCTGGCAAGCCACTAAAGCCACCTAACTGTGAAGTTTCTTAGATAAACTGCATTGTGTACCCAAAATGTACAAAAGTAAACTTCTGCATATAGTGTTTTCAATTACAATAATGTTTTACAAAACTAGTGATTATCTTTGATAATCAAAGATTATCTTTGGTTATGAGGACTAACTGTAGATGCCAAGCTACTATAACTAATTATTGCAATCTTGCACTCTTTTCAAATCTTGGAAGGAAAAGCTCCCAGCTATTTCCAACACAGAGCATCTTGGAGTCAACAGCTGAAACAATGAAGTAGCAAACCTATTACCTGCACCTGAAATTCATTTCTTTTCCTTAATAAGGTATTTTTTCTTATGACTGTTTCCATCTTTAAGGATAACAGTGAATTTCCTAAAGGCAAAAAATACTCTGTATTCATTCATAGAAACTCTATATTTTATCAGTTTAAGGAACAGAAAGAACCTCAGGCTCATTGGATCTTGAGATTGCCTTAGGAAGAAGGACAAATAGACTTGGTGCAGATGTTTGAAAACTGATAAAAAGGTAGGTTTATATCAGAAGAAAGTTAAATGCCATACTGATGTTTCAGAGTGTATACTTGCTGACTGATGAATGCATGCTGATATATTGAGGAAAATTGTAGAACGTTAAATGCACTTACAAAGTACATTTTATTGCACTTTTTTTTTAAAGATCTTCCTCATGCTAAATTTAGACCCATTATTTCAGTAAATTTCATTGAATTTTAGTGTCTCTTCATCTATGTGAGCAAACTGTTAAATAAGTGTTCTTCATGTAGCTGTAGAGTGTGGTGATTGAGGCACAAACTTCACGGGGTACACACAATGCCAATTTTATTTTTGACATACAGGGTTTATATACTCTTACAAACACGAGGGCTTTCACAATCTTCTTTGTCCCCGTGTAAGTAAAACATTTGCAGGCCCGGAGATTTGCAGGCCAGACCTAATCAACACAGCTAATCTCGGTGCTAGCCCAAGTCTCCATCTTATATCATTCCCTCAGAGGAGCTGTCTGTCAGCTTCTTCCAGGGTTTAATTTTTACCAAGGCTAGGAGATCACTGCTGCTATCTGCATTCTGAACCCCCACAGTAGAGCTGTATTTACACCTGAGATTTTTAATTTTTATGTTGTATAATTCTCAAGAAATTGCTTGATGAGCAGTATGAAATATCCAATAATAATTTATCTTTTTGTTTAGCAACCTCTTAATCTTTGACTGTTTTGTTTGTTGAGATGTTCTCCCTTTTGAAAGTCATCAGATGTTTCCTTTCTTTTTGAAAGAGGAGAAGTCTGGATTAGGGATACAAATAACTTTTTGGTTTGGTTAAGAAATGGTATTCCCCAATTTAGTGTTCCCACTGAAACACTCCAAACTGTTTGTCACTTGCTGATGCTGTAGTCTCAGAGGTTTAGAGATCTTAATATTTTGACAAAGCTGATACAAACTTTCAGTTTCTAATTTGTGCCAATGGTGTTTCATTGGTAATGGTTTGATAAGAGCTACCCCATCTATAAATTGCATCTTCATTACACCTCATATCTGAAGAAAGGAGCCTTAAGCACTGACTCTAGTAAAGTATCAAAGTAGAACCTGAGTCATGCTATGAAGGAAAATGTAATGACCTGGAGTCACTTCTAAGAGGCTCAGCAATGGAAAGTCTTTACAGATACCCTTGGCTGGATTATTCTTCTGCTTGTTTTTTTGTTTTATGCCAAAAGTCAGTTAACATGATTTCAGTATATGTGGTACCATTCTGAAAGCCAAAGTATGGAAAAGTTGCTGTCAAGCTCGTACGCAAGTTGTCAGCCAATTCTGGACATACCTATTCACCACTGTGCTCTGCTGGAATAATTATTTTCATGATTTCTCAATGTTACAACTCTAAAATTTCTACTGTTTTTTTCATAGCAAGCCACCCTTTACAGAAATAAAAAAAAATTGAAGACTTCACTGAGACTAAACCGTAAATAGCTTCCTTTGTGACTGTGGTCAGTAAGATAGAAAAATGATATATTGGGTTTGCATGGCCAGGTTTTGGTGAGTGGTGGGGGGGTGGGGTGCTTTGGCTTCTGTGAGAAGCTGTCAGGGGCTTCCTCCACGTCCGATAGAGCCAGTGCCAGCTGGCTCCGAGATGGATGTGCCGCTGGCCAAGGCTGGGCCGAACAGCAATGGTGGTAACACCTCTGTGATATATTTAAGAAGGAAAAAAAAAAGTTATGGCACAGATGTAACTCCGACCAGGGAAGAGCAGAGTCGGAATACGTGAGAGAAACAATTCTGCATGCACCAAGGTGAATGGAGAAGGAGGGGCGGGAGGTGCTCCTGGTGCCAGAGCAGAGATTCCCCTGCAGCTCATGGTGTAGCCCATGGTGAGGCAGCTGTGCCCCTGCAGCCCATGGAGGACCATGGGGATGCAGAGATCCTCCTGCAGCCTGTGGAGGAGATGCTTGCTGGAGCAGGTGGGTGTCTGAGAGAGGGCTATGGACCTGTGGAAAACCGATACCTGAGCAGGCAGGAACTAGCAGATCAGTGGAGAGAGAAGCCCATGCTTGAGCAGGGCTTTCCTGGTAGGACTTGTGACCCTGCCGGAGGACATATGTTGGAACAGGCTGTGTCTGAAGGACTGCATACTGTGGAAGAGGGACCCACATTCCAGCAGTCTGTGTAGAACTGTTGCTCGTGGGATGGACTCATGTTGGAGAAGTTCATGGAGAACTGTCTTCTGTGGGAGGGACCCCACAATGGAGCAGGGGAAGGACTCTTCTTCCTGAGCAGTGGCAGAAACAACATATGATGAACTGACCATAACCCTCATTCCCAGTCTCCCTGCATCTCTGAAGGGGGAGGAAGTAGAGCTGGGAAGGAGGGAGAGGTAGGGGAAAGGTGTTTTTATTTTACTTATTATCCTGCTCTGAGGTTCTTAGTAATAAATTCAATTAATATCTCCAATTTGAATCTCTTTTGCCTGTGATGGTATTTGGTGAGTGATCTCTCCCAGACCCTATCTCAACCCATGAATCTTTGTTATATTTTCTCTCCGCTGTCCTGCTGAGAAGGGCAGTAATAAAGCAGATTTGGTGGGTGTCTGGCATCCAGCCAGGGTCAACCCACTCAAATGTCAGTGTCATTTGGGAAACTCAGAGACACACTCTACTAGTAAGCCTGCATGTGAGACTTACGGAAATGGATTTGACTGGTGTGCAAGCCAACAAAATAATTCTCTTCATTACTGATGATCATGAGTGTAGATATGGAAGAATGAAGATATAGACGAGTACAGATTTCAACTAATGCATAATTAAAATGATTGATTCATGATCAAGACACTATTTTCACTCCCTGCACTAAGGAATCCTTCCCCAAGTACTGATTCTTGGTTCAAGTTTTGACTTCTTGGCACAGCTCTGTTGCTCTAGTATCTAGTGAGCAAGAGGTTGCTGTCTCTTGGGGTTGCAGAGCCAGGAAATGTCTTGCATCAGGAAAGGGTGTAACACAGATGGATCACCTTTGTTGCTATTAGAGTGCCCATAGACAGCTTCACTGTCTTCAATACCCTTTGGAAAGAGCATGGGCCTGCACTAGAGCCTGCCCAGAGTGGTGATATAGAACCAATGTAAAAATCCTGCTAAGATGAAAACACGAGGAAGAGTGAAAGCAATACACAGACATGGCATAAATCAAGTGTCATCTTTTTGCATATTGATGTATACATTTTTGTGAGGGATGAAGTCACAAATATGCTGTTGTAATTAATATTGTCTTAATTAAGAACAACTTCTCAGGTAAGTCCAGGGGGCCTGTGGGTGGCCCTTCTGCAAAGGTGAGATGTACTCACAGAACTGCTGATTCCAATTCTGGGGAATTGAGAGACTGCCTGGGAAAACCATTGTACCTTTGAAGTTTTAAGAGTCCACCTGTTGACAATCTAAAGGCATTTTGTTGCCAGTAGATTTCTATAAAATAATAGAGGTTTTTCTCTAGGGTAATGCTAGATTAATTCCAGAAGCACAAAACCGAAAAGGTGAACAATTATTTTTGCAAGGGCTAAAAAAGAAGCAATAGTCTTCTGAAAAATCCAGGATTATGAAATTAGTAAAATAAATATGGATGTGATTTATCTTGCTGGCTGATAAGTATCTATGTTCTTACTGGTTTTCTGCTCACCCATTTGAGGGCTGTCTTGCTGCTGTACTGGTTTAATTCCTTTAAGGAAAGGTTTCAATCGCTTTCTTTTGTTTTAATGTCACCTTGCTTCATGACTGACCAAAAAGAAGATATCTGGTGAGAATGAGTATATGGGAACCTTTGTAATGTGTTTTGTACACAGTGTAACTTTGAAAAGGACAATTTATAAAATACAAGATTATCTTTTTGTCTATGATTTGTGGGATATTTCCAAGTAGGAAAACACAGGAGAGACAATTTTTTGAATACTGACAGTATTATTGACTACTGTACAGCAAACGCCTGGTGGTCTGTGATTTCCACTGTGGCATTTACTGCCAGCTTGCCAGAAGTTGCATCACAATTTTCAAAATATACATTTTTCTTCTTACAAAGCAGATTTCACAGGAATTCATTTACTATTTTTTAAATCCTTTAATAGCAGATATAGCTACTGAAGGATGAAAAAGAATCTACTAAATATGTGGTAGTTTGTTTTATTCATTCATGATAGTGTCTTACAAGATGCAATGTGCATTCCAAGGGTTTTCGAGATATTTTGTCTTCTGACACTTTATACATTTAAATCAAAACAATTTAAATAAGTAAATTTCCACTTAATTGTATTTTTGAAAATATATTTAAAAATCTAGTTATGACTAATGTGCTGAACATATTTTGTAAATGTTTTATGAATTTCTTTTCTGAAATGATTGTGAAGTACATAATTAGGTGTAATGTATACCAACAGGCAAGCTGTAACTGCTGAATGTTAAATAATTTCTCATTTTTTACTTACACTTTTGGCATTTAATTGACCTTTCAAAAAAGAAACAGTGCATGCATAAATGTACTTAAAGTGTACTTCTTGAAGTAATGATTTTTCTCAGCCTTGATTGAATTTAGAAATACAGTTAGCAAAATTTTATTTCCTTTATGTTTGTGCTAATTAATGGTAGTGTCTGGGTGGGTTTTTTTTTCTTTTCTTTTTTTTTTTTTTTCTGTTCTTCATATGTTGATGACTTAAAATTATGAGAGGAGAATGGTTTGTTAGAAAAGTCAGGGGTCATTCTTGCAAGCTATATCCTCTGCCTGGATGTGCCTGGGCATTTCTTTGAGCTCTGGGCAGACACATGGATTGTGGAATTCCTATTTATACCCATAAAATGTGATCTGGATTAATATAATAATCCTCTCTTCCAGAAATCAAGTACTGTAGCTGGAGTTTGGGGAGAAAACAAGTTGATATTGATAGCTGAGCTATCCAAGTACATTGTGCACCTCAATACAACAGAGACTGCATATCTACAGGTTTTCAGGGAGGCAGTATTGTGTATAGCACTTTTGGAAGTTATCTTATCCCCTGTAGTCATCTGAATGTTTCATGTCTCTCTTTGGATGCTTTATGTGTTTATATTCTTAGTGTTCTGCAAAGTTTTCATCCTTCTAGGGGAATTGAATAATGTACCATCTCTGACTATTGCTCCTAATCCTTGCATGCTAGTTGTGAACAATTTGTGTCCATCTGGTAGATTTTACATTAAGTGTCACAACTGCATAGGAATGCTTGTTCTAGCCATAGATTTCCATAAATGCCTTCTGATTCTCAGTCTGGAACTCTTGAACCTTGTTTCTCCCTACAGTCTTTCTTCCACCTGTCTTCAGTATTATCATTCCAGAGAGGTTTTTAATTCTCTGTAAATTTCATCTATGGTACTAGTTCTGACCATTCTTTACTGATCAGTGATTTTTCTGTTTTTCTTTCTGTTACGTCCTTTCTTTATCTACCTACAGCATAAACCTTCAAAATAAGCCTTCAAAATAACACTTGAAATATAAACTATTGAAGTTAGAAAACAATCATGTGGGTTGTATTACATTTTATTGTTATAAAGCAAATAGAGAAACAGAAGTGCTGAATCCTTCTGTTGTTGAAGAAAACATAGAAAGATAAAACATGAGAAGATGGGAAGGATCCTGTTAAATTGTTTTCAATATTAGTTCCATTATTGCAATTGACAGTAAATTCTTTGATGATACTTTCTCCTTTTTCCTCTTGGGCATCTGGAACTGGGAAAATATTTTAGTAAAACATTTTAGAAATTTTCCATGGAGAACAGAGACTTTTTAGTAGTATATTTAAACTTATCAGGCATGCCACATGCAAATATATATCATCTAAATGTGCATTTTTTTTTTCATTTTTTAAAAATATTACACTATGTTTACCTTGGGACATAAGTAGAAATACAGTCTTTTATTTTTTTGTTAGTTGCCTTTTATGACCACTTTTATTTTTAAGGTTTTCTGTTAACAAAGTTTTAAAATACTCTTTTAAATACATTTTTTAATACAGTGTCCCAGATTACAAGCAATTTGGTGAAGTGTTTACAGTGTGTTTAAAAGTGATCTCCAGTAAAGATGAAGAAACCTGATGCTAACGCTTTGTAGTTACAGCACTTATGTGGAAATTGTGCAAGATTTGGTTTACTGTTGATGCGAGCAGGATTTCTGTAATTTTGATATTTTTTTCTAATGCACACTACAGAAAGATTTCTTGGAGGAGCCCAGTTTCTCTGTCTGTGTGCATTAAACAGAGGACTAGTTTAATTCCCCTGTCTGGCTGAATTAACCTGTCAGTTTTCTATGCAAAATGCAAACCCTTTAACAGAAGTTATTGATCCAGACATGCTTCATAGGAGTCTATAGTCTGGACTTTCATTTGGACCAATAGTTTGAGTTTCATGATCTGAAAGTACACTGTGCATTAGTAGCACATTATAGTGTCTCATCCTGGGTTGGACAAGAATACCTTGGAGTCAAGGGCACAAGATTTTGCAATCTTTCCTTCTGAAGAGCTTCTATTTTAAAGGGTTGTCATTTTGGTTTGAAAATTGCCTGATCGGGTCCAATCTTGCATCATTTAGAAAATCTGAAAAATTCTCTGAGTTAAAAACAAAAATGGTTTGTTGCATACTGTTAGACTTGTGAAACAAGTGAGCTTGACAGTAATATCTGGACATAAAGATCTAAACTTGCTATCAGTGTGTAGTGGTTAATTACTTCCAAAAGCTTCATCCCTTTTATTTACTTCAATATATATTTCATTCCTGGTTGCAGAAATTGATATTTCAGAGGAAATTGGCTACTTGAAGCATGAGACTGTCTAAAAAAAAAGCTACATCAGCTGAGGTAAGATAATCAGCCAAGATACATCATTTTTTAAAATGGATTTTTGCAGCAATTATAGAAAGGGCAACCTCTGATTGGATTCTTAAACAGATCATAACCTCTTTCTCTCATGACAATGAGAAAGAGAGGAAGATGTACATTCTGCAGGCTAAAAATGTTTTCAGAAAGATTAACATAGATGTGGCCAACCTTTCCACATACCCATTTTCGCAGAGCTAACATTTTGACACTAGTAGTACTTAAATGCTATCCTGGTTTGTTTTCCTCTATGCAAAGTTTAGAGCGGTGTTTCACACGGTTTGTTTTAAAATGAGTTTTATGTGTGAAGCTTTGTTGCATTTTTCACTCCTGTAAACGGTGCTCTAAAACGATATAGCATACTGTTGTGTGAAAAAAATGTAATTTTGCTGTGTGGGCATTTTTAAAAGATATTGTCTTTGTATTAATGATGTAAGCTTAAGAATTATGCTGACTTGCTTAAAAGGATGTCAGCCTGTTTATGTGACTGCAATCATTATTGATCTTTGTCCTTTTTTTGAAGTGTGATCCCATCCCACTTCAAAAACCATCCCTTTCGCTATCATATGGCAAGGCAGAAGGATGCTCCAGTGAAGCATCTCCTTTTCTATATGATTCTATGAAGGGAGAAATTCTGCCTGAATTTAAAGTTTCATAACATAGGAAATTGAGATTCTGTAGGCTATTCTAGAAGTAATTTTAAGTGTTGTGAGTAAGACTGTTTATAATATTAAATAAAAATCATCAAAAGAGAAAGTAATTTTTCTTGCTTTACACATAAAATGGATGTTCTGCAAATGGCTGGGATTGGAATTCTAATGTATCAAAAAGAGAAGCAGAGAAAGATTTTTCTGAACTTTCTTATCATATCTTTGTTTAAAGTGTAGCTGTGCCTACAAAACCATATTCACATCACAGAAGATGAACAGAGCTATAGATATGTTCTTAGTGACAGTCAAGATTTCTTAAAAATTAAATCTAGATTATTTAAAAATTCTTACATAACAGTTCATTTGTTCTAAATAACAATTTAACTGCTGATGGGAAGCGGTGAATAAATTCCTTGTTTTGCTTTGCTTCCATGCATGGCTTTTGATTCACCTAACTGTCTTAATGGTTTTTTCACTTTGGCTTTTCCAGTTCTGTCCCCCACCCCACCAGCAGAGTGAGTGTGGTGATTGGTTGCCAGCTGGGGTTAAACCACAACACTGTCTGAGCGGGAAAGTGAGATGCGCAGAACAAACGACCCTGAAGGGTTTAGAACAAATTATAACTGCAGGATGGACTATACTTACAAAAAATCCTAGTATTATTTTTTATATACTTTGTTGGTTTGCATGAGGCTGTGTTTCCTCAGCCATTTTTCACTTTAAAAACAAGACAAACACCAAGATGGAAGCCAAGCCAAATCCTGAAGGTTATGCAATGTAGCTGCTTTCGATTTCCCTGAAAGGGGGAGAGTCCCTCCCCTCTCAAATCCACTTCTTGTTTATCTTAAAACTCAATATACGAAGCATTTGTAATGAGTATTGCATATAATTTTAAATTATAATTTAAAAATCAAGTTAATTTCAGAGAGCAAGAGGGGAACAGTCTTCATGCACAGACTAAAAAATTATCTCCCAACCTGTTATTCTGATGTTCTCTCTACTGAAGCTATGCTTTTGTGCTCCTGAGGCCTAGACCTTAGAAAAATATTTTATTAAAGCCCTGAAGTTCAATGTCTGTATTAGCCTTATCAGTGAACTATTTCAATAACAACGTTCAGTGTAGCTTTCCTAATAAAAAGTACAGGGAGAAACAGCTCTGCTGAAAATCCACCTTTGGGCTCCCAGCAGAGAGCAAGAAGCAATCAAAGCGCAAGAGGATAAGCTTAGTCATCATTGCCCCATTCATCAGTGGTTTCCCTACAGTCTTTATCTACCATAACTGAGCTTGCAGACCCTGGGAACTACTGTGATTAACTTTTGGTCCTACAGACCTTGAGCTATCCAACTCCTTTCCCTTCAGCAGTCAGAGATGTCCGGCAAAGGCATCTGTAATGAGCTATGGCAATGGGAAGATGCATGTCCGGGGCTCTCAACAACTACAGCAGCTCGGATGGAGAACTAGGAGGCTCCAGGTTGAGTTACTGGTTCCCAACCATAGCTTAAAATTGCCTTTTCTAAGCAAGCGCTTTGATTTAGTACATGACAGCATATCCTCAAACACTACGAGAAGTAACCTAACTTGTCACACATAGGCTATTACACCACCAGAAAATGTGGCTGCTTTTTCATCTTAGTAGGAAATGCAGATTGCCAGAGTCCTTTTCCCATATGTTACTGGTCAGCCAACCTTACCATAGTTTATACAGTTTCACAAGTTTTCTTCATTTCCGTGCATGCCAGCTGTCCAGTTTGCTGAAATTAGAACAAAATAAGGACAAATAGCCTTCTAGGAATTTGTCTTTCTATGTTTGATTTTTTTTTTTTTTTTTTTTAGTTAAGTTATACTGGGGAGATATACAGGGGACTATGCAGGCAGTTGTGTGAAAAATTTATGTGATTAATTTATGTGGGGTTTTTTTTGCTTTTTGTTCCCCAGCTGCACATCTATTTCACTTTGTGTGCCTGTGCTTTCAGACTTCCAATAAATTCAACAGTTTTCTTTATGCATATAAATATACCTCAGAATGGCAGAGCAATGAATTTATATAGTAGGTAAGTGATTTGACAGAAAGTTGCCTAATGATAAGGAAAACATACATCACTGGATAAAAACTATACAGCAAAGTAAAAGCATTCAGTTGTTAAGCATAATTACTGTCCTGAAATCTCAGAATACTGCTTGCTTATAGAACAGGACTGTTAAAACATCCCTTGCCCTCTTTAGGTCCAAGCAGCTTTAATTTTGTCATATGAAATCCTGTATCATATCTGTTTGCAGGCCCACTCTACAGATGATAAAAATATTTGTATCTTTTTTTATGACAAGTCTTTCTCTGAGTCGACATCTTTATTTTTCAGTTTGAGTTTTGGTGTTCCTATGTGAGCAAAACTCAAAACTGACTCCTCAGAAAATTGTGCCCTTGCTTAGAAAGCAATTTGATAGAAAAGTAATCTCAAATTTGTTTTATTCACTAATTATATGTAGCTGCCTGGTGGCCAGTCAGGAAGAGATTAAATTGCTAGGCAAAAGTTGCATCAGTGTGAGTGATGACAATGTGCTGGAGGTTGTCACTGTCTATATCTATTTATCCTTAATGAATACCAGGATGAACTTTAAAGTTAGGTTCTAATAAAGTAGTAGCCACAAAATAAGTCAGGAAGGACAACAAAAAGAAGAAGAAGGAAAACCCCCCAACTTTCATTAACAGTATTCAAGAATGTCAGAGGTGTTTTTCATTTGAAATGGCAGGTTGGCAATCAGTAGTTCACTGCTGACAAGCAGAATTGCAAGTGTTTTAAAACTAAGCAGGTTTTGAAGTTGTTGATTCTGTCTAAAACTCAGCTGGCTTGTTTGTAGCACTGAATAAATTCATTATTTACTGCTAAAAACCATGTAGTATGACATTTATTTTTATCCATGAAAACTACATCAAAGAAAATGAGTGTTACCCTTACCATCTGTCTTTTTAAATACTGAAAAGAAAGTTAGAGCTACAATAAGTGCCCTGCAGGCAAAATCTGGGAATATTTTAATGACTCAGGGGATGGTAGGTGTAACCTGAACTGTAGAGTATAGTAAGAGAGGAGAATTGGAGTCTGAAGGTTGGCAATGGTGTTTTGTGGCAGTGCCTGTTGACAGATGCTTTGGGGCAAAAGAATAAGGTCATTGATCTAAAGGTCAGCTGAAATAGGAATGTCTGTGTTTTCCTATCACTTGCTTGTGCAAGATTTGGCATTTTCCTTCTCCTGTAAATCTAGCCTCCTAGCAAAGGTCGATAGGCAACATGGATATTGTTATGAATATATATATCATAAATATCAATTTAAATATAAATCCAAATAACTTTACATAGGATATGTACTAAAACCATCAGAGATATATATGTATAATATTCAAAGGACAAACATGTTCTTTTATTTGCCTGAATTATTTAGGAGACAATGGAATTTGATACATAAGTTCCTTTGAAAAAGAACATGTATTAGTTTATTGTTGTTACACTATTATTTATGTAATAAGATATTGGCTTTATAGTTCTTGGTGCAGTGACGACACAAAGACTTTTACCTCTGCCTCCTGCTGTGATCTTAGATTAGAAGCAAGAGGAGAATGAAGCAAAGATGAAGGTATCATGTGGGACAAGTTTCAATAAAATCGAAATGATGCTATTTGCTGGTAAAAACTGATAGAAGAAGGATGAATGCAATTTATGATTTTTTAGTTTGTAATCTGGGGGCTGAAAGAATGACTTCATCCAGAAAAAGGAGAAGTAAAAAGAAGATAAAATGTAATGTTTTAAATTTTGATTTTGAGCTATTATATGTAGAAATGTGCCTCAAAATAATTGACACCCATTTTTAAATCTCTGAAAAAAAGATAAAGACTGGAGGAACACAGTCTTTCTAGCTCAAAATCAATATATTTCTTTTGTTTTGTGTTTTCAGTTTTGTCAGCTGATGTCACAGCCGTAACTGGTACCTGGTCAGCTTTCTGTTCAGCCTGTGGGGAGCTGTGACCCTGCACCTTCCTTCCTTCAGGCTTTGTAGCTAGCACACACCTATTCCTTAGTTGCATCTTCCTTGGGGCAGCTCTTGAAATATATGGAAGCTGCAGAATTTCTAAGGTCCAGAACTTCATGGATTGTCTGTGTTTTCCTGCTCTACCTACCCAAGTAATATTGGATCTGTGTTCTGGGCTGAGCAAAGACTCATGACTTGTGTCTGCATTGAATTTATGTTTTTTGTTTTAGGAATGCAACTTCTTGAAAGGTACACATTTTCCAAAAGAAAATTTTCCACTTAGGAAACAAGGATTTCCAAAAGGTTTTTTTTTTTTTAAATTTTTTTTTTGTTAAATGAAGGATGTAGAAATATTCAGGGAAATTAATATTTTTCTTGTTACTCCTTGGGAGTTAAACTGGCTCATCATTGATGATAGAAAGTAAGTAGCATATGATCCATTAGTAAGAATATTTAAAGTTTGTAGAATCACACCTGTTCTTTACTTACCCCATTGTTTTTTACAATCTTTTAAATTCATGCTACCCTGACTACCTTTGAATATCATACCCCCAGTTGGGAGTATGGATATCAAAGATTATAGATATCAGCCACTTCACCCCACCATTTTTATTTCCATTTCTCTCTTCCATCTTCATCACTGGATGGCAATGTTTCCTACTTAAACTTTACATCATACTTCATTCCTCAAATTTGATGGGAGAGAGAATTTTGCTAGGTCATAAAAGTTTTCTTCATATATGTTATGTCAAAACGGATACAATTGTTTTGTCCCTCTACCTAGTAAATACACCTAGTGGAATTTTTGTGATGCTGGTATGAGCAACACTTATGTATCCTGAAACCTAGTACTCTCCATGTTCTTGCACTGTCACTAAGGTTAGATATTTTTCTTATGTTACCAGGAGGTTTTTCTAGTTAGAGTCTTTAAAACTCTCCATAGTAAAGTACAAGAAAAAGTCTTGTTAATCAAAATACTTTCTCATTATCAGTACCTTCAAAACTCAAGCAATGTGTTTATTTCCCCCAAAACCTGTAACTTGAATAATAGTGAAGAAGAAAGTAGGTGATGCTGTACACTCCTGTTGTTTCCTTAGCAGGAGTGTTCTGTGCCTCATTAATGTGAGTGCATGTTGTTGTCTGCTGCTGTTTCTAATTATATGGGATGGATCACAACACCCTTTCAGCATGATTGAAGTCGATGAAAAATCTCCTTGGATGCTGAATCTGAGAACACAGCGCTATTTCCAAATCTCTTAAAATTAGTCAGTAGATTAAATGTTTATTCTGAGGTGAGCTGAGTGGCAGACATACATGCAGAGGTAAGAGACAGATGTGCCTGTGGAGGGTGTTGGCTGCCCAAGCCTTTCTTCTGTAGACTGTTATGCTAAAAATGAATTGTGAATGGTTGAGCTCTCCACTTACAGCAGTGTATTCTTCCATGAGCAGCAACAGCGACTCAGGTATTAAAATGGTCTTTAAAAAATGCTCCATTGAAAAAATGGACTGAATTTCAATGTCCAGTGTGTCAGGAAAGAGTTAATCTTTTAAACTTATTTTTCTTGGAGAAAGAAATTCCATATTGGTAGGAAAATAGTGACATATGCAGGCAACCATGATTGTTGGGACAAGGAATCTGTTTGCAGTCTCTTGTTGTATCTGGGTAGCCTCTCTGTACCCACTTATCCCCTGGCTGGGCACTTGCTGTGCTGTGTGGTGGACCATGGTTCCTGGAGCCCTGCTGCAGAGAGTTCAGTAGCAGCCTAAGCTCAGCTGAAGTGTTGGTTTCATTGCTCATTTCACCTTTTTTGCTGTTTTGTCAAATGAGTAAGTCCAGAGCCAACATCATACATAGGCTATGACTTTAAGTTAAGAGTGATGTTAGGATTGATGGAACTTCATTTTTTTGTTATACACGCCAGTACTTTTATTAGGACAAACAAAAACTTTTCATTGTGAATATAACCTGATGATCCCAAAGGACACAGTTGGTTTCGGTGGTTAAAGCAGCAGTTGCCAATTTCTCTATGTTGTGCAAATTTCATGGATATTGAATCTACAGCCTGCTCCTTAGACCTCCGGGTGTTACCAAACTGAGGTTCCACTCGGGCTTTAATTTCCTGGCAGCAAAGGTAAATATTGCCTCCTGTAAATGTGGTGAGTTGGCAGCAGAAGTAGGCGGCCCTGTTGCCTGTTAGTCAGGATTTGTGACACCTAAAGACCTGTGTTTCCTGATGGCCCACTGCCATCCCAGCTCCTGAGGAAAAGGCAACTTTAACAATCTCTGGTGCTGAGATTATTGATGAGTAGTGACAGCATTGCACGTCAACTAAAGTTGACTAAACAACTAAAGTGCTTCTGCTTAAACAAAAGAGAACTAGTGTCATCTAAGTTAGTCACCTTCATACAGTACAATATTTTTTATGAGAGCAATTTCCCACCCTTTACCATGAATCTTGAGACCTTTTGTTTGCCGTCTTTCCCAGTGTCTTCAGTTGACATCTAGGTCTGAATGTTTAACTGAAGGTGTGACTTTCAGTCCTTTCACTGCAGGTCTTTAGAGCAAGATTTGGCTTCCAATAGGGTATTTTTGCAACCAAAGCTATATGTCAGAGACAGACAAATGCTTATGTGGATTGATTTTTCTGAGGGGAGAGGGAATAAAAAGTTTATTCAGTTACCTATAGAAGGTTGCCCTCATCCCAAGAATGTTTGACACTTTGCTTTCATTTCCTCTAAGTGAATGAGAAGTTTGACATTTTTGTGGAGAAATATTATGAACTGTGGAAGGTAAGGAGATCAAATTAGGCTCTGGGACTTTGGAAAAGAATTATTTTCATTTAAAAAAAATTTTTACAAGTAGTGCCTTACTGCAGCGTTTCAATTTACCATTTGTAGACAAATAGCAGAGCAGTACCTCTAGAAGAGAAAGTAAAACTTTGTAAAGGTAGTTGATTAATTCTCTTCACACTTCTGAGCCACTTCAACTATTCCATCATATTTTTATTATTAAATAAACTACTTTTTAAAGCATAATGCTATCAAACACCGTATGCCCAGTTAACGTGTGCAGTCATGAACAATTATACCAAAGCCCTTGAGGTGCAAATCAGTATGCCACTGGTGGGAAATCTTGTTCTGAGAAATCATTATTAGTGTTTTGTTTCACTCATAAAGGCCAATAGAAGTAAATAGGACTCAAAGTATAAAAGGCTTTCTGGCATCATTTGAACATTATATTCACCACAAAGAGAAAATGCTGAAAGGCTTATCTAACGTGACGACAGTAAGTAATCTAGATTGTTGTTTTTATCTGTATTATATTTCATTTGGTGAGCCAGACCCTATAGAAGAAGTGAATAATGTTAACAAGTCATGGATCTAAGCCCAATCATATAATTTAAAAAAATCTAGTGAATAGAAAAGCACCAGTCTTGAGTGTGTGAACAAGAATAGTTTACTGAAGTCAGTGGAATTACAACAGTATAATTCTCAAATTTATGGTAGAAGACTGACACTTCCTTACATAGTTATACAATACAGGAAAATTCAATATAATTTAAAAAATACTACCCGACTATGTAACTAGTACTGTCAACACCAGGCAACAATCTACTCCCAACTAACTGAAACAAACCCCTCTCTCCAAACCCCAGGTATCTCCACACCAAACAAAAAAACCAAACCAACGACCAACAACCAAAACTAAATAAAAAAGAAAAAAAGCTCTCCAAGTCTTATTTAACAATATAATTACTGAAGCATCTATTTTAAGAATTTTTCATGAGATAAATCAAAAAGGCAGAGAAAAATGTTGGTGAGGATAAAGCAGATTTACAAATATAAATATAACATAGATTATAAAACAGTGATGAAGGGAATAATGATATTTTAAAAGCAAAATTTTAGTGGCAATCTGTAAAGAATAAACAGAACACTGATTGGTATTACTGGTGTTTTTAAGAGTATATTTGGTTGAGTAGTCTGGCTTTCTGTGTGTGTTGTCTGTAACAGATTCAAGGAATAATATATACTGAGGCAGGTGGTGCAAGTGCAAGCAAGAAGTAATATTAGGTGGAAAGAACATAAATGTGTTTGTAACTCAAGAAAACAGGCCCTGTTTAACCGAAAGATTTTGGGCATTATCTGTTCTATGACAGAACATGAACACTCATTTTGTGTTTAAATCCGAGTTATGAAAATGAAAGTGTAGGTGCAGTTAGCTATTTTTCTGCAAACCCTGTCTGAAATTCAAGTTACATTGATATCTGTTGTTGTAGTGAATATTTACAGCAATAAGAGTAATTACATGTTTCTTCTGAGACATTATTTGTATGTGTTAACATTTTAGTTGCTTAAATCGTCATATGAATAATTGGAGATTGAATTAAACCACTTCTATAGAATAATCAAATAGTGAGTGATGATTAAGTTATGTTTTTATTGTCTTTGCAAGGAATTATTTCAGAATTATGGGTTACTGAAAAACAGTAACATAAAAGCAAAGAAAAAAAGTCAGAGTTGTTTCTTAAGCACAATGATAAAACAGAAGAGAAATCTCACTTGGACTACGCTGAACACAACTGATATATTGGCCATGATGATGATGATGATGATGATGAATGCTAATATATGTTTTGCAGTCAGAATGTTTCTTCAGCCTATAAACAACTTACTCCTTCTCATTAACAAATGCTTCCTTGCTGCAGTAAGAAATACTGCAGAATTTTCCTCAGAAGTCAGGTAACTTATGTAAACCTATCTGAATGTGTTTTTGTAAAGCTAGAATGCAGAATCCTGCAAATAACAGCACAAATATTGCTTGTCGTGTTTCAGACGTTCTTATTTAACCACACATGTGCCAGGATATATACTACTTTTTAACTCAAACAACTCTCTTGCTCACACTTGTATATTGGTTTGTGTGCCTGTGTGTTTTGTTGTTTTTGGTGGGGTTTTTTTCTCCTTTTCAACCCCCTCTTATTTTTTCCTGTGCGATCTTGTCCCAGTGAATGTTCTGGAAGGAAGGTATTCAATTAAAAAAAAAGCGGGGGGGGGGGATCCAAAAGTAGTTTTTAAAATGACTGATTCTATTAGCTTAAATCTCTTGTGGTTAAAAATATAAACCCCCTGCATCTTCTGTGTGTGTGTGTGTGTGTGTGTGTGTGTGTGTGTGTATTCCTTCCTTCTACGCTTACAGAAGTGATTAACAGTAAACTACTTTAATGTTGGTTTTTCTGTAGCAACATCAGAGAGTATACTGATAGTGCTATTACATTTTTTTAAAGACCTTAATCTAATTACACTGGCACAATTTCTATGCTAATTTACTGGCACTACAGGCATGAAATTGTTCAACTAGCTATCTTAGGATTCTTTTTTGTAAGTTTGGGAGCAGTGATATTGGTGATCATACCAGATGTGTTCAATTTACTAGACAATACAGTGTTGTTATAGACTCATTTTATTAAAATGCTAGTAGATTGCACTAGATATTTATTGGTACTGCAAGGTCAGCAATATTTCTTATTGATTGCTGAATCTCATCTCTGGAAGAGATGGAGCAATAACATTTTCTCTGTTTTCAATGCCTCCAGTAAGTATGTCATGCATTTGGTGTTATTTCTGTATCTTCATCTGCTGATAGTTACAATTAAAATTGCATTTTGTATTGGAATTTCTTCTCTGATAGCATATTATGATTTAACATAATATTTAACATAGATATTTTCCTCATACAGGCTCACTAATTGGATAGAAAATATTATTGTTACTGAGCTTTAAATAATGGTTGCTTGGTTACTTCCTCAATGATACTTTGTACTTTTTCTCAAATATATTTTTATGTGTCATTCTGCCACTAAGAATGTTTTGAATAAGAAAAAATTTTATTCAGAATAGCTGCTTTCCTTTTCAGATATCTGAACATCCTGAAGGTCCTGTTCGAGGAAAAAAAGATAATATGGAAAAAAACAGTGATAATACATAAATGAATAGTGAAAATAAAAATAAAGCATTTTTTGATACATTTTGCACCAAATTTTTCTGAGGTTATTCCATAGTATTAAGCATGACTATTTTGCCTTAAATAAGAGTTCTGAATGGGACAAAATTGCAAATTTTGGGAGTATTTTTTAATTACTACTATGTCTTTAATATATTAAAGTATCCCACAAAGGAAGAACGATTGGTTTTCCTTTCATTGGTTTATTGGAGACAAGTCCGAGAGGAGAGACATGCATTTCCAATCTACTGTACTTAGGTGGGCTTTGTAAGGTCCTCAGCAAATCCGTTTCCATTCTGAGACAGTGTGTTTGCATTTTACAGCAGGGACGTGAACGCTCACTCGAGAATACAGCTAAAGGAAAGATCTTGGGTTCAAGGTGAGAATATTAAAAACAATCCTTCAGACAATATGAAAAGACATCCAAGGAGAAAATAATTTTATTTTCAAAAATAATATTATATAATATGTAAAATAAGTAATGGAGATTGAGTCAGGCAGCAATTTATTTATTTTGTTATATGTTTTGGAGATGTGAAGAGGAACTGATACCTTATTTCAGTTTCTTCTCTCCTTTTTTTTTTCAGTGGTTGAGAGAAAGTTCTTCAATAAATGTTGGTTATCCTCATAATTTTTATGCATCACAGCTAAGTGGGAATGAAAATTTTTCTTCTTAACTGCTTGGGATATTCAGGTGCATAGAGTCACTTTTAACTACCTGGGATGATCAGCTCCATAGAGGCAACCTTGATTTGATTAACTTTGCAGGTAGAAAGTTGTCCAAGTCAGTATTGAGAACTAATTAATGCAAACATAAAGGATGCAGTAGATACAGGAAAAAAAAATTAGTATCTCAGTATTTTTTCTTTTTCCGTGGCATCAGCAGTCACACCATTCTATTCCAAAAACAGTAGGACTCCATCTGTACCCGTAAGCCATGAACTTTGGCAAAAATTATGGAACAATTAGTTTCTGACTAATTTATAATGTCACAGAGTATGGTAGTTTGCTTCAGTCAGG
This sequence comes from Atrichornis clamosus, assembly GCA_013400975.1. Taxonomy (NCBI): domain Eukaryota; kingdom Metazoa; phylum Chordata; class Aves; order Passeriformes; family Menuridae; genus Atrichornis; species Atrichornis clamosus. The sequence continues at coordinate 307,505 of WBMZ01005805.1, forward strand.
TGGTCTTGGGGCTGTGGCTCTATCCTGTACAAAACTTCCAGTGTTTTCTATGAGCGTGTGACAGGCATTGTTTTAGACATCAGGCAAGTGCTACAGTATCTGAACATGAAATAGGTCCTTTGATCCAGTTCAGAATGGCAGTCTTTTGGACTGGTGAGATTCAAAGCTTGTTTGGTTTTTTTTTCAGTGAAAACCTGAGACCAAAGTATCTCTGGGACTGTTACCGCTGAACATTCATACAAGCAGCAGAACTTGACAGACAAGGTGGTGAGAATCTGGGAGCTCTTCGGGGCAGGCTGCCAGGCCACTGGCTGTACTATGGTGACTTGTAAGTTTTGTTAACACTGTCCTTCCAGCTGTGAAACTCCATGAAAGATTAAAGAAAGTCATCTTGACAAAGGTGTACTGCCAGTCTCGTATCTTAACTTTTTTTCTGCTTTGAGACCATGTGTCCACCACAAATACTGCTGCCACACTTATCTTTGCCTCTTTTAATCCCATAAATTTCAAGAATTGTTGGAAATAGAAAGTGCTCCACTTAACTACTGAAATACTGAAACTCTTATAAAACAAAAGTTACTGTTATGCCCTTGACCTGAAATCTTTGTTGAAGTCTAGTCATCTAGATGAAGTCTAGACAGCAGCTGCTGGAATAATCAGAAAAGCAGGGAGTTCATTTTACCAGAATGCTGAAAAAGACTGTCTTTTTTCATCTACCTCATAGATAATATAATTGCTTGCTAGAAATTTATCAAAAGAAAAAAAAGTAGTGGTCAAATGCCACAGAGAAATCGTCCCAGTCGAAGAGCAAATGCACACAAGTCAAAAGACCAAGGACAACGAAAACAAATACAGCAAACATTAGAACAGTAGAGAGCTGGTAAGAAGAATTAGGTTTTGAAGTAGGCTTTCTTTTAAGTCTGTTTTGGCTATGTCATCTAACCATTTTGATAAGAGGGCCCTTCTGAAAGGGACTGGGCTGTATGATATACATTGCCTCAGGAAACAAGGAGTTAGACATGATGACAGTGGAAGTTGTTTGCATTATTTTATTTGTAAAATAGTATCTTAAGCACCTGGTGCCATGCCTGGGTATTATTTACCGGTGCTCTGATTCTCTTTCAGCTCAAATGTATGGCATGCCTTATATACAGTAAAATTCTAGATGTTGTCAACGTGGTTGCATTACATTGCTTTGGGGCTTATCTTGCTCCAAAAGCTTGTAATTCTTGCTGGTATGTTCAGAGTGGTTGTTGGATTTGGGTGTCTAACTCACATTGATGTCACACATAAATAAACATCAGTAGTTAGATATATAGGTTTGAAGTCTGCACTCCTTACCTGTGAATAGATTTGTGACTTAACAGTGCAGTTTGGGATTTTGAAAAATGGCTTTCTGATCTTAGTTCTATATTTCAGTTATATTTCTATATATTTATTAGCATTGCCTATTAATTAACATAATTAAATAATGTACACTCACACTCATTGTTCTGCTTTGCTCGTAAACTAAGGAGTTCATTCATGAATTTGTTACATTTCAGCATGAAGGAACCGGTTTTCCCCTGAAGTTGTTTCAGCTAATTGGCATGAAAAGGTCAAGATTCAATACATTAGCTTTTTGTAATTTTCACTACCTTTCATGCTGCTTTTCTTCCATTTCATGACCATAAAATACTGTTTCATTTTAAGAGGGTCTGAATTTAAGATGGCACTTCTGGTATAAAGCATATAAAACACAAGAGTATATATTTACCAGAATTAGGTTCTCACAAAAGTAATCTCTTTGACTTGAATAAGACTATTTAATTGAATGACTGCTATTTATAATCATTAACATGGATCAATTCAATTCTATTTTCCAGGGAAATATGCTGTTCTCATGGAATGTTGCTATGGTCACATAAAGAAAATGTTTAGCAACTCCTTGAAAATACTGCTTTTATATTTACACAGAAGAAAAACAGGCTGAAGAAGAATCTGACAAATAGAATGAGAGGTGTCTGCTAACATAAAAGATAACATTTTTTTCAAGAAGGTATGTCTTCTAGGTTTCAATTAACTTTAATTTCAGTATTAATTCTCTAGAACGTTTTATTTTCTAATGTCAAAAGGGGTTAATTAACAGTAATTTCACTAAAGTTAATAGCTCTTTCATGCAGTTTTTCAAACACTTTGATACAAGAGAATTCAGGATGAGGCCCTGCACTTAGCAGGTAAAAGGGCAGAGATCCTGGTCATCGTTATTTCAATTCTTGTAAGTTAATTTGTCTTGAAGAATTTCTGTCTATGAAGCATTCAGGCTGAAGCCAATTGTAAAGGTTTCTAATTGAGCTTTCTATGAAGACTAAAAATAACTCTTTCCTCTCTGTTTCTGAAAGAAAAGAATGTGTTAGCCCACCTGCCATTCTCTCTGCCCACATATAATATTGTTTCTACAGCTTTTTTTTTTGGTGAATGTTCTACCTCCTCCATGTGTGTTCGGTGGTAGGATGGATCATGCTGGTTTGGCTGAGAGCAACGCCAGCTTCCCTTTACACCAGCTTCTTACCAAGGCCAGTGTGGCCCTCTTGGCAATTCCTGTTGCCTCTCTGCAAACCTTTCTATCACCCACCATTTAATCAGCACTGTTTTTCATAAATAGTTCTGGTTCATGGATAAAAATTTCACATAGATCTGGAATTGGTGTTAATCAGTACTTAGTGTGGTTACCAGCCTAGAAGTGCACAGAAAGCCACAATTGATGAATATTTCTGATTAAGAGTGTTTTTAATCAATTAACATGTGTCTTCAATGTGTTCTATATAGCTGCTTTGGACTCAGTGATGCATGATAACTAGTATCCATTCAGCTGTCAGAATTCACATAAATCATAGTAGGGTATTTCTTGCAGTTTTTTGAGGACACTCAGATCTTCAGTGGTTTAGCTGCTGTTGTGCCAATATTCCTTAGATTTTTGTACTCTAAAACACCCAGTACAGTGTTATTATTATAGTGGCACTTTTGTGATTTTATTTATAAATGAAACCAATCAGTTTTGAACCAAGAAGCTTTCTCCTCCGGAAATAGCACTGAAAATAAAGGTATATAAAGCCTCATCTCCATTTTTTCCCTCGTGTAAATAAAATGTAGTTCTAAAATGTAGTTCTGTATGAACTCTTTTTCTAAAGCACTGAAAATCATGTTAAAGGAAGGTGGTATGAGCCAAAATATAGTATCATTATTGCAACTGAGGCAGGGATAAAGACAGCTGAAAGTGCCAAATATGAAAAGCCTATCAAGCTGCATAATTTCTCTGTTATTCCCTGGCAATATCTGTATATATACGTGCCTGTATATATGTGTGATTGTGTATATACATAGATAATTGCATGAATCTTTGTGTATGTGCAAATGCAGCAAATACCCTACATTTTTTTTTCTTTCATTTTCCTTTTTTTATCCATGACATCTTCTGATTATTTCATCCATTTTCTTCCCTCAGTTTCCTGTTTACTTATGCCACAAATCTTTTGAAAGTTCTACTTCTTGCCCTTTGCTTCCAATAACTGCTTGCAGAACAAAACTTCACTGAGAATGTGAAAGTACCTTGAAATAATCCAAAAGAAAGAAGAAATCAGAATAACTTTAGAACAGCACTACATATGTATCGAAGTGGTTGCAAAAATGTTTCTCAGGTAAGCAATAATTCCTTTGCTGTTGTTGATTCTGGGTAGTCTATGTGCATAAATTTGAAGTAGATCAAGTAAACCCACATTCACATATTGGTCACTTTAGTCAGAACACATGACAGGTTTTTTTCTGGGCTTAAGTTACCATAGAAAGAGCAAATGGCATCTAACCCAGAGGAAAATCCAGGAGAAAAAAGCTACAAAATGGAAAAACTTCTAAGCAATTATTAGGTCATAAATGGTTTGTGCAAGCTCAATACATTGTGAATAATTTCTTCTTGCAATCAATCTTTTTTTTGCTATATGAAATAATCTAGGAAACAGAAATGGCATTTGAATTTATTTTACTTCTAAAATACAATAGGCTTCTACCAAGATCAGGTAAAAGTTTGATAGATTGAGTGATTATGTTATTCATGTGACAACACAGGCAATGTGCTTTTGAGTGAAAGCCAAACTGCTGGGTACTGGACATATAACATTCAACTTTCTCCTCAAAGTGAAGAACTGAATAGAAGTTTTACATAGCCTTGGTAATTTTTACATTAATATTGTGTAAATAAGATTCAAGTCTAGGCAATGCTTGTTTGCTTTAGCAATGTATGACTTCACAATTAATATTATAAAAATGAAAGTTTAGTAACATATCCTAATTAAAGGAATTGCCTTCTAGACACTATTGCCTCCTAGGAAATACTTTATAACCTGATAAAAAAAAAATTCCACAAACTCTCTGTTAAAAATATTTTTGTACTGCATTTGCATTTTAAAAACTTTAAGAAACAAAATATTTTTCTAAATCTGCAAAATGTTACATTTCTGCTTCTGATCGTTGCAACAATTCATTATAGAAACAAAAAGTGAGTCTGGAGTTTTCATTTATAATAATGAAAGTTTATTATGAAAATGTTATATGTAAGCCTGAAAAAAGTCTGAAGAGGGATTTGTACAGGAATGAGGCTTTTTTTCCTATTTAAATGAGGTTACAAAATCAGAGCAGACATAAAGAATTTTTAACATTAAAAAACTACTTAATGTTGGAGTTCATGAAGTTGCTTGAGTCAAACCACTGTAGTTTAAAGACTACAGTCTGAGAAACTAGTATAAACAGTCACACTTCTAAGGAAGAAGAAAAATGACTAGAAACGTCAAAAGGGCTTAGAAAAAAAGACATTGACATAGGACCAGTAAAAGAACATAGGATAGCCATGGTTTATTTTTAGTGGATACTGCAGACAATACAAATTTGGCAAGATATTTAGTTAGTTGCACATGAACAAAAGAAGTCTGCCATATATATGTGTCGCTCCAGAAACAATCTGTCTTCTCAATAAAATATTAGAATTATGCATTCATTGCCATGAGTAAAACTACAATCTTACTCTGGGAGAAGAGCTTAATGTGTTTGTGTGGTAAAGTTAAGCACAATTATACTTGGTGGATAGTCTGGAAATAATTCCTTGTGATTCAAGACAGTAAATGAAATATTTTTGAAGAAATATTCTCTAAATAAGTTGTCATGTGCTTATCCAGTTTCTTGTGCTTCTTTTTCTATATTCAGTACTGGCCACTGTTGAAGACAGAACACCAAATTAGAAAGTCAATGTGGCAAATCCAGCCTTAATGTGCCCATTATGCAGCTATTTTCTGCAAACACATTGATGTTGTTACACAGCAGCCAGTCTTGATTATAATCTAGAATATAGAAAAAGGGGAAAAAAATTAAAGAAGAAGGATTTCCTTCATAAGACTGTACAAACAGTATATGATTGTACAAACTGTGTAATAGCTATTGATTAGATATACAGGTTTCTTCTTCAAAGAGGAGTGTAGAAGAAATTGCTTTAGTATTTTATGTGATTTACTGATCCTGGTAAGGTCCATTAAATACTAGAAAAAAAATCAACCTGATTCATTAGATTAAATTTCTGTAAATGTAATTAAATCCTGTCCTAGGTTTGTTCATTTATCAGTAAACTAATTGCATTTAGTCAAACATTTGGTTTGAGTCTGAACAAAATTAAATTAATTTCCCTAGCTGTGAACTATAGGAAAGCAACATATAGTAAATAGTTCAAGCATTGAGATTATTGACTCAAAAGGCAGAGTTACAGCAGAAATGTTGATATATTCAGTAAAAGGAGTCATTAGAAGAATTACATTTAATTTGAGGAGCAATTAATTTTTGGTTATATATAACAATTAAAGTAGAATAATAAAAGAATTCTTAGAGAAGGTTTATTTCCTTCTGCCTCTTGGGGTTTGATTCTAAAAACTTAAGTTTTCTTCTCAAATTCCCCAGCTGAGAGGGGTGAGACCAAGCTGAATCAGAATTTGACAGAACAAAAGCTCCCCTTTTTTGCCACTGTATGGGTGGAAAAATTTAAATGGAAGAAATCTGAGAGGACTGGGGCAAGCACCATTACCTACACAGGAGAAAGGTTTCAAATAATTGTCATATGCATGTGTCAAAAATCTTAACTTGTAAAGGGCTTGTGAATGGAGAAGAACAAATAAAAGTATTTGGAACAGATTTTGAGGGCAACCCTGTTCCATTTTCAGTAAAGGTTTACATCAAGAAGAGGAGCAAGCTATTCTGTCTTGGAGGTGGCTCATAATGATAAGGTATCCCATGATCATTCACGCCCCCAAAATATAAATTATCACTGTATCTTTAAGACACATTCTCAGTCAATTTATCTTTAAACTGCTTTATTACTGGTATCCTCAGGATGGCTCCTTCACACTTTTTTTTCTTGTATTTATGGGGGGTTTAGTATTCACAGCACTCGCTCAACTAAATATAATCACAGAAAGACCATCAACATCATCACTTTTGTTCAGTTCTGTGCACATTTAGAAACACCAAATCATAGACAGAATAAAATATGGGGGGGGGGGGGGGGGCACTTCTGTACTAAACTCTGTATGTGTATTGTTTAAAGGAATCCTTGTAAGCAAGGTTACCTGCAGTTGGTTTTGAACATCATTTAAAACACTAAGAAGCCTGTGAAGATCTGGTTGATATGCAGGAATCAGTGGCAGATTAAACAGAAGTGAAAACAAAAAGTGTATGTTTATAACAGCACATTGTGTTTTGGCACCTCCTAACTGGATAATTACACAAATACTGGAAGTCATTAGTTGAAATGGTAACTTAGAGAAAATGCTGGAATAAATTTTTACTTATGAAAGCCAAAATCTGTAACTGATTATGAAGTATAGTAAATCATACTTGTAGAATTTATACAAGGTTTAGAGTCTAGTCTGCCAGTTTATCTGCATCTGTACTGATATAAGTCATACTTATTTAAGCTGCATAATTTATGATACATAAAGTAAATAGTTGGTTCACACCTGGATGAAAAAATGCATGTAAAATTAATATCCATAAAGGAACAGAACCCATTTATTTTATGCGGGTCAATTTACATGGTTCACTCTGTATTTTCTAGAGACAAATTCAATTTTGAATGCTATGATATAAATTCATAAGAATAAAAGGCTTTTTTGTTACCAGAACCAGACCATCCAGTTCAGTCTGTAAGTATATTTGATTTATTTTGGCTACACTGCCCTATTTTTTCACCCAACAGATCTTAGCACAGAACTCTTGAGAAGCTGTTTCCTTATGGTTTGTTTAACTGGTGACTACAGTGTTAGTAGACTTAATCTGTATTAGCTAAAAATTAATTTTTTAGCAATTTGGTATGAATTAAAAGACTCTGTTACTGTAAAAATAGTGATATGATGAAAATCAAGCTCCTAGAAGGAAAGCCAGGATCCTCTACCAATTTCAGTGATTTATATTCTGGTTTTTTTTCCCTTAGTAAAGCAGAATAGTATGCCAACTATTCTCGTTCAGAAAGAAAAAAAAGCTTTCAGACTTGAAAAGCCACAAGAAAGATAGAAACCGAGCCAGAAAGGACAGAAGACTGACAGACAAAACAACACAGAACTCTAGTAGCTTGAAAACAGAATGTGTGAATGAGGCTATAAGGTGAAAGACGTAACTAGGGCTGTAAGTACTGCAAAGAATCTGCTGAAGTTAACTTTGCATAAACTATACAGCAAATATAAAATGGAAAAAAATATAGCTGAGAAAAGGGTCATCTTAGAATCTGTTTAGTAAATTCTGTGACCGAGTAACTCTAAATGAAAGCAGCATTAAAGTGATGTGAGATATAAGAAATGCCATTGCAAAACCAATCCAGCCCTCCATCTACTCTACTATTCTGTTTTTAGCAGTGACTCTCAGTGCCATAATGTGTTTTAAAGAAAGCTGGAAGAAGACATGTGGTAAGCAATTATAAAATCTGCCCTGAGGAAAAAGTTTCTTTCTGCAACCCATCAGTTAGAGGTTTGTTTGTGCCCTGAGGCACTAGATTTAATATTCCCTCCAAATGCTTTTGTTTTATAAGATTTATCTTTTTTTTCATAAAAATGTTCATTTTAATTATTATTATTATTAATGCTGCTGACCCTCTGGAAGCCAAGTATGTCTGCAACAATAAATTCCACCATATAATTATTTATTTATGTGACAGAAATGTACTGTATGGCTAAAGGGCAGGTGGAATAAGTGTGTTCTTCCAAAGACTTACTGAGGTCATCACTGACAAAACAGAAAGGTGAGAGGAATTAAAAAGGCAAATGGTATTTAAGGGAAGGAAAGAGATGGAATGAGAGTAGATAACAGCAGTTTCAGCAGACAGTTGTCATTCATCTGGTCCACAAGTAAATGTGGTAAACATTAACTATAACCAGTTATTACTTGTAATTGTTTAGATTGCATGAACGCAAACTTTATAAGGGTCAGTGAAGATGATTTTATTAAAAACAAAACTCTCAAGCCTCACAGTCTTCTTAAGTTATCATTAAAATAGCTGCAACAGTTATAGGAAAAGCAAAGGAGGCTTGCAACTCGTATTTGGACAGACTAATTTCTTGCATTCATAAGGCTCACTCAATGTATACATTGTAAATAAATAAAGTGAAGATATATTCATGGTTTTAGGAATCTGTTTCCTCAAGCTGTTGCTTTAGAATAAAAGGTTTGATCCTGAAAACACATGGGCAAGAATACCTATTCACCTAAGTTCGTTTATGCATTCAAATCTTTGTAACCTGCAGTAGCATCTATGATGAAAATACCCCAGTAAAGAGCTATTTAAGAAGACTTTTTTTTTTTGTTTTTTTTTCTGTTTTCGGAAGCTATATGCAACTCAACTCAAAACAGACACTACAGTGCCAGTAAGGCATTAAAAATTAAATAAAGCCTCTCACATTTTCAGTTTAAAAAAAATACAGTATGCAAGTATTTGTGTTTTCCTTGCAACACCTGAACTCTTAGGAGGTACTTGAGATTTTGGAGTAGACAGGAAATGCTCATATTTTCTACGTGTAAATTGAACAACATGATTAACAGAAAATATAAAAGTATGTGTGTAAAGAAAAGAAACCTTCAGGTAAGTATCAAGTCTCACAGGAGTTCTGGAAAAAAACCCCAAACAGTGTAAGACCAAGTAATTCTGTGGTGACCCACACCCATCTAGTATATTCTGAAATACATATTGGTTGCATGAATCCCTCCCAGCCCAAATCTTATGCATCTATAAAAAGCAAAGTGAGAGAAAGAATAGATCAGAAGAGGATGGATGTTAAAGACAGAAAGGAGGAAACAGTAATACAGTGACAAATAAAGGTCTTAGCTGTGGCATTTAACCACAGAACTACAGTGGAGGAAATGCAAAGCTATCTTGCTTCTGGTGGTGCTTAGGGAGCAATTAGATAAAGATAACCTTCTTGAGTTTTGGATGCCAAAGAGCTCTGCTGCTGATGTCAGTCTTTTAAATAGCCTGTGTAGCCTCCAAGCTAGTGTCCTAAGAAGAAAAACTGCTATTTTTCCTTCTGCCCACTTTCTGCAGCACTGCCTGCCCCTGGCTGCTCAAAGCAGAAGTCCTTCCTTTAGTCTCAATACCCCATTCAAGATATAAATAGTTATTACAGGAGATACCCAGAGGAAGAAGGGCTAATGAAAAGTTAAGATATTAAGTTCACTCTTTATCCTCCCCTCCCAGCTCCCACCTCATGCAGTATTTTAGAATCAGAGATATTTGCAATTCTCTTTGCAATTCTGTCTTTTTTCCTATGCCAAATTCAGGACTGCAGACTGGCTGGTAAGATCTTGTAGTTTAGGCTGTTGTGATATCTGAAGGACTTATCTTGCTTGTAAACTAATCCTTATTCCATTTTTACTTATCCTGGTAACAGATAGCACTGAAATGTCTATAATATGGGTTCTTTTGTGCCAATTTTTTCATTTTCTATTTTTCTCTCTAATGGCTTGTGCAACATTTTCTGTTGATTAAGTGACAGCTAGGAGAACTTGCCATTTTCTTTGCATAAAATTTCGAAAAATTTCAATAAGCAGGTAAGTTTTTATTCCTTTAATTGTAGCACTCATTTATCTCTAGTTATATTAATAGTTTCAATTACAATACATGTAAATACCTTAATCTAAGCCTTGTGATGGGTAAGCTTATTGTTTTGCCTCAAATTTTTATATAGCATTGGGTTTCATTTTGTGAGGCAGATTTGTTAGAAGAGGTTTAGCTATGCAAGCAGTGAAATTGAACAAGGCAGACGATATCCTAAGTCTGATAGATCTAATGATGAGATATTGCCTATTAACTTCAACTTGCATTTAAGCAAGCTCATTTCTAATCTTGGGACTTCTTTGGCACCTGCACCTAATTATAACTTTAAGACCCACTTGCAATCAACCCTATTCCCATAAACATAGGGAGAGTATGTTAGTGCAATACAGAACTATACAGGAGGCGGTCAGGACTTTTCCTTACCACATGTGCCAGCTTTTATCATCCTGCAGTATGTATTTCTCCTATTCTTTGTCTGCAATTAACATATGTAGGTTTTCACATCTGGATTTCCTGATGCACCAGAACATAATTTTTTTCCCATGTAGGTTGCCTACCTTTTTATTCTGAATACAACTGAGTAAAATTTCAGTCAAGCTTGCCCTGAAATGTCAGAGAAAGTTAGATAAATTGGGGAGCTTTGAAACACATTTGTATTTCCCATATATTGCAGCCTCCTAGCCCAGGTGTGGGAACTGACCTCTTGCTGACTGGTTGTAACTCATCTGGTCAATGTAATAACACAGTGGTTTAGGACTGAAGAGGTATGGAATATTGTAAAGGAATCAGGTGTACTTACAATGAAATTTCTTATAAGCCTTTAAATAACGCACAATTTTGTACCTGGACAATGTGTGCACACAACACAGAGTGCATGACAAGAATATTTTTAGGGTAATACATGGATTTGCAAGACTACAGAAGTAAATGCTATCTCATTTTCCAGAGTGGGTGAATCTAGAGTGGGGGATCTAGACTGAGAAAATGTACAGGACCTGCTGTCTGTGCAGTGGTCAGTATCACTGAGGTGACAAGGCAGCGTAATCTTTGTTTTGCAAAATTATGACAGAAATCTTTGTTGTGTAGTCCACTTCAAGTGTAAGAGCACTTTCTAGTGCCTTGCCCCTCTAGTCTCTTTGGACATTGTTACCTCTGTGGTGGACGCGTGGCCCTTCTCCTTAGCAGCAGTGATGACTGCAATGCAATGTTTATGTCAACTCTGACAAACAGACATTACTCTCAGCCCACCCATGTTGCAGGTTTCACCACTTACACAATTGCCAAGCTTTTTCCTATACTTTTCCTAAAGAGAGAAATAACTGTGCCTCAGAATTTTTTGACTGCTCACATTCCCTATTGAGGTGGTGCAGCTTACACATTTACCCTTGCTTGAGGCCATTACCAGAAATCCAGCTGTATCACAACAACCAGGGATTTTGTCTCCGAAACACCAGCCTGTTAACACTGTAAACTGTGAATGCTCTTAGGGATTAGTTTACTTACTAGCTTAATAAGAAGGGTGCTTTTGAGCGTTATGAAAACAATTACCAGTAGAGTTTCAACAAATGCCAGACATTTTTAAATAGTCATAAATATGCCACATGGTGGCAATAAAAACATGCATCTTTCTAGCAGCAGGACTCAGCCTTCCTTGAAATCTGATTTGGAGACTGTGACAGAGATGTTGTGATTGCAGGAAAAATGGAATTCTGCTTGGTTTTAAGACTGTGTCAATAGTAATATAATCCACAATACCTGAAAGTGCTGTTTATGATGCTACTGTCAGCTGCCACTTTGCAGAATACCATTAGAGAGTGATATTTACTAGAAGAAGATATACTCAGGACGCAGAGTGAGCTACAAAATAAAGTCAATGATAGCTCACTTTCTTTAAATGAGTCCAGCTTTGAGATGCAATTCTATCTGTTTTCTGGAATTATCTGTATCTGGAATTAGCTGTGGACAGGGAGCATTCACTATATATGGCTCTGCCTTAGGATGACGTACAACAAAATATAGTTGGCCTGGAACGATGAGAATGAGAATACCATTAAGTACAATGCTTAAACAGACCATAACATTTGCAGATCTGCTGGGGCTATGGTTTAGGTGCTGTATATGTTTCTTCTATGCAGTAAAGCAATTTTTGACCACTAGATGGGACTATGCAACTTCATGCAATTGTATTAACAACAATATTTGAGAGATTCTTTTGCTTGCAATTAATACTTTTCTTTCCCCCTTGAAAGAGAGCTGTTCCCCCAACCTTTGAAATGGGTGAAACCTGCAGAGCATCTTGTAAACAAGGATCTCTGTAATGCTAGTGAGAAAAAAACCCCCCAAACATTACAGTCTATCCCAATAAAAGATACAGCATGCATAAAAACCAGTTTTAAAGTTGTAACAAATCATCTTATCATCTGTGGAGTCTAACACTGCAATCATCCTTCCTGACTGTGCATTACCTCTACATATTTCTTCTTCATCATATTTTTCCTTGGTATGCAATTATCTTGGCAGTTAACAGCTGAGACTGACTCTCTAAACTATACATTATACACATTTCTTTCTAATCTTAGTCTCCACCAGGGTTCTGTGATACTTTATTCAGATTAAGATAGTATAAGGAGTGAAAGAAATGAAAACCAGTTATCCCTTTCCCAGCTAATTCATTGCAATTGTCTTTAGTTTCCCAGTGATTAGATTCACAGTGATCTGGAGGCTGTAGCAGTAAAGCACTTTCTACTTTGATGAACTCAGCAGGTTTTATTTCATTTTAAAACAATGTTTGGCAGATGGAAAACTTTTCTTGGTTGGCTATTTTAGTTGTAATGCTTCTTTTTCCTTCAGAAATGTTTTTTGTTGGTTTTTTTTCATTTTGCTTGATCTCCATCTTAGAATAGTAATTGCACCATGGTTATTTTCATTTGATGTCTGAAGAGGTTGACTTTAATCAGCATAGGATAACACACTTAAATCTCAAGGCTATTTTGATCTGAAATGTTCAGGAAAGGTCTTGACCATGTGATAGGGGTTGGTGCCGAATTTATTTTTTATTTCTTGTTGGAAATGTGACTTTCAAGCTCTGTGACTGTCTTTTTAAAAACTAAAAGAAAGGAAACAAAGTGCAACTTTATTTTTTGTTTGTGTGTCTGGAATATTTGATAAGAGCAGCTGTAGCAAACTTACAGCTTTAGGGCCAACTCTAATGATTTTGCTCACCCAGTCCTTTTTGTGGCAAATACTATCTAATTTACTAATGTATGCACAATACATATCTAATCCATCTATCACCATTTAAACTAAGACACTGAAAGTTATCTAATTTTTGTTTTATTGCACCCCACTGAGAATTTGTACTTGGAAATAACAAGCCAAAGGATAAAATTAGTGTTAATCCATTTTACCTAGGCAGCACAGAATAGCGACGATATCATTAACATACTGAAATAACATCCAGCTGACATGCACGTATATTGTAAAACAGTGGTTCCTCATGGAAATGACATTGTGGTGGATGAGTCCACCGTGGTTACTGAGATACTCTCAGCAAGATAGGGAGATGAATTCCCATGTTCCAGTAAAAGTCCTTTCCCTCTAGGGTCCAGAAATGTCTCAGAAATGCCTCAGCTAGCCAGGAACAGAGGAGGCAGAATGGTCAGATTGCCTTTTACATTGCCAGAAAGAGGTTATTGACTATCATAATTAATATGGTTGCTATTTCTTACTGCTGTGTAAATGGTGTGTGCATGCCTGGATTTAGATACAAACATGCATTCTGCTTATGTAAGGACAGATGAAGTGTGGGTGCAATATGTTCATATATATTTGAAACTAACTATTTTAGCCCTGGCTGTTGCTCTAGTTTCATTGTGGCTGAGGAAATCTGACTGGCAGGGTTCTTTGGCATTTTCAAAAATCTACAGGTACGTCTGACTCAGCACAACATAAGACCCATTGTGTGTACAAAGAAAATTATAGGCTGTTCTGGGGAAGTACATGCGCATAGATGTGTATATAAATATTTATGTGTGTGTGTGGTGTTTGTGTATGCATTCATAAGCGCACATTGAAGGCTACTTCTCCTGTCACTGTCCCAGATGCATTTAGAGAAATTCCAGAAGTGTCAAAGATACCTTTGAAAACTGACAGAACTCTTTCAGCAGTAGTTATGGTCAACTCTGCATATCCTGCTTCATAATTGGCTTCAAGGGCTTGCTTGCCGGCTATACCCCACAAATTTGTGTGCTCCATGGAGAAGAAAGAATATACAACAGCTGCAATTTTCCAAGCAGAGATGCCTGGCATTACAACATGGGCTTACCTATTTCCCTTTTTCTTATCACTGACTAACAATGGGAAGAAGAAGGTTATGTGTGTGTGCATGAAGGGATGACTGCAGGGCAAGATTGTTTCATATCTGAACAGGAACTGATCTTAACTCCTAAGATCCAAGAAAGCAGACCAGTCTCAAGAATATTCTTCACTCTTTCCCTGAGCTTCATGAAGCAGGTATGTGGGAAAAAAAAGCCCAAGCTTTCTCCCATCTTAAAACACTCACCCTTTTTAGAAAAATGTTACAGTTCTTTTTTTCAAGGAATAGCTTAGACTTTTATGTTCCTCCACAGATAGAGAATATGACTGCTGCTCCTGTTGTTTACCTAAAGTAGAACACGAGCACTGCTGCTGATTTAGAAATGAGAGATCCTATTCTTCCTTATCCTTCGTGTTCCCAGGTGTCTGGCTGTTTTATTTAGCTTGGTTGCTAGAGAGAAAATTCTGTCTTTTAGACAGACCTGCTTTTGCATTAGAATTCCTGATTTTCAGAAAATACATGATTACTGTTGCTTCTTAGAAATTACGTATTTGTATGAGTAAAGCTGAAGCATTACCTGTTTCCATTTGTGTGTACAAGCTTAAGGTTACACAAAATTCGATGCAAATCTTTTGGAGGTTACATGAAGTTATTGAGCAAGATGAAAGCTTTATTTTGAAGAAACCCCCCAAAGGGTCACGTGGAGGTTACGTTTACAGGATAAAGTTAGTAGTTCCTCCTACTCATCAGATTTACGCAGTGCCAAGAGGTCTAGCATAGGCATTTTAGTAACATTGCCGGCAATATGCTGATGGCATCCAGCTTGTCTCCACTAAGGGAGCTGAGCAGGCTTCTTAGCCCATCTGTAACGTGTGGTATGGATAAGGGTTGTCTCCAAACACCAGTACTAACGTCTGAGGGGTCAACAGCTGTAATAGAGTTTTTTTAAGGAAGGGCAGTATTTTATTCATTTTATCTTACACAGAGCAAGCTGATGTAAAGTGTTTGATATAGCAGTGGTTTAGATGACATTAACTGGGTTAACAAGGTTGATTCTCCTGTGTGATGGTTTACAATTTCAAACCTGCCCTGACTGCAAGAGGTAAATAAGTGATCTAGAGATGTGAATGTGGACCTCAAGAAAGGAAGGGAGAATTTTGAGATTTGTTTTTATGTAAGTGGATTAACTATGGATTTAATTCATTTTTGCAATTTCAGAACCTATAACTCTATGAACCCTATCTGATGGTGTGGATTTTATAGTGAAAAGCTTATCTGACTTGAGTTACAGGCTAAGTGAAACAAACGTCAATATGTTGTATTCTCTGGGGTGTGTAATCATTATAAATTGGGTACTAGACTTCTCAGAGAGTCCAAAACACTAAGATGTTTCTTCAGAAGGGTAAAAGGGTACATCTTCCCATTAGCTGTATGACGCTGTTTGAAACTTTGCAGTGCAAGTTAAAAAATGGTACCTGATAACCCGTGTCAGCCAGGAACAACTTTCAGACTTCAGGTCCTGAAGGATTTTATAACGTGCTATGTTTTGTAATAGTATCAGGGCTGAAAATGTAAGGCACTTTAGAATGCATCAATATGTGTGGTCTCAATGGAGACTAAGAAAACCTAAATGATTGAGGAATTGTTTGAGGATAACTCCCAGTGGACAAAGAAGCTCTAAATTTTGTGTAGCACAGAGTTTGTAAAAAGTAAAGTTAGGCTATGATTCATGGCCCCAAAAAAGTTCTTTTGATCTTTATGCAGAAAAAAAACCCCAAAGAAACTGACAAGCAAAAAAACCCACAAACCCAAGCCAAAAAAATCCAACCCCAAAACATGGGTAGCTCTGAGTATAATCTGTAGAACTATCAAGCAAGATGCATTCTTTGTTAAGGAAAACAGATTTTTTTTTAATATGTTCATAAGAATTATATACATCCCAACAAGAGAAGACTGATACTGATGTGGTGGTTTCGTTTTGGTTTTGTTTCTTAGCTTGTTTGGTTTTGTTTGGTTTTGTTGTTGTGGTTTTTTTTAATTTTAATTTTTTTTGAAATTTTATTCTTGTAATATCCTAAAGTCTGCAGCAGATTCCTTTAGGAATAAAAAACCTAACACATACTTTTATTCACGTAGTGTGCATTTTAAGAGACACTGTTCTCTCAGGCTACCTCTGGTCATGTTAAGGCTTACCAAGAAAGTGCTAAAATGTGCAGATGTCTGAAAATGATGAAAGGATGGTAGAAAAACATGACTCCAGACTTAGTGAAGCTGCAGATGAGGTGGATCTGATAAAGCATATTAAGGAAAATGTTAAGTTGAAATGAAGATTACATACTTGGGAAATCCTGTATAGCAAAGTGAGCAAACAGATCATCAGGTCTGTAGCTACAGATGTCTGTAAGGAACTTTTTGGTACAGTCCTTTTCTTGTATGACAGCCCTGGAGATGTGTGGCTTATGCATCATTGTCACTAAGGAAAATTAAATAGAGAAAAAACTCTTTGGCCTTAGTCTCTGAGAATAGAAATAGTTTGATTTTATTATTTACAGAAGGTCAGCTGAAACTGACTCTAAGCCACTTACTGAATTGCCAAAAGGTGCCTGGCAAACACTCTCCAGTGAAGAGAAGCATAATTTTCATCTTCAAATGCATGCTTTCCCAAAAAACAGGATCTGAGGAAAAATGTGGTAGTTTGAGGTACAGATTCTCAGGCTGCTTGACAGAAGTGAATGGCTAGAGTGGAGGTTCTACAGATTCTATACCTGCCCATCTGATACAAAGCAGGCAAACACACCTGCCCTGCAAAGACAAAATGAGGGGTCATTCTAGTAGCACCACCATGATATCTTACAGGTGGTAAACAGACTATTATCCATAGGCAATCAAGTGTTTTAGGAAAGAGGATTTTGTTGAAAGATATTTGAAGAGCTGCAGAAGAATATCATAAAAGGGAAAAAAGAGGCAGAGCTGGAAAATATCCTAAAAAAATATATTTTATACCAAGGAAAGTGATACTAAGGAATTCTTAATTTCTTTTTTCCATGCATCAAGAATAGGGGATAGTTTAAGTAGCTTAAGAACAGCAGTTCTTATAAACAGCTCCAGAAAAAGTGGCTGGTGAAGTAATGTATGCACAGCGGTATTTGCACTTAGGAAAAATTATTAAATATCCCTCTCCACCTTGCATTCATTATGGCCTGTTGTTCTTTCTTCTTTGTTAGAAATATGTACTTACAGATAAATCTGGACTGTGCAAACCAAATGTATCTTCATCAGATATTAACTGCATTATACAATAGTTCACAATGGAGTTTAGGAAATATGAGATGAGTCATTTCTATCTGGCCTATGAAGAAAACTGTTCAACTCATCCTTTAATGTTTTCCTTGGCACTGTCAAATAGTAGAACAACAGAAAAGGGATGTGTGTTGGTACCTGTTGGCAATTTTACCAATCTAAAACTGCAAAGTAGAATACCTTGCCCTGTTAAAAACTGATAGGGATCTGCAGTTAAAAGGTGCAGATAAAGCAGATATGGAAGCTGCTGAACCAACTTCTCATGGTCACAGAGCTTATCAATCCAGAAATACATGTACTACTGAATTCCCTGCTTCCTAGAGGAACTTCTTTGGAAGAACCAGATTAATCAGGTACTCACCAAACCTCCTTGAACATTTTTTTTTCCTTTTAGCCCCTAAGCCAATACAAGATTTTATCTTTGATAACATTAATTTTCAGGATTTCTTCTGGCTCGTTCCAAAATGTCAGGCTCAGGCTGATAAACTGTTAGATGAGCTCTTGCAGCTCTCGCCACAGAGGAGCTGGGTAACATCTGGAAGACAATGGGTACTCTATTTTAGGATTGCCAGACTGCAGGGAGTATCCCTGAGGAAGTCTTGAAAAATGGTGTACTGTCAAGCAATGCGAGCCTGCCTGTGGCTGTCACATCTTGGTAATGGTGGATAGCTGGACTCAGCTTCCCAGGGGAAGGTAGTTCTCTCCTCGGGTGAGAGTGTGTACAGAACACCTGCAGCTCACACATCTCTCTCTAAGGAATCCTTCACAGCAGGACAATTTTGCACTGAATGCCCAAACCATCCTGAAAAAGGGGCTTTACATGGGCTTATTGACATACAGAAGTCAAGCTGGAAGGTGGAGAATGTCAGTAAATCGAGGGTGGAGAATGGCAGAGGGATATAATGGGCATAGACTGCAGACTTCTGCCTTATGCATCCCAAAGGCACAGGTGGACTGTCCTGGGACAGTCCAAAATGCCATTTTGTGTATTTTTCCACATGCTCATTGCCAGGGCTACGCAGTCCTGTGGGAGCACAGAGGGACCAACATGGTCAGACTCCTCTGGCTGATGTCTCAGATACATGGACATGGCTAGGGAGAAGAGTAGCCACAACCACGAGGCTGCAGAGAGGTGGCACATATGCATGGCTCTGGCAAGCGATGTTGACTGGACCTCATCACACCGAAGTCTGTCTGGGTTGCTGATTTCCAGATGAAAATAACATTTTGTGGCTGAGAGAGTCCGATGGGATCTAAGCAGAGGGGAGTGTAGTCTGCAGACTTCAAAGAGCTTGATGGATTTATGAGGAGTGCAGCCATGTGGCTCTACTCCTGTCACCTTTTGGTTTTAGGTGAGAGGCAAAATGTTGCTGAACTCATTTTGAGCTATTCTGGCAGTAGGACGTGGATAGTGATACTGGTGTGGATAGCCATACTGGGCTGTCTTGTGAAGGATGTCTTGAAAGACACAAATGATTCCTAGTGTAGGGAGTGATCTGAAGTGCCAGGAGTAGTCCTCTATGGCATAATTTAAAGGACTAAGTGCTAACTAACCTTCGTGCTCAGGCGTACCAGGATGCACCGAATGAGCTCACTGCAGCTGAGAGATTTGGCAGTACAGACTCTGCCAGGTTAGTCGAACAAAGCAGGATGTATGTGAGCTGTAGAAGAGCTACAGTGTACAAAGGGAACTGGTGAGCTGAAAGCTGCAAGAGCCCTGAATGTTATAGATGAAAAAAAAACCCCCCATACTCCTTAAAAATCCTGAATGTTTGAGGTGAATGGCTGCAGTTCCAAAATATTAAACCAAAAACTACACTTACTGCCTAAAACTGCTTAGTTTTGTTCTGTTTTCCTAAGAAGATAGGTGAAGTTTATGTTGTCTTGGTTTACCCTTAGTGCAGCCCAAAGCACACTATCTCACTTCAGCTGGTGACCATAATGTTTTCAGACAAGGCAAAAGCGAAACATGGTTTTGTTATGAAAGGCCATGCAAAGTTGAAATGATTCATTTGAAACTGCTAATACAAGTGCCTGACTTTTTGATTATTTTTGTTTTATTATTTAATTTTTAAATTATTAATTTGGATAATACTATGAGCATTCTTTCAGCTTGTTCAGTTCTGCATTTTTTGATGAAGGAAATTAACCAAATATTGCAACTTGGCTGTAAATTTATAGAATCATAGAATAATTTAGGTTGGAAATAACCCTCTAAGATTGTCCAATCACAGTCCTAACACAGCCAAGTCTGCCATTAAACCATGTCCCCATGTGCCACATCTCCACATCCAGGGATTGTGACTCAACCACTTCCCTGGGCAGCCTGTTTCAATGCTTGGTAACACTTTCAGTAAATAAATTTTTCTTAATATCTAATCTAAATCTCCCTTGTGCAACTTGAGGCCATTTTGTCTAGTCTTATTGCTTTTTACTTGGTGAAGAGACCAACACCCTCCTCACCCTAACCTCCTTTTAGGTAATTGTAGAGACTGATAAAGTCTCCCCTGAGGTTTCTTTTCTCCAGGCTAAAGCCCCTAGCTGTCTCAGCTGCTCCTCATAAGACGTACTCTTCAGACCTTTCCCCAGCTTCATTGCCCTTCTCTGAATATGCTCCAGCACTTCAGTGCCCTTCCTATAGGGAGGAGCCCAGAACTGGACACAGGAGCCAAGGTGTGGCCTCACCAATGCTGAGCACAGTGGGACAATCACTTTCCTGCTGGCCACACAATTGCTGGCCCAGGATGCCACTGGCCTTCTTGGCCACCTGGACACACGCTGGCTAATGTTTAGCCAGCTGTTGACCAGCACTCCCAGGTCCTTTTCCTCTGAGCAACTTCCCATTCACTCTGCCCCAGCCTGCAGTGCTGCATGGAGTTGTTGTGATCAAAGTACAGAACACATCACTTCACCTTGCTGAACCTCATACAACTGGCCTCATCTCATCAATTCAGCCTATTCAGGCCCCACTGCAAAGCCTTCCTACCCTCCAGCAGACCAGCATTCCCACCCAATGTGGTGTTGCCTGCAAACTGACTGAGTGTGCACTCAATCCCCTTGAGCAGATCATTGATAAAGTTATTAAAGAGGACCATCTCCCCAGTACTGAGTCCTGGGGAACACTGATAGTGACTGACCACCATCTGTGTTCAACTCCATTCACCATGTCATCATTTGATCCTAGAATATCTTTTTTTTTTTTTCAAATGTGCTTAATAACTTCCTTCATTTTGGGAAAATTTTGTGTGAAAACTCCTGTGCAGCCAAAACTTAACAGGAGACCTAGGCAGTCTTGTTTCATGGACAACGTGCTCCAAGGGTATATATGAAAAAAAGAATGATGATGGAAAGAAAAAATAATTATTTGTTTGTTATACTTTGGTCATCTTGCTTGCTGTAGACAAGTTATATTTATTTTGCTCTGACCTAAAGCAATTTCTTTGGTAATCAAAACTGAGAAAAGAGCGTAAGGCAACCGTGAGCACAGGATTCATGTGGTAGCACAGATGCCGTTCCCAGCAGGCTTTCAGTGAGTGAAAATTGTACCCATCTTTTATATTCAAGAGCAATCTTCTCTAGCTTTGTCACTCAGATATTTGCTCTCACAGTGTCTTACATAGCAAAATAGTGACTATGATGTTTAAGGAGTGTAATTCTCTACATCAGCTAATTTCGTTCTTTTCGAAGGAGCTTATGCATTTTCAGTTCAATACTGAAACTGTAATAACTGCTTTTAAAGAAGCAATTTATCACTAAGAAAAATTATGATGCTATTTTTTAAGTGTTTTATGTGTCTTCTCAATCAAAGTTCAGCTCTTAGATTTGATGAA
Source organism: Atrichornis clamosus (assembly GCA_013400975.1). NCBI lineage: Eukaryota > Metazoa > Chordata > Aves > Passeriformes > Menuridae > Atrichornis > Atrichornis clamosus. Next base: position 329,061 of record WBMZ01005805.1, read on the forward strand.
AAAACTAATAACACTGTGCTTGGTAATGAAGGTAAAATGACACCTAAAATCTGCTTTTTTGAACTCTCATAGATTGGGTTCTTTGGGGGGGGGTGAATTTCAAATAGAGTAGAATAGCTCATTTCTGAAATCAAGAATTTTTCCTTAATGGCTTGATTATAGCCTGTGAAGACTTCTGGGATAAAATTCTAACATAACTCAGTTTGTCCTTAATATATTCAAACCTCATCAATTTTGCTTAAATGATATTCAAGCATGAATGTTAACTGGTAGAAGTGTAGTTTTGGATTTTTGTAATCACTGTGGGATCATAGTGGAACAAGGAAGATGAGATCCTCTTATGGTTCTGACTGCACTGTTCAACAGGGATGTTATGTGAATCACTTGATTTAATAGAGACTGATTCTGAAGTAAGACAAGAGGAAAAGTCTCCCAATGAATCTTTTCACCTTATAGTTTAAGGGAGAGTAGTTTACTTGCTATGATACTGCTTTTTCACTGGCAATATTGTCTCGTCCCTCTCTCTTACAGCAAAATTGCACAGAATTTGAGGAAGGAACAGAAAGGCCAGTATTCATAGCAGGTAGCATAGCTTTATACTTTTTATCATCAAAGAAGGAGCTGTCTCAGGATCAGTCCAGAGAACTGAACCAGCCAGTGCATGGGCTGTTTTCCAGGTACGGCTTCTGTTCTGATGCACATTTTCATATTCACATGACTTGTTATATGTTTGGAAAACCTTAAAACAGGTTACTGCAGTTCGTGCTGTGTACTGTTGTGTGATTTATATAGGGAGGGGCCCTCTGTAAAGCTGAGTAGGAAATGCTGTTCAATAGTATGAGCTAGACAAGCCCCGAGTTCCAATACATCCTCTTTATTTTGACATGCTTTTGCTCTTTTGGGTCGTTGATCTTTTTGACTTGCTTTTTTTCATAGTTGATAAGGTGTTCATAAGCTGTCAGTCTTTTTATTAGACTTTCCCCCTTCTTTTTCAACAGCTTGACCTTGTATAGTTTTTAGTTCTAGACACTTTAACAACAGCTGAGTTCAAAGAGTGCTTCTCTGCATCCCTGCTGCTCTCCTGAGGCACATCTTTTAGTGTGTAAGTCAGACTGCAGCTTCACTTCCCTTTGTGGAATGTTGTGGAGAGTGCCAGGTCTGAGGTGCTTTACAGCTCAGAGACTTGCTTGTTCCTAGGAAAAGAAATACGTTTGATCAAGAAGGATAATTATTGAGCTACGTATATCCGAGTTTGAAGTATACCATCCGAGGATAGGTTAAAATACAGAGCACTTGCTTTCCCTGCAGCACTTTAGCATCTCAGTCTAAATCTTCATTCACTGTTAGTCAATGCACTGATTGTGTTGATACCATGATATAAAGACTCCCCCTTTTTTCTTGTACCATGTCTTATATAGTCTAACTTATTTCCTAACTTGACTGATATAATTAGGCAGAGCAGTTTGAGTCATGATTTCTGACTAAGAAAAATACGGGGAAAAAACCAAAACTCTACAAAATACGACATACAATCATTTTTTTTTTTTACGCTGTCCTATTGATGACATAATGGAAATATGACAATATGGGGAATATAACTTCAAACGTTGAGAATATACACAAAAAAGATCCAACCCCAAACATACATAGAAAGGAGAAATCTGTAAGAGAAGGTTGAAGGAGAAGTCAGGTCTCAATACACTAACAAAGAGACATATGTGCGAGCAAGGCAGGAAATCAGAAGATTGTCACAGGCCATTTGTTGGGCAGTAGGTTTTAATTTCAGATGTGTAATAATTTGAAATCAATGATAGTAAGACTCTCATAGAGGCACACCTGAAATACCACTCCACCACTGTGTCTTGGGTATAACTTCAAACTTTTTAATCTTAAAATGCTATGGGCTAAATTGTGGACTATTATGCCTGTGTACCTCTAGCAAAAGCACTTGAATTCAAAGAAATTGAATAGCTACTAATTAGTGGCTACTAATCACAGAAAAAGTCTTCTGGCTTGAGATAAACATTATAAAAGAGAAAGAAAACAACAGAGTACAGGAAAGCACTGAAAGTGAAATCCTAAACCCTAGTTTTATATTACCAAAGGGCATTTATGAATACTGTTCTGATAGTCATTAAATGAGAAAGAAGAACTTACCTGAGAATATAATTCTATTTTGTTTATACGCAAATCTTTGACCTTGCTGCATTATTCAGTCTGTGAAGTTGAGGAATTGAAAAGTATTACATTATATATATGCCACTCCTTTAATTTTCTATTGCTACTTTTCTCCCAATGTTATTATAAAGTCAATACAGCTAACAAAACCATTAGTTATTAATGATCATTTTAATTGAATATTTGTGCCATAACTGAATGCTGCTAGAGGTGTCATTTGAAAAATTGTTGTTGTTTACTGTTGTTGTTTACTTGTTTTTCTTCAAATTTGCTAGAGTTCTGTTTCCATAGGGGGAAAAAAGTTACTAAGAATTAAGTTTAACTGTCCCAGGAAAGAGAAGCAAATACAAAATAAGGTGTGAAAACTGCATGATAAACTCACTGATCATAATGTCTAAATTAGTTGCTATGAATGTGATATTGCAGCGCAAACAGTGTCAGAAGATTTTTTTTTTTCACAAAACACTGGACAGAGTTTGTTTCTTACAGCAATGTAATCCAGAATTACTCTTTAGAAACTTAAAAATTAAGACCAAAATTTCCGTCCTTCAAGAATTCAACTGGTGTTAGGAAAAGAATGAATATTATGATTGTCAGTACCTTTCTTTGGGATTGGAAAGAATGTGCATAATTTTCTAAACTCATGAAAAAGTACTATTCATTAATGACAAGCCAAAAGATACTGTCGCTCTCCACAATTTTGTTCCTTGTAATCTGAACGTTGTTAAAAGCAAACAACAATCCAAAATGAAAGCCCAACACACATTACATATTGTTTATTCATCATTTTACTGTTTGAAAAATGACCTCTGGAATGAATTCAGTTTTCTTAAACTTAACAAAGTAACTGTCATAAACTTTGAAAATTTAAACAACATTTGATATTTCACTCTTTATTTGAATAAGGGCTGGCATTAACTTTGGATTGCTAACTTTTCCGTATAGCCAAAGCTTTTCTTTTGAGATGAAAATTTCTTTGCAGCTTTACTTAGCTGTGAAATTTCCTCGACAATCTTGAGTTCTCTCCTGTCTTTCAGAGCAGTCGCATGAAAGTGGATGAAAGCTGTGACCACTGGAAGAATGCAGCAAATGGCAGTGAAACACCAGGCAAGACTTAGAATACAAACAATATCATGTTATCATTCTGAATGCAAGCTATTCTCTACTGCCAGCAGAGTCTAGTTAACATCTGTTTTTGAGATTTAAGTTGCACTACGTGGTTTTACTGATGTTCCTCAGAAAAGCCCAACTTAATTCCTAATTGCCAAATTCAAAAGAGACAACCCTTCTTCAAATAGTTAACATCCTCTATAGATAGTTCTTCTCTTATTCACAGCATCATATGAAATATTAAGTTCATATTTCAAAAAGTAAACTGATGAGGACTAAATATGTAATTTATCTCATAATATAGTAAGTGGCCAACTTGATTTATTTTGCTTCTTTACATGTTTAAAACTGAGAAAGTCAAGCATGTGACTGATTTCTTTATGGGCTCACTCTTGAAAATACTGGAATAATTAAAATGCTGTTAATTTCAGTCATACTGTAATTTTACTGAAGGTTATGTGTAAGATGCTTCAAAATTTCCAGAGCAGAATTCTGGTCTGGACAACTTGGAAAAAGTGGCATAGATTCACTTAATGTTTAATAATTTTATGAGGACTAACACACATTAACCCGAATTTTAATGGAGCCTCTACACAGCTGTGCAACACAGATACAATGGGCCACCAAAATTGCTTTAGGTATTTTTCCAGTAATTAAAACCAGATGGTCAATAACATTTTCCACAGTGTAACAAATTTGGTAGCTACTGTTTGTGTAATCAAACACTGATTTACTTATTTATAAAGTGATTTAGTGATTTAAGAAGGACCAAAACAGAGAAAATAGAGAAAAATAGAGAAAAATACTGACCTCAGTAACATATTATTCATTTGAAAATAATAGCTAGTCTGGATAGAAGATAACATTTAGCCCACAATTCTTAACTCTTGATTTTGAGTTTTAAAGAGAATGAATGTCTTGGTCCAGAAGTTTCAGAAATATTCTTCACTGTAATTTACATTCATAATCAAATTTTTTTCTGCATAGAGTTGCTCCTGCTTCCTCCTCCCTCCTGCTTGACTAACAGTCTAACCTATATTGTTGAAGAGGAAACTGCAGATTTGCATAGCTCTAACTGTGCTTCTTGATTAGATCAATACACCCTGACTGAATAAGTATAGAGCTTTAGACATAATTGGTACCCTCAGATACTAAAGTGAGGCAGGTTGTATGTGTTCCAAATCTATTAGAAGTGACAAATTCAGGGAGATGTTTGCAGTAATGTTTAGTTTGGAAGAACTTAATTTTTAATATCTTGTCTTTGTGGCAGAATCTCTACATTATCAGATTAGTGTAAAGTTGTTCAATGCAGGGTTATAGGAACCTGTGTAAGTAAAGATTTCAAATTCTTAAACTGTCCCTAAGAAATGCCTGAATAAAGCATGTGTATTTAAATAATCTTAAAAAAAAATCTTTATTATCTTTAAATGCCTCCTTTTACATAGTTAGACACTCCATTTTTATACTCCTAGAAGCCAATGCCTTTGCCTTTTCAATTGATCAAAAAATATTGCTCTGTGCCTAGCAGCTCAGCAAATACAAAATTTGAGAGACAGCGAAAGAGAAGAGGGAAGGAATTTTTATTTATTCTTGAGACAAATTACTCCCACATGTACCATCTCTTTAATGTTCTTTAGCTATGAAAAAAGGGTTTGTTAAAGTGAGGAAAGGTTAGTTAGAGTTTAATGCATATGAAATTCAACTTTTCATCAAATTCAAGATTCAACAGGTGAAGGAGAAACAGACACTACACACAAGAGAGGTTAAAAATCTCTAAATGCTTGATAGGCAGGTGGACATGGGGATGAACCTTGAGTTCTATTTAATGTTATGATTTCTATAGGACAAGTTAAAAGGCCCTGCAAGCAACACTCGTGGCTGAATGCATCTTTTCTTGATCCTGGCAGAATTCAGGGAAAATTTAGTCAGATTCTCATCTAGCATAGTTCTCTGCTCAAAATGCTTCTCTGGATATAACAGACCTGAAACACTTAAATTTATTAAGCAATTTAGTAATTAGAGGGTTGTGACTTTCATTATGCTTTTCCTAAGCAGAATATAGAACTAGATGTATGTCTGTCTGTTTGTAGTTTTGTCCTAAGTTGCTTCATTGTCTAGGAACAGCCTTCCAGAGGCTATCCCAGAAGCCAGTTTGTGGAGGTGAATTGGTAGCTGTAGCATTAAACTAAATGGTAATATAAGGACATGTCACCCCTTCCCTTCCCTTCCCCCTTTTTTTTCTATTTTAAAATTTAATATTTAAATCTGATTTTATCTGAATGTGGAGTCTCTGTTGAGTCTAACACAAAATATCTACCCTTAGGGTCTCTGGATAACTTTACAGCCTTAGTAAAACTTCAGTTTCTAATGGCATTCACTCCATCACAAGGATGGAATGGGGTAAATGGCAATCATGATAATTATGTCCAAGGGGTTAAAATCTATTTCAGTGATGCTTTCTGGTTAATGGAATTGATCTTGACCCTTCTCTTGCAGATATCCCTGCACAGAATTTTATATAATGTCAGTGCTGTCCTCAGCGTTTGTTTTGGTTAATTCTCCAAATTCTCTGCTGATACATTTAATGCAGTCCATGTAAAGATTGGGAGTTCTAAAACAATAAACTGTGGCAAGACAAGCATAAATCACTTCTATGTGTGTGTGCATAAACATCTGCCTTCTTTTTTTCCAGTAAAATCTCTGAATCAGAACCCAAACCCACATAAATCTTCATCCCTCTGTGGAAGACATACCTGATTTACAGCTTGTCCTTATTGGATAACTTCTCATTTTGTCTATCACCTACATGATTTGTCTGTGTAATACGAAAGGCACCTTATACTACAGAAAAAATGTAACTTCTAAGTTGTACTCAACAGCTGGGCTGTATGCAAGTTCCTATTGAATATTTTGTTCATTTCCATGGGTGTAAAATAGATGTGTATGAAAAATGAGGATTTTCTCTTGGACATAGTTGTTGAGAAAATATTTTTTTTAATGATAAAACTCAAAGGGTCATCTCATAGATTTTATCTTCTACTATGCTGACTTATTTTTTGCTTTTAAACCTTGCTTCTGTTCATGCCACTTTTATTTAAGTACAGCTAAACAACTATTGCTAAATATATCATACTGTAGGTGAAAAGGTAAAACATTAAGTTGGGTCTTATAGAACTCATAGAGCAGGGTAAAGCATATCTGTACATTGTGCACTAATAGAAGTAATAAAATGAAAAATATGCATAGTGACGTTTTTCCTAGAATGGTTCACTGTAGTATCTTTAATTTTAAGCTGGTGGAGGTAAACCAAAAGAAAAAAAGGTTGTTTCACTCATGCTAAAGAGGCATGAGGAACTTTTGCCTCCATTTTCATTGAAATTGTAGAAGTGCAATTATTTTTTGAGACTGTTTCACCTCTGTCAAATTCTTCTGAAATCACTCAGTTCCTGTGAAAGTAATTGAAGACATATTCAGACACTGACAGTGGCACAGAGAAAGTTATTGAATCAACTTGGTGTCCATGGGAAAAAAGATGAAGTAAACCAAAGAATAATTCACAATAAAAAGTCTGCATTGGAGCTTAGAGGTAAGGAAGCCTCCCCAAACCTGCAAGATGAATTTAGTGTATCAACGTTCTTTGTGTCAGTCACATTAGTTTGTATTTTAAATGCATTGCATCATTTACCAGTGGGTTTCAGTGTGGCCATTTTATTTCCTTTCTTGAGACCTGTTACTATTCTTGTTAATGCTCTTGCTTTTCTAAGAATGAGAATTGATGTTACTATCATTACCTGGTATCTAGAGGTCATCCATTTCAGGCTCAGAGTTGATGAAATCAATTTCTAGTTTCTGCTTGATAACAGGAGCAAGAAAATCAGGAGATAGAAAGAAACATAACTGACCTGCATCATGTTGGTTAGTTTTCTGAGGTGTCTCAAAAACACTCTTCTGCAATCACTTTCAAAAGACCCTGAAAATGTTGCAAGCTTTGAGCAAACTCTTCTCTCAAAAAACATTCCTCCTACCCCCTCAACATAATACATACTTTTATTGTTCTATTTTGTTGTTGTGCAAAATAGTAACTTTTCAGTGACAGTGTTAAATAATAGTCTACAAAAGCATTTTTTAACATAAATGTTAATTTGCTACTGTTACGAGTCTGAATTATAGTGATCTTTCACTTCACTAATCTGTGTGTTGTTAGAATGCTGTAGTATAACCAAGACATAAACAGTGCTGGAGCCACACTGATTTCAAATGAAGGGATGGTAACAATTCCTGCAGTTAAGAGTTAGTTTTCTGCATGGGAGTTTCTAGCTAGTGAGCTGGAAAAAGAATATTACAAGTGATAAATAATGAGCCTGAAAACCACTCATCCATCACTATATTTTGCAGTGATAATTTTCTAATAAATAGGAGTCTGTAATGCCTCAGAACTCTCCCCAGGTTCCTTAAGACATCCAATTATTCAGTATGATACTTTATTCAGACACAACTAAATTCAAATGTGAAGGTTTGTTTTGAGTCTGTGGAATACAGTAATATTCTTATCCCTTAATTTTCTGAGTTTTACTTCATTTACCTAGTAGCTTCTACAGTCATGCTAAAAAAATAACAATGGGTATCATTGTGATTATACATAATTCAAAGGCCACAATCAAAAAAGCAGTTCTTAGTAGTAGATAACATTGAAGTACAAAACTAATACTAAACCTGGAGACTTTTCATTATTAAATTCCAAGAGGAAGGAAAGTAAAATAAATAGCATTATCTGAAATAGTGTAAGAGCAAAATCTGAAAGAGAAGATTTAAATTTTCTTTTAATTTAGAAACTACTACCTAGTTCTAGTAAAAAGAATTGTAATATCAGTCTACACCTTCTGTACTGGAGGTGTTTTGAAGCAGATGCCCACTGCTTCATCTATCCATCTTTTCTTGTTCTCTGGACAATGGCACATATGAATGTAGGGTAGAAACTGGAATCCAGACAACAGACTGTTGTCTATCACAGCCTAGAAAATAGGAGTTTTGCCATGGCTAGTTTAAGTAGACAGACTTTGTATTGACCTGACAGGGCTTGGGCCTGAACTGATTTTAGCTTCTCTTAACAATTTTCTAGAGTTGACTCTTGCTTATCTGCTTTAACTCAACCTCATCCTAAGTATCTGACATACGTAGGGAGTAGATTAACAGGTCCAGCACACCAGGTAGTGTGGTAGCCCAGCAAACAACAGCCCTTTGTGCCAACTGAGACAGTGGGAGGTTATTCTGCAGCTTTCAAAATACATCTGAAAAACAGTGCAGGGAGAAAAATGTAGACCATGATGAGAAAATATTTCAAAACAGATCCAAGTGAATCCAAGAGTGAGGAGGAAAAGAGCCCCATCACCTGCCTTGTGCTGCTCCTGGTGGATAATTATGGGTGTTGGTAACTCACAGTGACATCTCACAGAACAGCTCTGCCTGGAGAAGACTGGGAATCACCAAGCTTCTGACTTAGGAGGACATTTGAAAGGAGACTACAACATGAGAGAGATGGAATGCATAGTATGTTTTCTCTCATGACAATTTTAAGGCCTTTTTTATTATTATTAATAGACTATTGATTGGATTGTATCTAAATTAATGAGAACTTTTGTACTTTGATGGCATAATTTGGATATTATCTGAGTTAGCACTAAATTTTTAGTTCAATTTCCAAAGTGTGTTCTACTTTTACCAACAAGACTGAAGCCATAACACGTTTGGTAAAGCCTTTGTGGAGACAATGCTATCCTGAGCCATGCTGAAAGATATTTCTCTCTCTTCCATTTTTTCCAAGGTTTTGACTACTGGGCAAAGCTGTGGGTGTACTGGGCTGAGAAGCAATGTGTGGCATAAGAGATCCCAAAGCTAGAGGGAGACTTGTGCTGCAGGGACGTGAGGTACAGTTCTTGCTTTAAGAGGGACCTCCTGATGTGGACAGTGGGATTCAGAAACTTTTCAGTTGCTTAAAATATACAGAATGCTTGTGGAAATATTAGAGAAAACATGACAGGCTTTGAGGTTAGACAGTGGAAGGTGGAGGAACAATCTTGGTTTGGGAAGATACAGAAGAGGACACAAGGACAGCAGGAGAATGTAATTTTTTGATAAATAGGTTTTGGGCTATAGTTACTAGAGCCTTGAAGTTTGACCAATCAAGTGGCATACTTTCCCCCAATTCTTTTCTGGTTAAAAACAAACAAAACAAATCAAACCTCACATTTATTTCTTTGCAATTCTGGAGAACCAAGAAGCTTTTAAATGTTTGTACTCCACTTATTTTACCTTTTGATTTATGTAGGAGTCTTGGACTGAACACCATGTGCCTTGTTTGTTGCTACACTCCTTCTACATGTGTTACAGTCCTCTGCCTTTGAATATTTTGCATCTCTCAAAGAAGAATCCTACATGCACAGGGTTTTGTTTTAGAAAGATCTCCTGATCTTTCAAACATGCCTAGTTGCATTTGTTGACCCTCCCCACACCACCACATTTTGTCCTGAATGTCCTTCATGTTCGGTGATATAGTCAGCGCTAACTGGGTAATCAGTGCTCTCCAGGTGGAAGGGGAGCAACCTGTCTAGCAGTCAGTATCATTTACCTCTTTAAGGGACTTACAGATCAATTACTTTCTGTAAAACTGCTCAAAGTAGCATTTCTTAGGAAGATACACCCAAGTCTGACTCCACCCACCATGAAATCTGTGCGTAGTCAGACAGATGTGTACTGCAGGCTGTATTTGGTTATCTGCCAAGAGCAAAATACAGAAGATGTGCCTGAGGTGCAATAATCACAATACATCCCCTTAAGCTATGTGACTGTGAGGTGCTAGAAATCCATCTGTCTAACTTGTCTACATACATGTATTTTGAATCTTTCTAGGAAGGGAGCGTTTAACATATGTTGTTTTAGAGACCTGTAACTTCCATTGAAATATTTTCAGATTTCCTGCCTAGGGGAGCACATCCATGTACTGACATATGTAAGTGTCACACGACTGATCTTATGGATTAGTGGGAAAGGAGCATTTCATGGTGAAACTTAGGGTTTCTTTTGAACACTTAAATATAGAGATTTTAGATAAAAGTTAGTAGAATTCAGCTGGAGTTAATTAAAGGAATTAATGATTAACCAGGAAGTTAAATGCAGGATAGACTCTGATTATTTGAGATTTGTTTAGCTGTGCTTATAATAGGTAATTAATAATCTTAGAAAAAGAAATTCAAAGGAGAGCCTAGACAGTTACAAATTTCACCCAGATGCAACCTATTCAAAAGCAATAAAGGAGGGAACTGGGAATCTTCCAAAGTCAAATGTATTGTCAAAAACCAGAGGCAAAAAGGTCAAAGTGAGGAAGACAAGTTTTACTTCCTCAAAACCTGCCCTCCGCCTCCTTTTACGACCACCGACTCAATTTCATTGTAAGAATTATGCATGCTTAATGACTTTATGTTAATTTCCATATGAAGTGGGGAATGGGAGGTGTCTATGTTATGAATATGTATTTATATTTTAAATATGTATTATTGTTTTAGATAAATAGATCCTATATTGTATTGTGACTTCCGAGCTGTGTGTTCGGGAGTTATCCCCGCAGCTCTCCGGCGCTGAGATAAACATACACTTTCTAACTTTAACGAGTTAGAGAGTCTTTGTCCGTCTCAGGTGGGTATCGATATTAGATCTATATCCATATTTTAATAAATCAATGGTAAGCGCTTTATAATAGGGTCTAAATAGAAGTCTTCTTTTCAAATAGACCAAGATTGATCCACTATTATTATTCATCATCTTGAGATGTGGAAAATTTGACATGGTAAGAACAGCTATGTAAAATGTAGTAAAGGGCTAAGAAAATGTATCTCTCCTCAACACCAAACTTGGTTTAACAACAGCTGTAGTGCAGCTGGATTGCTGTAATTTTTTTTTTTGTAATTCTTGTCTGGTGGTGTAATGTTTTGAACAAATGAGCTAGACCAAAAACATTTTTAAATTTTGTTTTATGAAAGATTTTAATGGAGGAGTTTAAGATGTTCTTTTCTTGGATATGGAGGAAGTGCAGAATCTGTTTTTCACTCTGAGTCACAAAACAATGAATAATAACGTACTCTTCCATGACAGACCACTCCAGAGGACACAGTGCAATATGCTTTCCTGACTTCTTCTGAACCTTCTTCTCTCCGATAGTAGAGTTTTCCTGAACTGAAAAGGCTCACATCATCCCTTAAGATCCATATTTTACTTATGGTAAAGAAAAAAACCCCATGAAACCTGATTTTGTGAATCTAGAATTCCTGACTTCAACTGGAATGAGATAAGGCAACTATTTTAAATCTTGTCAGTAGGTAGCTCCATCATGTACCTCCACTGACATACAATGCATGTGAAGTAGAAGCAAGATCTTGTAAGCCTGTTGGATCAGCAAAAATGAATTCTAGTTTTCTCATTGTATTCATTGAAATCTAGATACTATGAAAGTACCAGAATTTTGCATAAAGGAACATATTCCTAGCAATTAACTGAATTTTGAGAATAAAGGAGAGAGTTCATATTCACCTCATATATTTCACATTTCAGTCCTGAAAAAAGTTTTTCTGCTCTTTTACTGTCAGTTTTGACCTGAGTTGGATAGAGATTTGCATGTACATAACTGCAGAGAAATTTTAAAATCTTAAATAATTACATAAAGTAATAACTATTATTTTTACACTTCTATAAGTTTTTCAGAACTGTGCTAAAAACACCTTCCAAGATGAGGGTCCAGTGTAGAATTTCAGCAATGATTAAATCATAAGTTTCTGGAAAAAAGTGTTTGTAATGGAAATGCTGACACAACATTAACAATAAAAGTATGTGTAGTCATAATGAACAGTTTGATAATGGGTCTGATAATGAGTTACAGACATTTTTGTGCAGTAGAAGTGCTGGTGATGGCATGACTAATTTATTTAACTTTTATAACTGTAGACTAGCACGTACATTTCTTCAGCTGTTAAAATTAACTTACAGTTGTTTTAGCTTTCTAAAATAAAGTGTGTTTCTATTCCAAGGTTATAATGGACCTGCTAATGGGGTATTGACTACAGTTTCTTGTCATTCATCCTCTGGTGGAAAGGTGATCATTACTTTTCACTAAATAATTCCCAGTTTTCTACACATTCACATAAAATTCCTTTTACAAGGAAATCATTCCACTTGCACTTGAAGATAGCTCTAGCAGCAGCTAGTGTTTAAGAGTTATTTTCTGTATAGTATAAAAACTGCAGTTTCAAGGATTCAGTAGGATTAAGAACTGTTTTCTTAATTTGATATTTATCAGCCATATGCATGTCTTCAGACTTGAAATTTGGGTGCTGTCAACTCAGTTGATAAGGAAAATCTAATATAAAATAGATTTAAAAATATATTGTGGTGGAATGTTTCATTGAAATGAAATGTGGAGAAACTCTTGAGAAGAATTTGGCAATGTAATTCTCTATTTGGCTTCCTATATTCTTCAATTAGAAAACAATGACTATATAATGGCTCCAAGGAGAGGAAGTTTCCAAGCATTTGGTTCTATCAAGCTCAGCACAAGAAGCAGAAAATGCAAGAAACACCCAATTCCCACTTTTTGAGTAGGTCCTTGGGATAGTATCTGCTATGTTAGAGCTCATATTGCCTTCTGTTTCCTAAACAATCCCAACAATTTTTTAAAAAGCTGTCCACCTTAAATATATGTGAATGGTTGAATCACTAATGGCTAAAGTCAAGCTGAACCTTAGAAGGTGATGCTTGGAAATCAACTGCAACTCTCTCTTGGGTTAAAACATTAACTCCCTGGAGTTGTACTATTTTCCTGCTTCAGTTATCAAAGAGTGACTGAGCACAGAGACACAATTAATTTTATAATACTTTTAGATCCTCATAAACAAGATTTCTACTGGAAGAGCATTGTCAGGAAGCTTTAACAGTCCAGTTCATATTCTTCTTAAACTGTTCTTTAGCTTTCTGATGTACTTACAGCTTTCAACAGAGCTGTGAATGAAAGGATGAGAATACAGAACAGAGCATTACAGTTTTCAGTTATAGAGATAACCTGTTCAGGTTTCAGAAATTTTCCAGGTTTCTAGACAAGGTGTAGAACCTGTAACCAAATCAAAGGAAGCTGTTTGTCATGCAAATTTAAAGTTAGCTTTATCTATGATCCTCCACTAAAAAACGTTCCCCATTCCTGACCTCAGTTCCCATGGCATTCTGTGGCAACTCCAAGTTAAGAGCTAAAAGCTTTGTGCACACAGTTTAAACATAAGCATTTAACTGTGAGATACTTAGCAGTGACTGAGCTTTATGTTACAATTCTCATGTTCCGAGTTTTCTCAACAGTTACTGGTATGAGAACTGGACATATTACATAAAAAATGAATTTACTAAATGGAGATATTCTTTTTCTTTTCTATTTCTATCTAGGGATCATCTGAGACTGTGGTGTAGTCTTCCAGCCTGCCTCTATGGTAAGCTTTTACAGATATTTTTATTTCTGTTTAGGGAATTCTTTTCAAGTTAGAACGTAGTGAAAGGATGTTGTGCAAAAGATAGTTCCTTATGTTTAATCAGCTATAATCAAGTAATTTTGGTCAATGCTGAGAAACAGACTTAACTGTGGTTACCATGTACTATTACCTGAGAAATATTGAAAAAGTATTAAGATCTGTGTTCAAATCTTACCATATTAGTAGATACTAATATTGTCACTTTCTGATTGCCTCTCATTATGAGCCCATATAACGAACTTGACTTCTGTAACATGTAAATATAAAATCTGGAGGCACAGACATTTATGGATAGCAAGAGCAAACAAAATTAGCCATATGCTCAAGAGTTTTTCAACTAATTTAGAATTGATATTTCTGGTAACAGGACATTGTGCCCACAAGTTCGTAATAACTGGGATGACAAGATAGGAATTATCAAATGAATGAAATCTACATTTATACACCTTTTTTTTTTTAAAGGCACACTGCTAAAAATATGTAATTTCACCTGCATTACATAGATCAAAGCTATTGATATGTGTTTGATCTTTTACTCCCGTGAGCTAAAGTCATCAGGATACCACTTTGAAATTCATAGCTTGCTACTCTCTAAAGAGATCTTATGTCAGAAAATCTAATATGCCTCCTCCATATAAAATGTCTTTCATAGCTGATTGTAAGACTCTCATTTGACCTCCTAAGGTCAGTCAATCAGTGGGGTGGTGTCTTGGTTGACTTCAGAGGTGGTAAGTTTTCCTGGAATCTGAGTTGTCTGCTATGTTAATTTGAACGTTTTATCTTTAATTGTACACTTGAAAAAAAAAAGAGGGATTCTCAGGTATTAATTGTAAGCCATGTGGTCCCATATACTCATGCAAAGCATAAAGGAACTGACAGGAGCAGCCTTTGGAAAGGAGCACAGCGAGAAAGGTAAAGGTAAGGGTTCTCCTAGCTTAGCTTGCAGCTCTGTAGAGGGGTCCAAGCAGGAGAAAAACCTGCAAGGCATGAGCTATGTGGGGGTGTCTGGTTACCCTGTGCATTATTCCCTTAAGATTTACAATTCTTATGGCAGTAGACTTTACTACTCTTATAAGGAGCAAGTTACTCCATATAACTTGTTTTGCTGCATGTTAAATACATCATCTACATCCCAACATCACTCACCATGCAGAACTGTCTAAATATGAGTGAGATTCTATAGAAACGTGGAATTAATTCAAGATTGTCCTTGTCTGCTCTTGATATTTAGAAGTTTTATATTCAATTCCTCCAAAACTTGCTTTGTTTCTTGATTGACTTTTAAGAGCAAGTAGTGCAATAGAGCAGCAGTGAAATCACAAAACTTATTAAAAGCCTTAGGGTCTGAAGATAGAGGTTTGATTTTATGGAAATAATGGAAAATGCTCTGCAAATGTTCCGTGGACTACAATACTACAATGCTTTTACAGTATAAACAGATTTTAAAATTCATCTTCTTTTCCATGAGAGGAATAAAATTATCATTCCATTTACATTCTAGCAAAGAGCAAAATGTAGTAAGATTCACTAATACTGTGGATTTGTTCCCAACAAAAAATAACGCAGTTAGCTCATTGGAATGTTAACAAAAATGATTATCACAGTTGTCATTTTTAATAGGAACAGTATCCAGGTCTTTGATCTGTGACATGCCATAGAAAATATTGTTGACTTACTCTGCTAGAAAAATTAATAATGCATGTGATGGAACAGCATGTAGTACTGCAAAAAGAAATTATTTTGAGAACCATTTTGGTCATCTGTTTAAGTAGCTGTGCTTCATACGTTGATGATCCGCTTTTGCCCATAGTTTTCTCCTGTGCATTGTTACCTGAAAGAGTTAAATCTTATTTGCTTTGTTGCTTTCATTTGTCTCTGTCTCTACTAACCTGATTTTCACAAGCTCTAAAAATTGGTGCTGTCTCTGGATGGAGCACTCCTTTCTGCACGTCTGCTGGCTTGTACCTGCACCCACAGTGATACCTGAAGACAGCAGCCCAGTTCTGCAGTGCAGAGGGCAGGACTCCGTGGTATTCCTGAGGAAAGCACTTCATCTTATATTACATAACGTCCAGCCAAATCTGCTTTTTAAAACATACTTCACATTCCCTCTGGGACTGCAGAGCAAACAGATGCTGGAGTGTTTCATTTGTACAAAACACATTGAGTACCCAGAGAGGATGAGCCAGGAATTTCTTCTATATTACATATATCTATATATATAGATATCTATATATATATATTCTCATAAACTTTAATCTATCCTCTGTCTAGCATAGCATTTTTTCATCATGGTATATTATTCTGCAAACACTGAGGAAAAATTGTGCACTATCAAGAGAGTGATAAGTTCCTTGAAGATGGTCAGACCTTTTTAGTTTTCATTCTTGGCAAAAAAAAGCAGGAACAAAACCGATTTTGTAGACCAGTTTACTTCCCAAGCCCCATGTACAGAGAGGAGTTTTAGACTGAAGCTTTCTTTGTCTCAGAGGAAGGTGTTTATTCCAACATCTAGTCTGTTGTTCCTACTCCATTGGTTTGTCTGGAACTTTGCACAGAAGGGCCTCTATGGGGCATAGGATTGTTTGGTTTACAGATAAAAATGTGTTTGAAATTAGAGAAAGTGGAGCATAACGTGTGATCTGGGAACACCTTTTGCATTGATTTATAAGCAGTCTCATCTCTGTAGACACTTGTCTCCTGTATATCAGAGCTTTGAGGAACATAATTTGTATCAAATGTTATGATGCTCGTCTTGGGAAATCTGTCTGTTCCCACAGACCACCTGGCTGCGGAGTGAATGTTTTGTAAAGCCACTGGTTCAAAAATCTGGTTTACTATGGCTATTCTTTTTAAATGGTTGTGATGAGATGATGAAAATATCCAGAGAATTTTATCAGAGAAATTATGTGTGCATTGTCAGTAGTGTGATGAGAGAAATAAAGGTAAATCAAGGTCTGGGCAGATCAAAGTGTGTACTGAAATCAGACTTTGTACTAATTTCAAAGTAACAAGGAGACTATTCAAGTAAGATGTTGGGACAGGCACAGTCAAAGCATTGGCATGATAGAGTAATCCCTTAGAGTCCGTGGAATATTTGCAAAGCAATTTCTCACTTATTTTCCATGAAAACAAACCTCCCTTTAAATTCCTGAATACCAGTATTTTTGTAACTCTTTTGCTACCACTTCTGCTCCACTGCTTTCAAAATCTGTATAGTACTGCTTCATGACTGACAGGTGCAAAAGAAAGATGCCAGAGGCATATTTCTTGCTGCTGAAAGAAGAAATTTGTGCTTCCACATTTGAACTGTCAGCTGTTAGCTGTTAGCAGGATACGAAAGGACCAGTACAGCACTACTCGTGTAGCCCGCTCCTTTACAACACCTGAACAGATCATCCAGGCATTTAGCCACTCACACAGACTTCCAACTACCAAGGAAAGCAACTGTAAGTCACTAGGTAGATAACTATATTGGTCAGAAATCACAACATATGAACAAAATTTTCTAACATATCTAAGCCATTAAAAATCATCTAAATTAGATAAGTGTGAGAAGCTGTTAACTGACCACATAAGAAACTTATTTAGATCCACAATGCATAGAACCACTTTGTAATTTAGAGAACAGAAAAAAAAATGAATGAAGTTGAATTTCTCCAGGGCTTGTGGTTTTGCATTTTTTCTATTTTATATTTTTGGAACTATTGTGAGCAAGTACAAATCCTATCTGCTTACTTTCTTCTAAGTGTCACTGAAGATTTAAGTTTTAGCCCGGTATCATCACACAACTAGAATAATGTAAGTTCCTAGCAAACCTTGAGGGATTAGTTTTGTAATCTGGCCTAGTCTACATGGGTTGTAGGTCTCCTACTTCCTGTAAAGAAATAAAAGAGGGAGTGCCAGGGGCCAGGAAATGTCTCAGAGTGATCAAAAAGAGAAATAATCTTTCAACTCTGTGAGACAAAACTAAATTTAGAATATACACGTCCTGTGTGCTGGCAACCTGACAAAACAGCTAGGCAGAACCATTAGCAGAGTAATCTGAGATACAGTTATACTGTCTTTTCCCCTAATAATGTCAGTGCTAGTTTCTGCATTCAGTAGCAGTCCCACAGGAAATAAAGCATGGCCCCATAATTTGTCTGTCAGTGTCCAGTTCCACATAAATGCTCTACAACACTGAACTACTTGCTACCACATAGAGGGCAGAAGGTTGTTTTGAGACTTTGCATACACACTGCATGTTTTTCAGTTTAGGCAGCAATGTACCATGTCTACTCTTTCCTATTGTCAGTAAAAATCATATAAAGAATATACAAACTGCTTTAGGAAAAAATTGGTCTTACAGAGAACCAAAAGTAGCTGCAGCAACAGCAGGCCCAGAGACCTGCTTTTGAGACAAGATGCTCTTCAGTTAAGTTTAATGATAAAAAACTTTAGGAAAATACATAAAAGCAAAGTTTAGTTAGTAGCATCCTGCATTTGAAAGCCTCACTGTGCCCCTTGCTGGTAAGCTTGTTTGTCATGCAACATAAGATAACAGCAATGGCAGATTTGGAGGGTGAGCAGCTGTCACAGAATTTGCAGGCTCCTCCCTCAGTAAACATTTTCTAGTGCTGCCAGTGAAAGTTAGCTGCTGAAAATGGGATATAAAGAAAAGCTCTTCTCACCACAAGGATTGTCAAACACTGGCACAAGGGCTTAGGAAGGTTCTGGAATTTTCATCCTTGAGATGCTCAAATATTGACTGTAAGCAATCTGGTCCTACTAATTCTGCTTTGAGTAAGGGGTTGACAACTTGACCTCCAGAAATCCTTTCCAACCTAAATTATACTATGATTCTAAGGTCTTACAAACTGATTACTCGTAACCTAACACTTAAAATATGTTAGGTAACCAACACTGTTTTGTTTGGCACCTGAACAATTTATGAGACCTTAAAACAAATAAAGACAAAACTCCGCTATATTTTCAAAATATATCTAATCGTTCTTTGGTGTAGTGACATTAGAGAATTTTGTTTTGAGAAAGATTACTGCAATGACTATGACAAAATTAGTTTGGCTAGAATTAGTCTGCTGCTATTGAGTGCTAACAAGGTCTTTATTTGACCAGAGATGTGCCCCTTTGTGTTTTGCACAAAGTTGAGATAGTTGTGCATCTGATGTTATTGAGCTCAGTAGCACACAAAATTGATACTGCTGGTATTACATGAGTTAGTGTGAGGGAATGATGTTTTTTTTTTCTATTGTTAGAGGGAGTTGTATTAAAGAATATAGAAAAGTGTGTGGGTTTTTAATGCTGTATTTTATTGATGTTTCTTACAGTAAAGAAAAGTCTAGTAACTAAACAGACTTTATAGAATTAGAAATGTAACAAGCAGTCTTTTCTCATTCTTGCTTTTTTTTTGTGTTCTATATATGTGGAGAGACTTCAGGCCAGCCTAATGCACTACTCACTGAAGAATCTTTCCAAGAAATAAATTCAATAATGAAGTAGTTGGAAGCCCTGTATATTCACATTCGTAAATGGGAAAAGTATCAGCAAAGGCATGTTGTTATTGATTTTGTAATAAGCTGCACTAATTAACTAACTAATAGGCCAGCTGGAAGTCAAAATGGATTTTCTTTTTTTTTTTTGTACGCACAGGTTGAGAGAAGCAACATTACCACTGGAAGTATTGGAATTTTGTTTTCTTTCAAAGGCATGTGCTGGGAAAATAAACGAGTCCAAAGCAATTGTGTAGTATGGTTTTCCAAGGAGGCAAAAAATAAACTGGACCTCTACAAAGAAACTTTTCTCTAGAAAAAGGTATGTGTTTCTACCTGACTTGCATAAATTAATTTTCTTTTCTGGGGATGCCATCCATTATTTTGTCATGTTTTATAGAGAGTAAATATCCTTGATTGCAGTTCCATACCAAAAGAAGGAGTTTTGCCATGTTTTCACAAAAAAAAAACTTCGGAAATATCAGAGACCATTTAAATGTCATTGCTTGAGAAAGTACTTTGAGGACACTCCAAAATGAGCTTTTTTCGAGGTGTCAACTCTTGAAATAATAATAATAATAATAATGTATTTGTCTAACCATAATGGAATAACTTTTATACAGGTTTTCTTGTATGCACATAAGAAATATATATTAGCCATGTGCTCAAAGCCACAGTGGCCCCACAAGTAAGACTGTTTGAACATTTATCACAGAGAGGAATTTACATGTTGCTTCACAGGTAAGATTAATTGGACTGATTTCAGTTTGACTGCTTTCTCATGTGAAGAAAAACAGGACACAAAAATTGTTGGTAGTTTGTTTGATTCTTTTAATGGAAATTTCTAATATAAAACTCTAGTAGTCTGAAGCCCAGGTACTGAACCTCTACTATCTTGTAAGTGTATAGCTTACAAGGCATTTTGGAAAAGCAACAGAAAATTACAGGTTTGTTTTGTATTCTGGTATGTACTTATATATCATTCTGGTGACCTCAGCAAAATTTTAAATATTTATTACTATTTAGGTGTTTCAGTTCATGAATTTTGAGGCAAGATGTCATAACAACCATGGTCATCTTGTTCTGACTTCCTTTGCTGCAGAAGCTATAGAAGTGCTGTCAATGATATCTGACTGGAGGATGCACAGTGCTCAGTAGTCACTGCTCCTAGAAAAAACCCCTCAAGCCTTGAGTCTCTTATTTTCATCAATTCACAATGCTTATTAAGCTATCCCAATGGCTAATTGCACTCTCTGTTACAAAAAAGGCTTTTCTATTATGTAGAGGCTGCTGTTTAGACAGAACTTTCTGGTTCTCCTTGGTTAGGCCAGTATTGTTTCCATGTATATCAGGTAATGTGTGAGCAGGCTGTAGTGCTGTCCTTTATCATTTTTTGGAATACCCTTTTGTTTCACATGTTGAACCTAAAACCTGTTTTCATGATGCCCAGATCTCACAGCATCTGCATACTTTACTCACATGACTCTAGCAACATCATCACTGGGTATGGTATCAATCATTCACCATATATATATATTTTAATAGAGGGTGAAATGAGACACTGACCCTACCTCCAATTGCATAGTATCTGTGACAATTCAGATAATTTCCTTGCCTGCTCTCCTTTCTTTCAAATGCAAAGTTTATACTTGCTCCCCTTCCAGACTAGATAAGAGCAACAGTAAGAGCTGTGAATATCTTTAGTAATTATTGTTTCAGTACGTCAAGTAAAGATTCACAGACCCTGCTGAGTGGTGATAGAATGACAGATGGGTCATGAATACTCTTAATAATATATAACTTGTCATATTTGGTTTTGAAAGTTCAGCCAGTTTTGGTCTGTCTTTTTGTCTTCCTGACAATGTCAGCTCTGACATAGTTTTGCATTCTCACAGCATTTTTCATTTTGTTATTCAGCTTGGATGTAATTTATAGTTTAAAAAAACCCCCAATATTAATTCACTGACTTATTGATCTCTTCACCAAATGGTTCAAATGAAGTCATTGCCTTATTGACCTCTTTGCATTTGCTATTTGCTTTGCTTTCATTTTACCAATCTGGATATTGCAGGGGTTTGTTTTTAAGAGGTGTGAAAAGAATAGGATTTGCAAATTGTAAGCATGCTGTGATTCTTTATGCTTTTCTAAGACTTCTCATTTAAGCATTTAAGATTTTCTTCCCTCCAGGATAGCTGTGTTGGAAGAGATGGTTGATTTCGTACAACTAATATGGTGTCAAAGCCCTCCTAGGGATTAGTATGACACTACCTCTGCATGGGTGTTCAGCTCCTCTGTAGCAACAATTTACATTTCCCTTTCATATTTGCAAGGTTTACAAAGATGCTTTTCTTGTTTTTCTTGGTAGAAAGATAATGAGGTAAATAATTCTATGTAGTCCTTAACAAGGTAAAAAAGACTTTATTTTCTAAAGAAGAACCAAATTTGCTCTTTTGGTCTTCACTCATGTTTCTCCACCAAAAATGACCACAAGTCTGAGTTCCCAGTTTTGCCTGTTAGTCTTGGAAAAACATATATTTTTTTTTTCAAATTAAACTACATGATGACCTACTGTTTCTGAACAAGCCCCTTAAGGGCACAACAATACACTAATTGCTCTGCAAATATAGATCAAAATGAGCCAGAATATAGACTTTACTCAAGGTTCAGTGGCTAAAATAAGGAACAAAAAGAAATATATTTATTATGAAAGCAGTTCTTAAAAATAAGTCTAATTGTTTGTAAAAATAGAATAATTTCAAAAAATTAATGTACCTAATTGGGACTTTTGCTTGCTGATATTTTTAAAATGTGAATACTGTTCTTTTCCTCTTTTATTTTTTGGAAGTTATTTCATCTTCAGTTGCTATAGCACCATCTGGGAGAGAGAAACACAAATAGGAAATCACAAGAAAACCCTCTCCGTGTGCATAAATGTCAGATACTTTCTGAACTTCCATTACTTCTTGTTCATTTCAGAGGGACAAAAAAGATTTTGCAAAATCCTCCATCATATTTGTGTCAGTGCCTGGAGTTAGAAACAGAGGGTTATTGTGTCTGAAAATGCTAGTACATCTACAAATGCTAGAGGGAACCAGGGAAGCTGAATGCAACATTTTGAAGAGCATGCAGCATCGTGTTGTGCTTGTCTGGCTGTTCCAGCAGGAATATTGATATCAGGAAATTGTCAAGAAGCTTATATTTGGTTTTTACGCCAATATTAATGTGTCCTTGGAGAGTTGAATGTAACATGATCAACTGTAAAGAGATAATAATTTTAATGCTTTTCCTCGTTGCTGTAAAGCAATTGTAATTTGCAATAAAAGTGTAATTTGCCTTAAATCCTATTACAAAGATTTGTCATTTGCAGGTCATTTAATACACACATGCATAGTAGAGAATATGTGGGTGTTTTTCTGCTTTCTGTCCTCTTAGGTCAGTTTTATAGTTTTGTAGCTTAATTGACTAAAATAGACTCATTTTTGATTTACAGCTCTGTAAGTCAAAGAACAATCAGTGTAATTTTAATTTTTTAATTTAAAAAAAAAATTTATTTCCAAATGTAAGACTTTCTGTATTAACACGGTGAATCTGTAAGAGATTTGTTCTCTGGTGTGTGCACTGGGGAGAGAAGGACTTGGCATTTTCAGAGATGATTTGTAGTCTGGAGTTGGCTATGGTCAGTAAACAAAACTAAGTCACAATGTCATCCAAAGTCCTGATGAGGCCATGTGGCATGATGTGCAAAATTAATATAGAACCAACTTAATATTGCAGATAAAGCACAGTGGGGAAACGGTTCAAATTTGACTGTGACTGGAGATGAGAACCCAGCAGGTTTCTCTGTGATCTGAAAGGGCCTGATAAGAAGGTACAGAAAAAAATTTCATCGCTGATCACTGCACCAGTTGCCTGTGTGTGAGAAACAACACTGGCAATTGAGAGCACACAAAACTCTACACAGATTAATCCTTTCCCCTTGATCGTGTACTTGATTCAAGTGCAAGGTGAAACTCTACCTTCTGTACAATTTTTTTGGCTTCTTTTTTTTGTACAGACAGCCTGAAATGCTGAAAAAGGAGTGTCTTGGTTCCAACTAAGGTAGAGTTAATTTTTCTCAGTAGTTGTTGCAGTGCTGTGTTTTAGATTTGGAATGAGAATCATACTGATAACACACTCTTTTGTTTTTTTGCTAAATTGCATTTATCCTAAGTCAAGGACTTTTTCTTCCTTGTCTCATGCTCTGCCAGTGAGGAGGTACACAAAACAAACAAAAGAACCCAAAATCCCCCAAAAAGCCAACCGAAAATAACACCTGAAAAAAACCCTGAGAGGGACCATAGCTGGGAGAGGTGACCAAACTGACCAAAGGGATATTCCACGCCATCGAACATCGTGGCTGGTATATGAACTGGGGGGAGTTACCCGGAAGGGGGGGCCTTATCTGGGTTCGGGAAGTGCGGTTCGGCATCAGTCAGAGAGCGGTGAGCTATTACATTGTGCATCATTTGGGGGTTTTCTTCTCCTTTTTGTTAATGTTATTATTTGCTATTATTCAATAATTAACCTGTTCTTATCTCAACATACAAGTTTTACTTAAATTCTCCTTCCCATTCCAACACAGTGTGGGGACGAGAGTAGGGCTTGAGCAAGATGCTGCATGTGTTTCAACCCTAGCTGGGCTTAAAGCATGACAATATTTTTCTCGGTGCCACAGCTCTTGAAAGTTAACTAGGTTGTCTATACTGAAAGTAAGCTGGTTTCCTTTCAGCTTATGCAAGGAATCTGTCTTATGAGTTCTGTGTTTTGGCAGACTTTTCTCTTCTGCCTTTAACAATGCATTATCAGGTGATATCTCATTTCCTACTTAATGCTTTCAGATATGTTTGACAGTGGAAGCAGTTTATAGTACTTATTATGTGCATGAATTATACCTTTAGCTGTGCCTAGAAATCTAGATGCTTCTTTAATTAAAGTTTCTGCCAGGCTCAGAGTCAAGATTTGATTTGTATGATTAGTCTACATCTTAGATGAATATCCTTCTTACCATGCAATTGAACGTACTGGGATGAGTTGCTTTCAATCTGTTCTTCATTTTCTATAAGCAATTAAATATCCATGGATTCAAAGAGTAATTCTACTTACCTGGAATATGCCAGAATCAGCCAAGTCCATACTCATCTGCTTCAGTGCAGATGCATTACTGTGTGCAGTTGTTTTGATTTGCAGTGATGTATTGAGGGAGCTTGGTCTAAGCAGAGAATCTTCCACAGAACATTCTACTTTTTCCTCCTTTTAATTTTGCAATAGAAAAAGATATTGTAATCAGGAAAATTCCACATATCTGTAAGTACTGCTGTGCCACACTTGTAATTGTCAGTGATCAATAGGAGTTTTTCTTGATCTGGTCTTTGACATCACGACATTAGGTTATGTAAAACACTGTGAGGAAAGAAAATAATGGGGGTATATTCCAATCATCAATGTGGTTGTTTAAGTTAGGCAGCTCTCCCTATCCTTCCTGCATCACTGGGGCTTGTTTTTCACTTCTCCTGACATTCAGGATAGAAGATTTCTTTTTTTCCCTCTGAATTGCACAAAGCAATAACCTTCTTTTCTACAGGGACTGCAATCTATATCTAAGGAGACTATTAGCTTCAGCCTAAAATATATTATTAAGATTAGGGTATGTGAATATTCATCATGTCAACATGTAAACTTCTCTTTATGTTTCAGTGCCTAGAAAATGGAAGACTTTGAAAGGGGAAATCAATATGTTACTCAGGTATGGAAGGTAATGACCTACAGAATTACACTAAGAAGTGTTCTTGTTAGGATACTTTTGCTTGACTTTGGGGTGTTTCCTTGCCCTTTGTGAGGTGTTGAAATGCAAGGATTGTGTTTATTTGTTCTATGTCATTCACCTTGAGAGACTGTTCATATAATTAAACAGAATGAAATCCTGTGTCTGATTACATTTTAGGAATCTCTTTCCACTTGGGAAATAATACTGCATTTGCTTACTCTGAGATAAATGCAAGATTAAATCCTAGCAGGTGTTTCCTTAAGGGGGAAGGTTTTGTAGTCCTGTTGAGTCCTCAGATTATGTGTCTGTATTTCTCTGACCAAAGTAATATTTTCTTTTGCAGCCTATAGTACAGTAAATTAAAATAAGTTTTTCAAACTCTGTAGTCTGTTCTAGGGTTTTAACTACTGACCAGTGCTGCTGTGATTTCTTTTTAAATATTTATCTGGGCTGTAGGGAGTTCAGGTACAGATTTAGCATTTCCTGTTGAAGTCTAAACCAGGTGATGATTTAGAAATTTTTATTTATTTAGAATTTTTATTATCTTTCAGTTATTAAGAGTATGTGCAGTCTTGGCCAAAATATAGGCAATACAGGGGTTAAAACATTAAAAATAAATTATTCCATGGGAATTAGATTAGATTCTATGTCAGAAGATTTGTTATTACACTTACGTATTAAATGACATTTTAGTTAGAAAGCAGTAGAAATTTCACTGGAATCTAACACCAGTGCCACAAAGAATTAACAAGCACTCTTCTTATTCCTGTAATTAACTTTTTTATCTTGTGTATTTATCTAGAATTTGTCCTTGTGAAACTTCCTAGGAAGATATTTCTGAGCAGAAGAGAGTTTTAAGTGTGCTTCTATTTGTGTGTTGGAAGGAATGAGGAGAAGCTAGAGGAGATGAGTGAAAATAGGTGAGAACATCACTATGGCTAGGGAACGCTAAAGGATCTCATATCCATTTGTGCACTGTAAATACTACACTAGACATTGTAAATAGCTGCTCAATCTGCAAATAACTTAGCAAATGATTCCTTGAAATCCACTGTCCTTTGCAACTCTACCTTGTTTGTAAGCTCCTGTCATTTATCATGGGAGCAGCAGTCATGGCAGGGTTATAGGCTGAGACAATCTGTGAGCCAAATGTTGCTGTTATAATGCTTTTGTGAAATTTAGCTTAGGTTGTTCCTGTGTGATGGGGATAGGATCCATTCAGCATGGAAAGTAGTCTGAGAAGGAAGAACTTGCTGGGAAAAAATCAGGAATATATTTACAAAACAAAGTGAAATGGATTCAACAAGAACAAGGTGGAAATCATAACTGTGTAGGAATTGGTGGAGGCCAAGTAAAGTCTGAGAGGAAATGAATTTGCAGAGGAGTTACAATCTATAATGCCTAGCTTCTACTGAAATAGTCACCCTGATGTACTAAAGGAGAAAAAAGTCACCAATGTTTGCTTTGCAAAAAGACAGATGCTTTTAAAGATTATGCCTATCTAAGACTCATCTTAGAAAAATGTAATTCTTGGATTATGTACAGGAGTGTACTTCTGTTGCTGGTTATATGGATTAGAAGAATATAGAACTTTTTATACTGCCTCAGAATCACAGCCTATCTGAAAGTAAACAAGTTTGCCAGACAAACATTTTGTGTGTCAGGTTTTTGCTAGCTGATTCAGGAGAAGTTATCACATCTAGATTCAAATTCTTTTACTTAAATGAAAAGAATTAGCATAATAAATCAAGCTCTTTCCCGTAGCAAGGTAAGTGCATTTTTCTCCTTTCACGCTCCTTATGTATCTTATTTCCTCTTTGTAAATTGAGTCAACACTACCAAATGTGCAGTGGGAGTAAAAAAAACCCCACAGATATTATGTTTATCTTGCAGAGCTTCACTGAATCAAATGGAGTGAAATATGTGCTACCCTTGTTTTCTGGACATGTACATTGTAAGTGCACCATAAATTAGTTGTTTTAAGACAAATGAGAGATTTTAGATTACTGGTACGTGGCCAGTGTCATAAGAGATGCACAGAGGGAGGGGCCAGGGCTTTTCTCCAATTCAACTCAGCAGACTTTGGGAAAAAGTTTACAGTGATGTCATTGCAAGCAATATTTTGACTGAGGTCCTATTTTCATGCAAACTTTTTAAAGCCACATGATCTCACATATAAGATGGAGGTAGTAACTAGGCCTGCCATTTTCATTAAAATGAAGAAAATGTCATTAGCTAAAAGTTGCATTTTGTGGAAAAAGTAGAATGTAGGAGAAAGAATAGTCGAGATAAATCTAGCATATGGGGTTTTTTGACAACTAATGGCTAGAACTAGTCCAAGAGCTGGAAGTCACTACTGTAGAAGGGAAGTAAATCAAAGAAGATGGTAGAAGTTGCTACATTTGCAGTTATTTATAACTTTAGAAAATGGAAAACCTAAGAATTTGGCCAGAAACTTAGATGTATAGCTTAAGTTTTTAGTGTGAAGTGCCTCACATCTGACATAAATGTTTCACAGCTGATATTGTAGAATAAAATAATATGGATGGGAAAAATATTTGCAACTTTTCTGTGCCTAGGCTCTTAGTGAACTCTTGCCGTATTAAAAATTGTTGTTGCTTTTGTGCAATGACGTATTCATATTCATTGTTATATTTCCTTGCTATAGGAAAACTGATTATTAACTTGAAAGTTTTGATATGTGCTCTACTAGGTATCAAGTATTTCACTTAACTAAAATTTGAAAGTTATATGTTTTCTATTATTTGTTATTAAATTAAAACTTGTACCTTTGTAGATTCAAGAATATCTTGGTATGCACATGGGACTGCTAGTTTTAAAGCACAATACTTCAATAGGATTACAAGCTTCTTAAAAGAATCTTGCATGCTTCTGTCACTTACAACCTGAGTGTTGTCTGTTGTGGAGTGCTCAGTGGGAAAGGAAATTTTGCCTTGAACTCTTCCCTTCAGTTTCCTGACTGTAGTCTCTCTCTGCAGGTGAAAATTTATATTTATATGCATAATAAACCAGAAAAACATCATTTTTAAAATCTGAAAGTCTTATAAACTGAATGTCTGACTACACTTGTTCACCATGAATTTTGAATTGTTCAAAAGGGCAGTTGATCATTCTCTACTGGCTGTAGTTTGTAGTGTGGTCTTACTGACGTCTAAAGTTTCCTATTTAGTAAGCCCGGAGTGCACATTTAGTAGGGGTTTGGAAGAAAAGTCTTATGCTCAGTGCCATCCTCCTTGACCAGTTGAGTTCTGGAGGGATGGAAAATGAGAAAATAATTTATGTAACCAGACTTTTCTAATCGACTTTTACAGCTCTACCGTGGTAAGGATAACAGTATGAGACTCTTATATCATCATTAATAGTAATAGCTCACCCTTCAGAGAAGATGACTACAATATAAACCATCTGTACCTTCTCACATTGCCAGGAGAAGCTAAACCCTAAACTAAGTAGGGCATATGCTCAGGAATCTCACAGGGAGAAAATAATCTGCCATTAAGTCAGTGGTGCAACTGTGAGCTTCCCCTAAATACTGTTGCCTACCAAATGCAGTGCCACAAGTGTTGGAGATGACACCTTTGCAGATGGTATTGACAGAGGAGGTTTCTTGTGCTTCCAGATAGGTGGAGTACACTGCCCTGTATCTAGTAGAGATACTACCTCTGGTAGTTTAATTTAAAGTATTAGGTTTGTGACAGCATGAGATTCTGTCTTGCCTAATTTTCTTTGCTGTGAAGGCAGATGAATCTCAAGTCAGTATTGTTCTGCAGCTGGTGCACACTGCTAAATAAGACATCCCTGGAGTCTCTGCAGGACACCACACAGTGCTATAATCTTGTATTTTCACTTTATCAGTCCTGGGCTGAATGATTTGCCTTTCCATAACCTGCTAGGCCCTGGGAAAGCATATCATTATTACTGTGTGTGTATGGACATGTGAAAATATCACTGAGGCATTCCTTTTATGACTTGTTATAACTAGAAGGGGAAGTCAGAACAAAAGTATTGGTTCAGCTGAAGCAATTCTCAGCTCAAAAGGCAGTGACATAGACGCTCTTTGTGGCAGGATGTTATGTTGAGGTCATTGCTTTTAGCATTACCTTTGCACATCCAGGCATTGTCGAGCTTGTCACAGACAATAGGATGTATCCTTTTCTTCCATTAATGTTGCCCTGCAAACCTGTTACCCAGGATAACAGAATAAATATATGGTTGGGAGATGTTTTGTCACTGCTGTTAGTGAAATTTTTGAGAGCTTTTGCAGTCATTCTGCAAAATTTGAAATAACAGCACTCTGGGAGGGTTGGCCAAAGCTCTAAATTCATTAAAATATGTGGCAGTCTTTTCCAGCTAAAAAAAATAACTACTGCACCAAGGAAAACATGCATGTGAGAAAATTGTTTCTTGGCTCTTTTCCTAGAATCCTATTTCTGCTTTCAGCTCCTGGTAGTGTTTTGGATCTACATTATGCCCAGCTGAGACTATTAAGGTGAGGTCTATACCTTGGTACATAAGGTATTAGACATATTTATAATCTTTTGAAAGCCCTGCATCTATATCAATACCAAAAAAAATAAAGTACCAATAGCAAAATAAAGTATCATTATATCCAAAGGGAGATGAGAGCAGTTTTTGACAATGTCTAAATGAAAATAGTACCCACTACTTCTTATTAGGATATTGTTGTGCAAGCTTTATAGAACCTCTTTACTTGAACTGTTTTGTGTGGTCTCTGTCCTATGAATATAAATTCTATTTTCACCATATTCTTTATAATAAGAATGAAAGTAGCAAACCAGGAAATTTTGCCGTCTTAGGTTTGATGCTTTTTTCAGTTGAATTTGAAATGTGCATTAAAAAAGATAAAAGTTTTGACAGAAAATTCCCTTTAAATTCTGACATAAAGTGAAGAAATCTCATTCTAATCTCACAATCCTTAATTGTCTTTAGTGGATAAAAGATAAATGGAATTTATACCATATTTGAAATATATGTATATACATATATAAATGCAAGAAATTGCAGAACATAACAGCCAGCCTCAATCAGAAATCCTTACTAGAGGAGTGGGAGGAAAGACACTAAAAATATTGTCCTCATTCAAGCAATTAAATGTCACAATTTAGATGAAGGAGAACAGCTATGCAAGGTGGGCTAGCCAAGATTAAACAGGCTCGTGAACACATTTTCTGGGAAGAAAACTCAGAAACCCAAATATTCCCCTAAATAAACAACTTAATTTTTACTAAATATGTGCCTTTTTATTATTTCCACAGCACCAATAACAATAATTCTGTCTCCCATCCTGCTTCTTCCTGAAAGCAGTCTCATCAGAACAGGTGTTTCCTTCAAGGTCTAATAGAAATTATTCACTTTCCAACCTTCTTCTGCTTAAGCACATGGGAAAGAAAGGAATTAAGCTAGTAGACAGCTAGAAAATAGTACTGCTTGCAAAGCTCTGGTTTTAGGTGGATTTTCTATTGGAACATCCATTGTTCATCAACCTCTTAGGCTACAAGAATTGTTGCAAGGGCCGTTTTTCCTTTCATGTGCCCTGGCCATCTTTAAATTATCTAGCTGGCTACTATCTGCCTTTGCTACTACCTATCTAGGTGTCTTAGCCAGAGAATGTACCATGTGGTGGTCTCCAAATAATTTTGTAGAGGTTTTTCTATCATTAAGTCGGGTGAATAAAGCACTTTTAAGGAATATTAGAGAGTTACTCAATTACTGGTTTCCACCTGCATGAAAACAAAAAGCCATTCTCTGACGGTATGAATCTAATGCAACTTCCAAAAAAGTTAATTTATAATTTCAGCTGGTAACTCCCTCTGGAATAATTAGAAGAAAATAAATGAGTGTCCTTATTTTTTTTAAAGTGATCTTCAATGTATGTCATTTTATTGCCCAGTTAGAGAATCCACCTCAAACTAAGAAAGAGGTCACCCCTCAGATGAAAGTTGGAATATGAGAAATGCCACCCCATAAAATATTAGGAACCTTCCAGGAAGTAGAGCCCTAAAACTGATGTAAGAAAACTGTAGAATTAGCAAGTAAAGCTCCTAAGCCAGGGGCACAATAATAATTCTTAATAGAAAAAAGGACCAAATAGAATAGTTAAAACAATTTATGATACAATTGTCTATAAAAGAGCCATTAAATCTGAACAAAAAACCCCTCAGCTCAGAAACCTGGGTCTACCCTAACAGAAGTACTAAATAATTACCTCCTCCACCAAAAAAATACATGAATTTTGTGGAAAAAGACTAGTATTAAAATATTACATCATTGCAAATACCTGTGTTTTTATTCCTTAATAGTATTATAAGTCAGGCATAAACCAGGACAAATGACATTATCAGGAAAACACAACAGATCATTAACAGGACAGTAACTTTGCCTTGTAAAGGACATTCCAGCAGTCTTTGGTGCTGCTTGAACTCCAGCTGACATTGCTGCAGGAACTATTGGAAGGTTTTATGCTCAGTACCATCACTGTTTCAAGAAGGAGATGATGGTAGTCAAAGCAATTCCCCTGCTTAGCCAGCCATAAGAACATTTTCTATCCCCTCAAGCCGTGTATTTTATGTATGATCTGATGAAGATATTTTTAACTAGCTTGTATCTTCCACCTTTATACATACATTTATGAATTGTAGCCTCTGAAGGGATAAATCATATTGCCATTGTACAACCTTAACCCAGTTATTTTTGTTGTTAATACTGATACTTTCCAGGATCAGGTTCCTTGTATTGAGTAAGGATTGGATCCAGATCTTTGTGATAGAGGAAAAAAGCCAAAAAGACTGGAAGAAGATTTGCTTCATTCATATATTTATTTAAGTATAAACATGGCAAACATAGTGACTACTACACTAGTGCTTCAGCATGGAGTAAGAGTTTTGCTTAAATCTGAATGTTGGAATAAAAACTGATTTGGTCTTCAGTGTTTCATCTGAGACACTAGAAAGCAGTATCTGCTGTAATATCAGCTTTATGCAGTCTTATGTGACGTTATTGACACCTTTGTGAAGATGGCCCTGTATTTATAATAATGATAGAATTATTTAAAGTTTTACTTTAAGTAATCATGGCTGATATCAAAGCACCTGCTCTGCAAGATACTTGTTACTGTCAATCCCTATTGCACCGAACATTAGGACACCAAACATATGCAGTAACTGTTTCAGTAATTACCAAAAAGGCATTTAGTCATATGTGAATCTCAAATTGCTAAATGTCACTGCCCCAGAACAAAAGGAATGGGAAAGAAAATGAAGGAGAAGACAGGTTTTGTGGGGAATTGTTGCCCTTTGAAATAAAAAAAGTGAGGTCAAAATTTAAGTATTCAGGGGCTGACTTTGGAATGCAGTTCTTTTTTTTTTGGTTTTTGTTCCCCCACTACTTCAGTGATATACAAAGACATAATATATTTTCAAATAAACCAGCAAATATTCCTCAAGAGATAGTTTTCAAACACTGTGGACCTCATCTCAGCTAGGAATAATAGTCTAGAAATCAGCTTGCCCCCTCGTAATTCTCTCCACTGATCTAACCTATCTGGATTTAATTTTTTATGGTCAGATTAGAAAGATTAAAATAAAACAAAGCTGAGTGTTGAGTGGTATAATTGTTGTAATATAAAGGAGAGTATTTGAGCTCTTTCATTTCCCTAAACAACCCATGGAAACACAGTTTTAATGGCAAATAAGCTGCTTTTTATAAACGCAGAACTCTGTCCTCCTAATGTAGAGTCTCAGTTCATCTGAAGCAGCTCTCAGACTTTTCCTGAAAGGATTCCCTCTCTGAATTTGCAATCTCTTTTAGAGATGGACTGGTTGTTGCACAGCTGGCACTGTTATTGCACAGTCCCATTTTAGTAATCTGTAATAGCCATCTGTGCGCTCTCAAAACCCTTCCAGATAAAACCCAAGCATTTCTACAGTCCAAAGGTGTACACTAATGTTTCAGGGTGGATTTAAGAAGAGGATTTAATGGGAACATAGAATTATGCTATAAGGAGAATATTGGCTTTAGAGGAATTGCTTCTATGTACTGAAAAAAAGAATGCAGATCTTCACATTAACAATTAGAGTACTTTTTGTCCAACCTAATTTTATTTTGAACTGCTGAAAAATAGCAAATTCTTACTTTATAATGGTTTTAGAATCCTCTTTAAAGAAGGCTCTATAATTTCATATGGACTAAAATTTAGACAATTCATTGGATGGTTAATTGAGCTTAAAAATATGTAATTTTTAGAAGGAAAAGGAAAGTAGGATCCTCTATGTCTTTTATAAGCCTTTTTCTAAATGGAGGGTGGGACATAGAATTGATAAGTGCTTGCTGCAAGCAATTTAGTTAATTTTCATTCAGGCGTAAAAGGTAAGTAAGCAGTCAATACAGACTGAACTTATGGTTTTTGGCTCTTTTTTTTTTATTTTAGCCATTACTCTCTTTTCTAAACTAAAATGAATTTTACCTTTAAAAAGAAAAAAAAAATCACATTTTCACAATCCTGTCAAACTCCATGTGTTTTGCCCACAGGTGAACTCTGTACTGTACACTCAACTAATTTCTATATTTTGTTTTGTTTGCTGGAATGTGCTGATGAAATGGTATAAAACAGAGTTAGAGATGCTTGCTTCCTGTCACAAGGCAAACATTTGGGATTGAGGACTGTAGTGTGCTGTTGGTACTTAAGAGTCTTTCAGATACCAAAAGGCAGAGAGATTTCCCTTGCAGATTTAACTTAATAATTACTGACTCCAATTCTACGTAAATTGTGAGTTTGCTTGGAGGTCAAGATCTGCTTTTGTTGCTCAGATCAGTGGGCAAATCTAAACCTACATTCCCACCGAAAGAAGTCAAAGCCAATCAAATGTTTTTTAGAACATTTTCCTGCAATGGATGATGATAACAAGCTCTGTACCACCAACTTCCCTCAGGGGAAGGCAGTAAAAGGAGAAGGCAATTGTCCTTGACCCTTTCCTGGATTTTGCTACCTCTCTGTCTCAGGATATTCCAGTTTCTACAGGGTGAGAACAGGATAATGAGGGAAATATGAGGTGTCTCAGTTCCTTCTATCCTTGATCATAAAGGAAGAATTTGGGTTTTTTCCTCCAGACTGGTAGATGTGTTGTTAACTTCTAAAGCCTCTATTTTCAGTGTGGTCTCTTCTGCATCTTCAGAATAGCAGGCCTTGAAGAAGTCTTTCTACATTTTATGCAAAGTAAACAACCCAGTTTAATTGTATCTGAGTGGTGGCTTATTTTTAAGTATCACTTGATTTCCAGAAATTCAATAGTGCAGAAAGAAAAATATGATTGCAGTATCTGGATGAAGTATTGGTAAATCCTCTTCATGCCTTTTTGTGTCTTTTCACGTAGTACTGAACCCAGAGAAGTTAATTTCTGTTGCTGTTGCACATCATGTTGTGACAGTGTATTGTGCATGTATGTTTGCTTCCGTAGCTAGATTATACACTCAAACATATACACATCAAAGAAGTGACAGCAAGGATTTTAATACTCACATCTACTTCTGTTTTCAGAAGTGAAACAAAGATCAATTGTTAAAATTCTCTGATTTTGTAGCTTGACCGTAAACCCAGAAAAAATATTGGCAGTTAAAGATGTTATTGTGAGCAGAAAGTACTGAGTTTGTTTTCTGAGCATAGAGGATATAATTCTTGGGAGATTATTTAGGATCTATTTTTTTTTCAGACAGTAAGGGAATGAAAATGAGCCATGGAGTATTTCTCAAAAAGATGTTATTATATGCTCTACACAGTGCCCCTACAGGAGAATAAAGGTGTTTTCTCACAATAATGTAGAACTTTATGTAACTTGCATATTTACGTAATAGAACAGATGCTTTCATAACAGAGTAGAAATTCCATATAGCCATAAACTGTATTGGAAGTTCAGGTCAAGGCAAGCCTCAAAGGTGCCTGAAGAGTCTGTTTTCTTATGGAAACTCTGAACCTGCCATTAAATCCTGTCACAATCTCAAATAATGTGACATTGTAAAAGCTTTTCTTCCAATCATAATAATGATGTTAGAGTGATAGTAACTTTCTGTGCAATAATACAAAATATTGATTAATTTATTGTTTAATCAGTCATTATGACATGCCATTTATTTTATTCCTCTAGAAGGTAATCCTATTTAAGAATTGTAACATTATTTGAATAATATTCAGAGACAGAAGTGAAATTTCTATTTAACCATAAAGTATTTATTACAACTGCTATTATGCTATTTCAGTACCAAAATGAAAAAGCTAATTTGCCTTTACTGGTTTGCTTGATTATAAAGCTATACGTATTTGCAGAGTCTGTTGCTAGTAAGCAGTTGTCAACAGATGAACAAAAAATAAAAATACTGTAAAGCACACATTGCTCAGGTTATTCTGATTTTAAGGTCTATAGTTGAAAAGACAAAATACAGAAAATGAAATTTAGCTAGATGAAAATTTATTAGAGATACGGACCTTCATTAAGGTTTGTGTATCGAAAAATTTGCAGTCCATAGCTTCAGTAAGAAGATAGGAAAAATAAATCACTCTGTTTTCAGAACATTTTGATTTTACTGTTCTGGGAATTATCAACCATATTTATAGGTAGTATTCAATTTGATTTATTAAATTATTCTACAAAGAATGTTTTACAGTCCAATAAAATCATAGAGCTTAACACTAAGGTGACCTTCATCTGAAATATGCATATGAAAATGCTCAGTTCATGTAAGGATAACCATTATTATTTTTTAGGTACATTAAAAAATCCTTTCCATTTATATGGCAAATATTGTTGATCTGCCCCAATAATTTACCCAATAGTTTATCATCTAACTTTACTTGGTGGTAAAACCAAAAATCTAAACCATGCAAACATGGTAATATGGCTTTAATGATTTGATGAAAAAGTATTGAAACAGCTGAGAAAAATAGTTTCCTGTCACTGAG
Organism: Atrichornis clamosus; assembly: GCA_013400975.1. Classification (NCBI taxonomy): domain Eukaryota; kingdom Metazoa; phylum Chordata; class Aves; order Passeriformes; family Menuridae; genus Atrichornis; species Atrichornis clamosus. Next base: position 365,190 of record WBMZ01005805.1, read on the forward strand.
ATATTCCTTCTGAAACTTCAGTCTAATTCAGTTCTTTTTCTTTCACTGTATTTTGCACTTTCATCTAATTTTTTGCTGCCCATTTTGTGGCTTGAATAAATTTATCTGATTTTTCTTACATTTTACAAATTAAAAAAAAAGTGCCCAACAACCCATAAACAAAGAAACCTCAAAACACAAAAAATTTAAATTTTTAAGAAACTGAAGTCTGTCTTCAGTGGTTCTCAGGGCAATTTTCTAAGCAGCTTCTAGTCAGCATGTTGCATAGCTTTGGTATACACACAACATCATGTGGAAGCCTGTCACCTGTAGTGTAACATCTACATTCAGTACACGGCAGAAGTAGAATCCTGGTGTTCTGCTTCTGGGAGGGAGGTTGATTCTTTGAAATGATTGAAATTTAGCCTATTTGTGCAGCATGGAGTTCCCAGCAATGAGCCCCTTGCTTCCAGGTTTCCTTCTCTCTCATTCTTTCCCCCTCTAAAAGTATACATGAATTTACAATGCAGTTCACAGACGGCTTTCTATCAAGGGCTTCCTTTGTGAATGAGACAGGCAAGAGCTGGCTTGTGGAGGGTACAAGGTACAGGAATGAGAGGAGGCAGCTGGAGTAGTGTGGCTTAGAGAAGTCAGTCTAAATATTAACATAGAACTGATTACAAATGCAATAAGAACCAGTACTTGTACTCAACCTGAGGTGCAAAAGGTAGCAACATCACTTTGTCCAATACTAAAATGAAGTGGTTATTTAATAGTCTATCTACACAGAGCGAGATTTAACAGGAAATAATGAATCGTGCTACAGTCAACACTTCAAAATAATATCTCTAATTAATAAATAAATAGAATTATTAAGTCAGAGTCACTACATCTCTTAATTTGCTTTCACTTAATCTAGTGAAATTCTTTGATTTATATTTAGAGAATACACTTCAAGAAATAGATTTGCTGTTGATCATACTATTGCATAAGAGAAGGCCCCAGCTAACAAGCACGGTAGAAAGTAGAGCACTAATAAAAATAGAGTCAAGCAACAATAAAATGTAAAGAAAAAGAAACAGTGAAATACTTGTGAACTAAAAGTATTTTCTCAGTGAACCCAGGCACTGAAGTAATTATAGGGAAGGAAAATTCTTTTAAGCCAGAAATTGTCTTGTGTGCTTGGATATTGCAGAAAACTGGATGTTTTATAATTTTTGCATGCTCATAATCTAAGGTCCTCATTCTCTTCTCATAATCTTGTTAAGACTTATGTGCTTTTCTTTTGCTTTTAATTCACTTTTTTGGGTTACTGCACAGTAGCAACAAATGTATAACCAATAATGTGAATTTGAGTCCATTATATTTTGTTCCCATTTCACATCTATAGAGCCTTCTGGTGTCTGACTCTGCCAGCAGTAAATTCATTGCTTTTGTTTAATTAATTTAATTTTTCATGTTTTTTTATGAAAATAATTAAAGAAGGATTTTGTGCATTCTCTATATAGGATTTATTTTACCTTTCCAAATTCATGTCTGGGCTACAGCTGTCATATCTCACTCCTTGTAGATAATAATCATCTGCACTGAGTTGTTAAGGCTTAGATTCAATGTGCTGCATTTCAGCTTTCTTATTATTGTGAAAGAAATTTGAAGAAGTACTGTTAGCAACCTCTTTTATTGTAGTTTTCTTTTACTTGGCAGTGACCTTTGCTAACTCAAGTAGCAGTCTATCTACTAAAAAACATGATCTTAAAAGTAATACCAATAAGGATAAGTTAATATTAGTATTCTTCTTGCAGCACCTGTCATAGAATTTCCAAATTATACTTCTCCTTCACTGATAGTTTGAATATCTCAAGACTGTTGAGATAACAGTTCTGACATAGTCTTTTATGTCCCAGAAATAAAATATGTTCTAATAGTTAATGAAAAATACTGTGTGCAGAGGTGTCTTCTGTAGGACTAGCTCCTACAGAAGCAGTCAGCACCAATCATACCCACTGTGGACCACAAAAAAAGAGAAAAAAAAAAGATAGATTCTTGTGTAGGTTATGTGAATTGATAATAGATTAATAGAAAATTTAACAGAATCACAGAATATTCTGAGTTGGAACTTGTAATTACAATTCTCATGTAGCCATCAGGAAGTTGAAAAAGAGAATCTGGGCAATGCAGCTCAGGTACAGTGCCCGAGTCTTTTGGCATTAGTCGGGATTAGGGAAAGGTGGAAATAGGGGGATAGATGTGGGATTGAAATACCTATTGCCTCAAATTTGATCAGTTTAGTCAGTATATGGTTGCTTGTCCTGCTGGTTCTGTGCCAGCTGAATTGTAAGCCTGGCAGAAGGTTTCATAGCTATTTCAAAGATCAAACAGAGCTTTCCTACCCTTGGAAACCAAGGTGAAAAAGGACACATTCAGTATTCCTATGTGTGTTGTGTCTCTTGTCCAGCCTTGCTGGGCTGTGTTTCTAAATCTTTTATGTTAGACATAAATTTAAAATTATCTAGAAGGAAGTCAACATTTTCTTTATACATTGACAGATAACTATAAGTTACTTTTAAGAATGTCTCAAGTTTATTTTCATCATTTTTTAACAAACACAGGAATCATTTGCTCTAAAATTCATTACCTTTTAATTTAGATCAGTGAAAATAGACATCAGTTTACATTATAGCACACATTAAAAACCTTGGAAAAGCATTTCCTAAGTTTTGGAAAATTATCACATATTGTCAATTTGACATTAAAATATGTTTAAAAACGCAGAATCCAGCAGCCTGTATCAGATTAAAAGAGAACAATTCAGAGTATGTATTTTAACCATATTAGTATCAAAATGTTTTATGGTTTTTGCAGTGTCAGAAGTCCATATAGTAATCTGGTAGAATATTAAGACTTTGAAGCAGTCAAGCTTGAAATTTTAAATTGACAGTCAGAAGAGTTTGGAACGAAGGCAATTCACTCCATCCTCAAGAACAATAGCATTTAATATAGAACCTTTATTTGCTGTTGGCATTACACTAAAATACTTCAAGTGTGATTGTGATCCATGGAGGCTTTAGGTTTTTGCAGTTAATCCTCCTATGAGGATAACATCATACCCTGCAAATCAGCGTAGATTCACGTAGATCCACAGACTAGTAAGTACACTGGGTTTTCAAAATACGTTAAAAATACAATTCATAGAGATCCCTATTTCTCTAAATAGATGCCTGTATTTCTAAGTATATTTTACATCTCTCTGAACTATTTAATTACAGAATTCTTTCTCAATCCAAGAACTTGCTATCAGAAGAAACACCTTTGACACTGCCTATGTAAAATGCACTAATTTGTTTTAAGCGTCCATTTAAAAAAAAATGTTTTGCTAAAATAATAATAAACATTTGTGATTCTGCTAGCAGAAATAACAAAAGGAATAGAAAAAATGAGATGCAATTATTCCTTCTTGATTTATTTAAATGCTGCTGCCATAGTGATCTTCCAGTCATGCTCCTGAGGTAGTTTTATTGCAGACTGTTTCTGGATTTATTTGCTTTCAGATTCTAGCTCTGCTGTTATGTTCTTTCCGTGTAAACACCTGCAGAACTCTGCAGTTATGAAGCAGTATTTGTTATTCATACTGTTTTCTAGGGCAAGTGGGAGACAAGAAGGGCTATAGGTCACCATAAACCTTTCAGGTCAAGTAGTTTGGATTTCATAATCCCTCAGAGCTATCATCCTCCTGCTTTCTCAACAACTAACAGCATGTCATAAAATGTCAGTGGTTTTGGTGTCAAGACATGAGTAAAAGCAAATCCAGAAAATAAATTTCATTCCTGTTTAATCTGAACAAAGGTCCTGAACATTGTTGCAGTTCTGAAGGAGTTTCTTTAATTTATTTTCCAGTTGTCCTTAACAACAGTCCCTTAGGACATGTGAGCAGATCTTTGCTGACTAGGGTCTAATACCATCAGTGTTCCACGAAAACCTGATGCAGAGAGTCTATTGCCAGCCTGTATTTTGCCATCTGTTTTTATCATACATCTGTTTGTAAGTGGCAGAATCCTGTTCCACCTATTTAGCAACTGTTCTCAAAGTCCACAAAAGCCTAAGAGAAGTATCAAGAAAAAAAGCAAACTGCAAAAATTCTGAAAATGTCAAACATTGGATAGACATTTGTGAAGGCAATGTGTAAAAGTAATTTGTAAAGGTAAAAGCCTTCCTCCTGTATCTTCTTCCTGCATTCATATTGATGTATTTTTTTTGTTGTTAAGGACAGAGAGATTCAACACAGAAAATAAGATTGCAATATGAAACTCTAAGCATGTTAGTATTGGAGAGCTTTGTGAACATGTCAGTCTTCAAACAACGTGTCTTTTTTCTGTATACTTAGCCACATTTTTAACATGGTGCCCATGTTAAAGTAGAAGTCTGTTACTTTTGAAACACCAGCTGTTGATATTTTCACAGTTGCATGGGGAAATTTTAACCTTTTATTAAATGTGTCCAGTAGGTTATAAAAAAAAGTTAGGGGAGAAAGGGTATATTGAAGAAAAATTCAAGCATCTTATTATTTTTCATGGCAGCTAACAGAGATCTAGTTTCTTTTACCTTCAGTGCTAAATGCTACTTTAATTAAGCAGAGCAGTAAATTAGCTGCTGGCATTTTGTATCCTGGACAGCTGTAATGCTCAGAGCCACAGAGATGACAGGAATTACATGAGTAGTGTGGTAAACTGCAGGGGGAAGAAGGAGTCGTCTTACTCCAAATCATTTAGCCAGAAAAGATTTTGTCAGGCTAATGTCAAACAGTGTTCAAAGGAAATGTGTTTTCTGCTTCCCTAAAGAAAACCTGGCTGAATTTTCATCTGTTCCTGGCATATTTGGCATATTTGCTCTATATTCCATCATATCTCAAGTTAAAGTACATTAATTATTTATAGACTAAGTTAGAAAAGTAATTTCTCCTACAGTGAAGACAATAAGATGTTATATATTCTTGAAGGGAATTAATCTAAAATTTAAGAAATAATCAAATTATGTACTTTTTAAAGAAAAGTATTTTTAGGGAAAAGAAAATGCGTCCTCTACAACTGAATGAAGTGCTAAATCCATTATACCCCGAGTTGTTCATACTCTTTTGGAGAGGAATTTTTTAGACTTTGGGTTGGTGGGACTGTATTATATAAACTGTGTTTTTGCATTACTATTTCTTCATCTCAATTTGCCATTGGAAAACTAGGCATGTTACATCATTAGTCTCTAATGGTTAAAAGAGTAATGACTTCAGTACTGTGAATTGACAGAGAATATGGCAAGAAGGAGAATTAGTGCATAGATATGTTTGATAATTACTGTATGGAAGAAGCCAATTATTGGGCCAGATTCAAAAAAGCCCATTTACATTTGCGTTTCCTTTTGTTTCAGTATATTGCACTATTGCTTTACAATAGTTTATGTCTCCCTGTTTCCAGAAATTAGTTTGTGCAATCTGTCCCTGTGACCTCAGGAACAATTCTCCTTCTGTTTTTGTGAGGCATATGAACAGGGATGCTGAGAGTGGAAAACTTAGTAGAGCTGATAATTGGTTATTTGCCCTGTAAGTAAACATAAGCTGTGGCTAACATTGAGTTGGATGGGTAACTTTTTTGTATCACCACCACACAGCAGGAGGAAAGGGAAACTTGTCAGCTGCTGAGAGATTAGAAGGAAAGAAGGGTTTTTTCCTTCTTGTAAGTAGCAAATTGTTACGGATTTCTAGCACTGAGTGTGGAATAGAGACTGATGTGTTCGTGTTGGTTCCTCCTGTAGCTCTGACCGTCCAACATCAAATCAAATCTTTAAGAGCACACATGTATGGGAGAGAGAAAGGGGTGGTGATTAAGGTTACAAATTGTGGATGTGCAACTAGAAAGGGAGAAAAAGAAAAGGTGATATAATGAACAAAAATAGAGTGAACTTCTTGAGGCTCTGTTCCCTTCCCCACTGTTAGGTTTTCAGATATGTTTATATTACTAAACATTTACCTCCCCCTGATCACAGTTAAATGCTTTTCAATGCACTTTGATAAACCTGAGATCTACAGAAAGAGGCAAAAGCATCAACTTTAATTTTCCACAAGATTAAAGCAGGGAAGATCAGACATTCAAACAGCAGTTCTATTCCTGCAAACCTTACCTTTGAGGTCAAAAAGATGGCTAGGAAAGGCTTTTAAACCCCAGCTTTCTGTTTTGCTCTATGATAACTTGTCAGGTTTTCTCTCATTTGCAAAGAACATAAGTGCTCCCTCCACATTTTAATTTCCATTTTAAAGGTTCTGTCTGTGAAGGCCTGGAAAGCACCTTTCTTTTCTACTGAGTTATTACAAGTAGAATTTTTATTAGCATGACCATAGACAATTACATCTCATAACTGAAATAATTCTCTCATCTTACTATTTGCTCCTGTCCCTTCAATATTTGCAGACTTTATCAGCTTCCCTTTCCAGTTTTACTACTGTAAACTAAACAATCCAGGTTCTTTTAATCTATTTTTCAACTAAAAAAAAATTTCCCAGTCAACTATTAATTACATTAGTTCTTCAATGAAATCCATTCCAATTTAAATTAACATTTCTAAAGAAAAAAAACAAAAGGGACCAGATATATGTGCAATATCTTGAGATTTTTCCAATTTAGAAATTGATTCTGAGCTAAAGTTGATTTACCAGTAGCTTTAAAACAATAAGCCTTTTTGTCATTCTTTTATTTGTTAGGCTATAGCATTGCCATTAATTCCTTTCCTGACATGCTATGTCATAAAAAGAGAATCACAAAAACATTTATTTTCTGATTATCCTTTATTTTTGTTTTCTTTCATTTTGTGTTTTTTTTTCTTCTCATTTATTATTCTAATAATAATTAAAAAATCAACTAGTGTTGACTTTGGTAAAAGATGTCATCAAATGCCGTCACAATCAGAGAGTATATTATAGTGATATAAAGAAACTTTCTATCAGCATAAAAATGTTATTTGCATTGTCTCCTGTTAAATATTACAAGTAACTTTGGAAATAAAGGTCAAGGTATTCTATATCTATAAAATGTCATAAATGTTACATATAAACATAGCTGAGAATATGTTGTTGTCATAAAGTATATTTATTAATTGTTATCAAAACAAAGAAATGTTGTACTAGTGGAACATTTATTTGTTTTTAAAATCTATAGAACTAGTATATCAAGTGTTTTCTACTGATCTAATACTGCCTGTGGATTTAAGCATATTGCCTGTGGCCATCCTGCAGCTTTAGAGGAAAATGCCTAGAGGTTATAAAACTGACTAGGATGCTATGCCTTGATTGAACAAGACTGAACAAGCAAGAATGGGAAAGAGAAGGAATTTGATCACAGCAGGTTGAGTTTCTATTATACTTATTGGTTTTTTGCCAATTTAATAGTTAACAGGATGAGAAAGGCAATATAATGAAAACATAAGGTAACAATCTATTCATACACAGTTTTGAAAGAAAAGAGAAAACACAATGCAGCAGCAACAGTTAGAGAAAATGACACAGTATGTATGGAAGATAAGATGCAAACGCCAGGCTTAGGCTTTGATCATGTTTCCATTGGGATCAACAGTTCATTTGATGATACAGATACAAGTGGAAATGGGAGGGAGATAGAAACTATTTTCAGCTATGAAGTATTTACTAGTCATGATGACAGATTTCTTATTGCTGCTGACAGGAATGCTTTTCAAGATATTGCTAACACTTTCCTTTTATTCCCCTGTCAAATACTGATCATGCCTGTTTAAGCATTTCATTTGATCATTGTTGTTGGATGCCCTTGGTCCTAGATTATCCATCTATATAAATGAACATGAAAAATCCAATATTTATTTTTCAGAAGAGTACACCTCTGAATGTGCAGAGAGAGAGAGATTGGCAGGAGGTGGTGAGGGTGAAGAATTTTCATTTCTGTGGAGGGTGACTAAAACAACATTTAGGTTATAGTGATATTTTGAGTGGGACTCAACTAATTCATTTTTGTTGACCTATTGTGCTGAGGTGAATTTTACTCAGGGAGTGGAGATCTGTAAAACTAGTCAAGAGCAACAGCATAGTTTAATATTAAGAAGACATAGTCAGATGTGGTATATTCAGTGGATTTTTGCTTCCCCAGTAGAATTCCAGTGGCTAAAATATCAGGTTTAAATTCAGTCCAAAGCATTTGAACTGCAGCCTTATTTGTGTCACATTCATCATAGAATCATAAAATGGTTTGTGTTGGAAAGGACCTTAAAGATCCTCAAGTTCCAACCTCCCCTACCATGGGCAGAGACATCTTCCATTAGACCAGGTTGCTCAAAGACCTGTTCAACCTGGTCTTGAACATGTCCATGGATGCAGCAGTTTTCTGCTGCTGTTGTGCTTCTTCTTCAGTCAGTTGTGTAAAAAAATAAATCCAGAAGTGCTAATTAGCTGCAGGTAATGACAACAGAATGTGTCACTAACTGTTGAAATATAGTCTGAAAATTTAAAAAAAAATTTAATAAATCATCACACTTTGTCAAATCAAATCAGTCACTATAATAAACCAATGACAGTGCAGTGCACTGATGTATAGACAATACTGAGCACAAAATATCACCTATCATTGTACCACAGACCATAACTCACCAGCAGTTATGATAGAGCATAGTTTAGTGAAGTCTTTCAGCAGGTGCCATTATACTGAGGCAAATCGACTTGATAGAGTCTATGCATCCAGTGAAACTTCTATCACTTCTAGAGGCAATTGAATCTTATGCTGAATGCAGCCCTTTAAATGAGGTTTCCCTTAATTTTTGGCGTCTATCACTGTTGAAAACCAAATTATGCACAAAACTGGAGTAGATTTTTTTCTGTGCTTGTCTTGCAAATATGAAGATATTTTGGCTTCTAACATAATGCTTTTTTCCCCCCATAGTTTGATAAACAATGCTTGTTCAGTATTTTTAATTATCAGAATCAAATGCTGGTCATGCTTCATTCACTATGTGTTTCACCAATTTGTTTTGCTATTATTTGCTTTTTTCCATGTACATCATAAAAAAAGTAATTTTGGGAAATGGATTCATTAATAATTGCAATCATGATGCTGTAACTTTAATTTCTCCAGAATGGAATGAATAGTTGCTGTATTACTTTTTGATTTAGAAGCTGGATGGATATCCAGGGAGCACAAGACGGTAAAATGTATTTTAGAACTTAAAAATGGACTCTGGATGTTTATGAATACAATAGAAATAGTAAGGAAAGGATTAATAAATCAGGTAAGGCAGAATATAAATAACCTTAATTTTAAGCTGAGGATGGCAAAAGTATATGTGACATGTTAAGGATGTAGTCTTGCAAGCTGTTACTGCCGTGGCAACATAGATTTTGTCAATGCCACGGTCAAACGAGGTGCCGTACACATTAACAGCAAGACAGAACAGAAGTGGCTAATGGGCAATGCTGGGTTTTGTGCCATCTGCGACACCGTTGGTGTCACCTACCACGCTGTCTTGTACACGACAAGAAAGTACATTTGCAATAGAAGATCTAAGGGTCATCTCTCCTGTGCTCCTGGAATCCTATGTCGAACAAGGTAAGTCTGTAGTTCGGTCCTTTCCATTTTACCCTTCTTTTGTATCTAGGGATTTCCTATACAAAAAAAAGGTGTCAGTAATAAAGTTGGATGCATTTTTATCAGCTCTGAAAAACCTGAATTGGTTGAATTCAGTGCAGTGATTAATTTAAAAGCACACTGCAAATCAGACAATGCTCCCCGTCTGTGTATGGAAATATTTACATAAGATCTAAATAATATTTGTAACATCTTTAAATCTCATACAGAGACAGCCAGTGGCATGGCAGCAAAGGACAACTTCCAGCTGTGATGTTCCTTCTCAGTGGTCAGCTTAGCAGTTCTTAGCAGGAACGAGATGTAAACCAACAGTGCTCTCACGCTGCTGGGCATCACCAGCCACTGTGGGCAGGGCTCCTCTTGTATGTGACTTTCAAATGGCACAGAAAGTGTTGGAACATAGTAAAATTGGTTTATAAGACCAATGAAAGAGGTTGCTAAACACTGAACTCTCCAGTTTAAGATAATAGTTTAGGTCTGGGAATGAACATGGTATGTCTTGGGTTATTTTAATGTATAAATAACTGTTATGACAATCCTCAATCTCTGCTGGGCCTTGCTGAAACTTGAAGCTCCTGACCCTTCTTCCCTGGATTGGTACTGTTTTGTTTAGTTTTGTTTTATGTGTGATAATTATCCTAAACAATGATTAGTCCAAATGGTTATTTTGGCAACTTTGTTTCAGTGCCAACTACTACGAAGTTAATGTGCAATTTTGTGGTTTGGTACTGAGTGTCCTTTGCATCTAATAATGACTGAAATTAATTTCTATTACTTCTTCAGGAGTTAGGTTTCTGTAAATATTCCTAGAAATCTGCCCAGGGTATAATTTCTCAACATAAGAAAAACACCCTGGTGACTCTCCCTGTATTGTTTGTCCATTCGGACTTCCAAAGCATATGCTTTTGGTCCTAAAATTCAATTGAAGAGAGAGCATGGCTAATGTGAAGTATTTTGCTATCCTCAATACCTTAAAAATAGTCACTCTTCTACCTTGACAGCACCGATTTACTGATTAATGGGCCATCACCTTGCCTCTGTATGAAGCAATTGCTCTCAGCTCCTGCTGAATTACCAAAGGAGCTGTATAACAGGCTGCTGCACACTGTAAATGTTTCCACCACTCAAAACTCAGTGAGAACCACCAAATCATATTAGGACAGCAACTCCTTATATGTTTCTGAGGCAGATGACCTATTGCTCCCAATAAGGACAATTTGGTAGCTTGAGACTGTACAAATCAGTAGCCTTCACTGGACTGATCTGTGCCCCACTGAATACTGTGCTCATATTTTCAGCTTTAATTTCTGCTGTGGGGGCCCCACTGAGCAGCTGGTTTAGAAGCATTTACACAACTCTTTGTATTTCCACTGAAACTCAAAGTAGATCTTAAGCAGTGAGTAGTTAATAAAGTTGACTTAAATCAGTTGTCTGCAGGTCTGGTGTCTGGGATGGAGAAATTGCAAGAGTCTTGGAAATGGAGATGGAAGAATACAATTGTATTTGCTACTGAATGACTCCTTACAGCGATGTGGAAACATGAGATTCTGGAGGATTCAGGTCCTTTCCAAACCCTTCAATTAGACCTGTAATGTAGATACCACCTTGGCTCTTGGGAGAATATTTATTTTATGTGCAAATCATTCTCTTATCACTGAAGTGACCACAAAGTACAGTTGTTCTGTAGAGTTCATTTTCAATGAGTATTTTGCTCTTTCCCCTGCCCACCTCTTCAAGTGCAGCTGCCTTGGCTGTAAATTCCTCCTCTGATAGTTTGCTGTCCTAAATTTTAGAAGGTATGTAAGAAGAATATAAGATGTTGCCTTCTACTTCTTTTGCAGCACTGACTATGCCCAGTTCACTTTTTAAATTCTTCTCATTTGCATCCCAAAGGTAATAGTATTTGTAGGGAGGAAAGAGTTAAAATGGCAAGGAGAATGGTAGATTTGCTCAAGTGGGAATGTAGCTGGGAATGCCAAGGCCTGGAGAATAACAGTGTGGGAAACCATGCATTATGCTTAGTGCTGTTTATCCTGTTTTGAAAAGTAGAATTTCTGTGTAGAGATATAATAGGTGTTTACACAGACTTGGAGGCCCTCTCCCAGGTGTGCTTGAGCTCCCTGTCTTGGCAGAGAGATCAAAGCAGGGGTCATAAGAAGCACGGAGAAAATCAGAGCATGGAGGTAAATTGTGCATGTGCCAGACCCTTTAATATGCTGAGGCTGGGGAATGGGTCAAGCACTTTTTGCCCCTGCTATGATGGAATGAGCTTAATGACTATGTGTCCTGACTTGTTTTTGAAATTCTCCAGCCAGCAAGGTGATGGAATAAATCTATTCTTCCCACTTCAGCTGTGGGTCATGGTCACCTTGGTTATTTGCATCTATGTTCACACAGTATTTTATTTTATAATTCAAGTTGATAAATTCAATAGCACTTGTGGCCCATATCCAGAACCATCTTTTCTTAAGGCTGGAGTTAGAAATGATCATGTGTCTATCTAACTCTCTAGCCCTGAAGTTTGTATTTCACTCTTGCCAGCAGTGTTTCTTTATATGTGCACATCTCATGATTTGACATATAGCTTGTAAGGTCTTAAAGATATTATATGTCAACAAGTTAATCAATTGAAGAGAAGTTTCATTAACTGAATAAGAACAGATGTGTGCATAAGGTAACTTATTCCTCATTAAAGGAGGAAGTGTATGACCTTGGGAGCACTTAAGCGTCAAATAACTGATAGGTAGATGGTATGGAAGATTATCTTTCTAGGAGGCTTTTGTCTGAGCCATTTGAAGTCAGTTTATGTTACATATATCAGTCAGCTAATGCTAAGTAGATCTTTGTCATGCTGTGGAACATGTGATAGATTCTGACAGAACCTAGTTGATTTAAGTAATACATTTGTTATAAGAATATGGTTTTCCATGTTTAGCTTTTGCAATTTTTTTGCATGGCCGTGGAGATTTGCAGGACTCCACTGCTAGTACTGTGCCCCAAATTATCTTTCACTTGCACTGCTAAATAGAGACTTGGTTAAAGAGCAGTATTGGTTTTCTGAACTAGTCCTCAGTGACTATTTGGCATTTGATTACTGACCTATTTTTGATAACGTGCCCTCTGGTGACCACGGGCCCCTTCCCAGCAAAACTGGTGATGAACTCAGTACCATTTTCCGTGGACATTTTCTTATTGAGTCTATGTTTGAGATAACTGTCAGCAGGATTGGGTCTTGCCGTGGCAACAGCAAAAGGTGCTGTCATGGGACACTGACAATCATCATATGTTTTTAGAGACTGCTTTTCTCAACAGCTCTGCCCTTTTGGTTTGCTGTGTTTTCTTTAGCAATACTCAGTCAGCACAGACCCTGAATATTCCCCACAATTATAATCCCCACAAATTAACTAACTCCAGGCCATTTAGATAATGATATAGCTTTTTAATCTTTCCTTTCTCAGTTTGCACCCTCTGGAGAAGGGCAATGAAAAAGGTTTACCACTTCTACCAGCCTATTTAGAAAACTCTGAAATCAGATAGCCTTTTGTCTGTGTGGTAGTTTATCATCATTTTCTTCCTTAAATCTTCTGTGAGCTTACTTTCCAAAGAGTCTGTCAGCTTCAGTTCTCTTGGTTTCTTTCTTGCCTCATGTCAGCCTCATGATCTATAATTAGGTCTTTTAATTTTCATCTAGATTTAAAAAAGAATAATTTTAAAAGGAAAAATCAAAAGGCAAACACATAAACTGTCAGAGGACTTAATGCCATCCTCAAAAGCCCATGATTCTTTAACGCTATCTAGCATTCCTAATGTTTTTTTTCCAGCATGTTAAAAAGAACAAATACAGTGCTGGTAACAATCTTTAAAAAAAAAAAAAATCAACTCTATTCTTGCTGTAGTGCTTTAGAATTACTTTCATGGTTACAAGCCCCTTTTTTTTTCCTCTCGAGTTTAAGAATTTATAGCAAGCTATCTGTAGTTAATTTGAAGCTTTCTGATAAAATTCTGTCTTAATACCTCTGATACAAATTTTGAGAATATCTATTATATGTGTCTTTTGTGCTTTGAATTCTTCCATTTAAGTATGCATCACTCAGCTCTGGCCTCAAGTATGATAAAGAATGTTAGCAAAATATCTGTAATCTCAATCCAGTTTAGGTTTGACTTAGAATAAACATCTCATTTTTCACTCTGTAGCCATATATTTCACTCTAACACATCTTACAGTGTTCTGCTTGAGTATATTCCAGAGAACCTTTTTCCTAATTCTTCCCAAACCTTACTCTAGTTTTGGAAATTACTTGTCTATGGAGGACTTTAGTTTTGTCTGCCAGTAAGTCCACAGAAAATTGCTAGGGTTAGTTCAGACAAGGACTCCTATCTGTTGAAGTACTATATTTCTGTGTTTGCTCGATCTGAAGGCAAGGGCAATCTCACTCTGTACTTCAACTTCACTTACTGTGAACAAGAGGCGATAGAATATAACAAACATTCTTTATCAAACACTATTTCAGTTCCTATATGCTGGATAAAAAAGGGATCCATGTTGCAGATTTTTTTGGTTAGGAAATAATATCTAAATAGCAGCTTTTCTAGTTGTAGCTCCAAAATTAAATCCATTTAGAGTGCACTTATTATAAATAGAAAATGTTTTGTAGATGCAATTCTTCTGTTGCATGAAATCACGTCAAAATCATTGTTTTTTCAGGTTTAAAGTACTTGGTATAACTGCAGTTGTGTAATGAAATGAAGATTAGTATACTGCATATATGAGACTTCTACTGTAATTTCAAAGAAAAATTACTTTCCTTCCATTCAGCCCAACATTTTCTAAAGGAGTCATTTGCATTTATGAAATCAAGCCCAAAATGTAGATTTGTTTGTTTTTTGGAAAATGTGAACCTAAAACCAAAACACTGAAATTAGTTAAGATGTGCTGTATTGAAGTTCATATCTGGACAGCCAGAAATAAAAGTGCCATGAAAATGAAGATCTTTTTCAATTGATAGTATCACAGTTCTAAACTGAAAGACAGAATTCAGGAGGTTAAAGAAAGATTTCAGTAGTAACATTTTCTAGGTGAGATGAATGTATGGCATAGTTCAGAAATCCGCACTAAAGGGCTAATCTTCTGGGTTTTAGATTAGTTAGAATTATTTAGCACAGCTATTTAGCAGAAAAATCTTTTAAACTGTCATTGAGCTATTTCCATTACAGAATATATATTCCTTGTTAAATTAATCCAAGGGAACAGAATTTATAATCTTAATTCTTATCTATTTTATATCAGATCATCCATCATTAAGTTGCAGAATTCACCTATCAGTGACAACAAAATTTCCTATGGGTTTTGCTTGTTAATTGCTCTAATTTACTTCTTAGATGAGGAGATGAGAGGATGAGCAAGACACTGAAGACTTTAAAAGGATCTCCTTACCATGCATAGTCATGCATTGATGTTTAACATACAAATATCAATTTAAACATGGATTAAAAACTGAGGTTAGATTAGGGACAGTCCAAGTGAAATAATATTAAACATGTAGTTTAGAGAGAACAAATCATCCTAAGGGAAAGAAGGGCCAGGAGAGCAGTTAAAATAGAAAAAAGTGTGGAATACAGGAGGAAAGGTAAAGTTGTAGTTAATCTGCTAAAACTGCTTAGCTTTGGACTAATTCCACTCCCTAAGAGGTGAGTGGGAATTTTACTTCTGATTTCAGTGGGAACAATTAAGTGAAGTGGGTCAAGAGCCTGACTGAGTCCTATCCTACATCTTACAATAATTTGAACTCTCAGTGGTGGGCTTATTAGATTTTATGTATAACTTTTTGCTAAACTTTGCCCTGTTCTTTTAGGAGAGTGCCAAGGCAGTGGGAAAGTGGTAAGAAAAGTACTTTTAACATTAGCTGTTTAAGTTGATGGGCTAGTTGAATGTGATGATTTATAAATATGTAAAAATCTGGAAGGACAATAGCAGAGGTAGGTATAATGTTTTGGATTACTGTAATATTGATCCTAATTCTTGTACAATACAAAATTGAATAATATTTAATGATGAGTGTCTTGTGTTCAATGTTATAAAAGACAGAAGCAGAAGCAACTATTAGAATGTTATAATAACTCATAATACTCTATTTTCTGTGCTCCATCCTCCTGCTCTAATTGGTGAATTCCTGAACAGGTAACTCCTTTGGGAGCATTCATTGCACAAGTTTAAAAGTGCCCTCATGACCTGGCACAACAGAGACAAAGGGCATCTGCTGGGTCCTAGTTCCACTAAGTAAAGAGGAGGAGTGGATTACAATAGCTTCTTCATAGTGAGACAGTTCAATCAGAAGATGAGATTAACAGAAATGAGTATGAGCTTTTGCTGATGAACCTAAGCATGTTTCATTCTGATGTGTGTTACCTTCTTGGAAACATGTGTCTTCTGATTTTGGTTAATGAGAAAGTTGGCAAACTCCTGCTATTTCTCTTCTGCAGCTGTTCTCAAGTCTTCAGGAAATAGCTCAGGGACACAGATATATTTGTCTTCACCTCCTATGAATAGATGATGATGTAAATATTGCCTTCCATTGTTTCCACTCGAGTTGAAGCGTGGTGTAGAAGTTCCAGTTATTTGGTACTCACGTCTTGGAAGCCCTGTTTCTAAATAATGTATGTTGTGTTTATTCAGGATGTAGCTTCTTTTCAGTGTTTCTTGTAATCTATAGGATGATTGCAACAGATGTATCTGATTCAGACAGAACAACTGATAAAAGGGAACTGAAAAGGCATGCCTGAGTCTTTTCTCGCTTACCAACACAATAAGAAGCTATTTTTTGAATATAATTGCTGGTAATGTTTAAAGATTTTATTAATTTTGAGATTAACTACAATCATGACTTTCTCAGCGACCCATGTGATTGTAACATTCTGTGAAATATACATGTAAAATTCTTATAGGGTATCCATAAGCTCTGTTTCTGGATTAAAGGAATGATACTTGAGTTCAGGTAAAAGCAAAACTAAAAGAAAACAAACAAAAAATTTATTTATTTTGTGGAAAGTTAATGTCTCTTAAATGACAGTGTTTGTAGAAAATCACAACTTATTCCTTGCACATAGAAAAAAAGAGTGGGAATTCATAAGGAGTATGGGAGTTTGCAGTGCTTGAGCAGAACAATCTTTACAACTAAGTTGTCATCAGGCCAACCCTCCTGTTCTCCACCTTACCAAACTGGGCATGTCTGCGTGTTGATCATTGTTTGGTCATAAATTGGATTAGGCATGTGAAAGTCCTAAACCCCAGCTCTTCACCTGATCCTGTATTATCAGCAGTCACTGTCAGATCATGAGTCCGCAGTACACAGCAACCTTATAACAGCCCTAAATGTCTGTACAGACACGTAAGTCATGTTTTTCCTCGTACACAGCACGTGTTTGTGTCACTGTTGAACCACTGGCAGAGCGAAAGAACCAGACGAGTTCGGGTGAGGCAGGAAATCTGAATTTATTATTTAATTCTAAAACTTATATAGACTTTCCAAAGGTCGTCCGGATTGGGTCAATTCATAACCTCCCCTTAGGCCGATAGGCCAGGTAGAATGTCCATCTTTCCAGAGACAGTTTTCAATAACATCCAAGCTTTTGTCTCTATTTACAAAACATAGAAGAAAGAAGAGAAAAGTTCCCGTGGGAAAGGTCTGTGTTACCACATGTTTGCTCCTGGGATTGTTCTAAAGACATTAAAAAAGCAGTGTTAGCGCTGCTGCAGAGAATAGGGTTCAATGGCTGAGATGCATCTCAAATGATTTTCCATTGGCAAAAATCATTTGGGGTTATATATTTTCAGTTTTTCAAATAGGCTGGATCCTGGGGAAAAATAAAAATATTCAAAGATGTTGGTTTTTCCTCTGAAAAATCAGGAAAGAAAACCAGAAAGAAAATCAACAGGTAGTTGTTGTGGGTTTTTTAACAAAACTCTGTACTGATTTGAGTCAATTTTGAATTTAGACTCAGCAGTGAGTAAGGGGCTTCATATTGTAAAGGTGATTACATTTTTCACATGAGTGACAAAACCAAAAGCATGTCAGTATTGTTCTGCAAGGATGGAGTTGTTAGCACTCTGTTCCAATTCCAGTTTGGATAGTTATTTTGTCCTTACGTAGCTTCATCTGCAGTTCGAAATAGATGCAACCTTCAATTCCTATTATAAAGTATTGTGTAAAATCTCTCTATAGTCCCTGCAATTCACCCTAGAGCTAACTACAATTCCTGGGTCTCAAAAGATTCTTGCATGGTATACATTCAATTTGTAAAGAACTTTGTGATCCTTGTGAAGAGATATGACATCACTAAATGGGGATCACATAAAGTGTGATTTCTAGCTAAAACAAGTCAAATGGTAGAAGATTAGACAAACTTTTGATAGAAGGGAAGGGATCAATACTTTACTCTTTAGATCATTTTTTCTCTTCATTCACAGTTCTGTCAGTTACTTGACCAGAACCTTTTGTGTGGATGGAGGTAGGAGATGAAAAGGAGATAAAAAGGGTGACTAAAGAGAGAAAATCTGTTGTAGCTTAATCCTCAGCTGAAAGAGCTGTAACATTCATGAAGTCAGATTGTATCACAGCAGAGGAGAGTATTCCTTCCATCACAAGAAACATCCCTCCTTCATATCTCTCCTTCATATCTCGTGCCTCTCAATACAGGAATACTGCTCTTACTCTGTACACTTTTTCCTGATGTTACACCGGTTGTTAATACATCAGTGAGGTCCCTGAAAAGCCCGGGCATTTACTCCATCGTTAAATGCTTTAAGGTGGGGAAAGAAGAGGGCAGAAAAAGTCGACATACATTCTGGGCTGCTGATGGCAGGTATCGCATTGACTTTGTTATTTATATCAGTGGTTCTAAAAGCCTGTCACCCAAAATACACCTATAGACTCATTTAGAAATAGAATTTTTAAGCAATGCAAAATTACTTGCTTATTTTTTTTTTTCTTCTGTCCCAGTTATCATCTGGGATACTTGACTTATTTTTCAATCTTGAAAAATGGTATTTTTAGATAAAGCTCATTATTTTTCTCCACACGTGTGAAATTTAGCCCCAAGAGAAATGCATGATTTGTGTCCGAAGAAAAATTCTTTTTCTGTGAAATTGCCAGGTGCTTTTACAGTGGTCTTTTTTATGGGCTTCTATGATTTGAATATATTCATTGAATTGTATACTTGATTTTGAATTTGTGTAATGTTTATTGTTTTTACCAACTCCATTTTTTCCCCCCAATTTTTCTTCTAATGCAGTACCTCCAAATATTACAGGTGATTTGAAATGGTTGCCAACATTCTCTTGAACACTGAAAATTATTATGTAAGTACTGATAGTTAAGTGATAATGATATTTAGCTCTCAGCACAAAAACCTGCATCACTTAACGACTTACACTGATTTTAAACCTTTAAGCCAAGGATCCTGAGGCCCAATTCCATAATCCACTGCATAAAAGTAGGTTGGAGATAATCATTACTGGCTGATCAGTAATTGATCACTCATTGATCCAGTTGAGAATCTGAAGCTAATTTGTTTTTGCTTCTTTGCATGTAAAGTACATATTCCTTCATCAATATAGAAATTGTCAATACTTTATTGATTTTGTGTATTTTTTTCTCTTAAAAGAGTGTAAATGACACTCCTGTATCCATTCCCTATTTACATCAATGACAATATCACCACAGAGTTAAAAACTGACAACATCTCACTTTTTTATGTACCTTAAAGGAACAGTTGAGATAATTTTTGTTGACAAGTACCTCACATCAGACATAATGAATTCAACCCGTATTCCCCCAAATCAAAAAGAACGTAAAGATCAGGCTTGGTGATAGGGTAAAAGACATCTCAATTGTAAAAACAGTAATTTAACAAAATGAATAGTTTCAAATGGCACATTTAATTTTCTATGAAATGTGTGCCACCTTTAGAAATGTGTGTTAAAAAGGTGCTGTCATGTATTTCAAATTTGCTGAAAAAGCAAAATGTTTCTTTTTATACAGTACAACCTGAGGAATTAAAAAAGAAAAAAGTGGCATGAAATGCTTTTAATGTTCCAACTTGTCAGTAAACATTCTAAATAATCACTACTTCTAGCCATAAAAATGAATGACAGTTTCACAGCCAGATTATAAATTTGCATGAAGATTATGCAGTTTGAGTAACAATTATAATCTCTCTCATTTTTCAGAGATTTTAATGTATGTCACGAACATGCATATTTCTAGATTTGGTCCAGAGATTTGAAAATTAATTTTCAGAATATTTTCTGTATAATTATAAAATTTTACAAATCTCTGCTTCTATATGCCTGTCCTGTCTTCTCTAAATTTATATAACTTATGTCCATGTAGTTATTCGTTTGACTTAAGTGTCTTTATAGGCAACAGCTATTGAACAAAGATGTTTCCATTATTTTCCCTTTGTAAGATTTCCCTTTTTAATCATAAATTTGTTTGATTTCACATATTTGGGTCATTATGACTGAGTGCAGTGATTTCTAAAATGGCAATTTTAGAGGTGCCAAAAGCCAAGGTTGTCTCATGGTGAAAGAACAATAAGATAGTGAATACTGAGCCAATGAGCACAGTGGAATGCTCTACCTTCAGTGTTGTTTGATGACCTATTTAGGTAATTGTCCTCTAATTGATTGATTAATACAATCAATAAACTGACTCTCGCTAATAATGCCTGATATATGTCTATATTTTCATTTTATAGAAAATTTCAAACATATTTCCCTTCTGACCTCAATTTTACATGTGTTTAAAAAATTTATTTCTCATTTAATTAATTTTGTCTACCCATTGATCATCAAACTATCTCCAGTTTCTTCAATGAAGATTGAGAATGATTGACACCCAGATCTGTGTACAGCACACTCTGTGGAAAAAAACCCGCATAATTCCCTAGAAAACATATTTAGTTTTTAGAATACTGTCTCTAGGACTCCTGTACTTCTGCAAAAAACCTTATTTACTTAATTTCTAGTGCATCCAAGTGGCTTTCGTAAAGATACTGAGCTTTCTTACCAAAAAATACACACTAGAGAGAAAGGTGTGTAATTTATACTATTAGACTATAATTATTATATAAAACTTGCATTATCTATATTACCTAAGTATCAAACATATTACCTTGTATTCGTTAAAAAAAATGGTTTCAAATATCACATTAGAAGACAAGGCTTGGAGGGACACACAAAAAAACCTTACTGTAAAAACAGCTTGCAGTTTTCAATTTAATTTCTTGAGACTCCAAATCTTTCTGCACTGCATTACCATCAAAGATGGTGACATGTATTATTCCTTCTCGTAAGAATATAATGACACAGTGCTACTTTTTTTCCTTTATAAGCTTTTTTTTAGACTATAAGGTAAAGTATGGGTGGCTTTTTGTATTACTTGTCAGTTATTGATAGCAGAATGGAAATGTGAATCCTTCCTGTGCTGCATATTTATTCCTTGAAGGATGAAGATGATGCACATCAGAACAGGGACACTGTCTTAAGCAAGCTGGATCAACTTGGCTGTAAAGTTGCCTGAATCAGCGACTTTAAGCATTGCAGTTTGTGAGGCAAACAATGAAATATCAGATGTTCCTATTTATATTCTGATATCCTGGTTAGCTAAGCATGACTTCTTTTTTTTCTTTCTTTTTTTTTTTTTATTATTTAGTTAATATTGCAAGAAAGTGTATCATGCAAGCCATTAGTTATACATTAAAAGCAGTTTGATGTTTGGGCTTCCTAGTAGTTTGGTAACAAGGCACTTGCTTTGCATTTCCAGAAGAATTTCAGTTCTTCCAGCTCAATTTATACTCATTTGTTCTAGTGTCACATTACCCTTGATATGAAATAACATTTTTCTCTTTTCGATACAGTTCCTCTTGAGATGTCTGCAGAGGGCAATCATAACAAACCTTGGACTTTTGGCAGGCTCAAAGCCTTGTTCTTCTCTCCCACGGTATCTATTTCTCTGTCATATCTATAGCTCTTTTCCATATCTGTAGCAGCAATGATCAGAAGATGATATGTGAAATTTGAAAGCCCTTTAACCCTCCCGTGGTCACAGAAATGCTTCTTTCTCTCTGCAGATGTTGAGAAACCCTTGCCCAATTTACTCAGAGGGATCTTGTTCTCTCTGGATGTGGTGTGGGGGTGTTTTGGTGCTGAGCAAGACGTAGCCCCACAGCAAAAAAAAATCTTCTCTTATACCTGCAATGCAATAATTAACAAGTTTGGGTGATTATAACCTGGCTCAAGTGCATAGTAAAAGGTGGTTTAACTTAAAACCTCACAATTCTGAATATTCTGACCTGAAATTCTGCTGTTATGGGAGCATCCTGATGCCTTTTGATTTTTGTGTACCTAAATTGCTGAGTTATAATTTGTAAGAAAATGGGAGTTTTAGAATGGAAGTAAAACATAAATAGATGTGATTAATTTCCAGTGGAGTCATTCTTGTACTGGGCATATTTCTTTTACAGTTGCAGAAACCTGAGCTGCTTGGGTTCAGGATATAATTTAAATGGTTCATTTGAGTGCCAATGTGGGTGAAGAATAAGGTCTCAGGAAGGTCTGCCAATGGAGACTGCCACTCAGGGACAGAAATAGTATTTAACAAGTACAGGTAGGGATCTTTAGAAAGATATCTTTGAAATAATTTTCAACATAATATGAACAAAATTGAACAAACCCAATTTATGCAAATTGCATATTATTCTGCTCTGTGTAATGTGTACGTTACACTGATGAAGACTCTGTGGTCTCATCACCACACTGAAAATTTTATCACTGATTAGAGTACGGCCAAGATTTTTTCAGTAGTCCAATCTAGGTTCATTTACAGCTATTGTGAGACAATAGATGCTCTCATCCTTTCATTAGTTTGTAACTCTCATCATGTGAGTGTGACCAAATTATTTGAAACAGACATGCTTATCCAGAGATAATGCAGGGTAGTATTCTGGATAAATTCAGTGAATACAATGCAGATTTGTTATGTATCTATGTAAAAACATTTTAAAATATTAGTAAGTAATATGTGTAAAATGCAATTTCCCAGGTTTAATTTCTGAAAGACTAGCATAGATCATGCATAAAATTTTCAAAATGAACTCCTTTAAAATATTTAATTGTAAAAATGAACATTAAAAATACACTAACATTTACAAAATGTTCTTGGATTTTGTTTTCTTCTTTTATTTTGTAAATTTTACAGTGAAAAAATGAGAAAAGGCATTTCTGTTTCTAATCCCCACTTGAGTCTTTGAGACTGCTTTACCTACTTAAAAAAGAAAATTAAAATAAGTAATTAGATGCTATGTATGTATGTATTTATTTATTTAAATAAAAACTGTATGATATTCCATTAAGGAAAAAAAGCAGTGAGGCCACTTTACCAAACATTCAGAAATATAGCATGAAATAAAGTCAAAACTGTACCTACTTAAATATTAATGTAAGGAAGATTGTGATTGTATGTAATAACAGCTGCACAGCTGTTTCATTTTAGTTGACTTTAAATAGGATCTGTAAAGAATGAAGCTTCATAAAAATGTTTGTTCATCCATTTTCTTCTGATTTTTTTTTTAGATAATCAGTGTCTTAATTTTATGACTTTGCGGGATATATAAAAGTCTCAGCAAATGTTGATATTTCCTCCTGCCATTTAAGAAATGAATTGTGGTTTAGAAATAATAATAATGCTAATAACAAAAGAGTAATTTTAGAAAATGTTGGGAAATTTGGTATAGTGGGGCTTATTTTACCTTTTTTTAATGGCAAAACCAATTTGGATAGGTGTAAGCAAAACCTAAGGAAAATAAACTGATTGAAGAAAACTAGATATAGTCACAGAATGGTTGAGGTTGGAAGGGATGACTGTGGGTCATCTGGTCCAACCTTCCTGATCAAGCAGGGCCATCCCAGAGCTCAGGGCATCGGATTATGTCCAGATGATTCTTGAATATCTCCAGTGAAGGAGACTCCACTCTCTTTGGACAATCTGTACCAGTGCGTGATCAACCAAGTAATACAGAAATTCTTCTTCATATTCAGGTGGAACTTCCTGTGCCCATTCCCTCTTGTCCTATCACTTGGCACCACTGAGCAGAGCCTGGCTCCATCCTCTTGGCACCTCCCTTCAGACACTGATAGACATCAATGAAGTTCCCTGTCAGCTGTCTCTTCTCGAGGCCAAACAGGCCCAGCTCCCTCAGCCTTTCTTTGCAAGAGAGATGCTCCAGTCTCCCAATCATCCTTGTTGCCCTCTGCTGGACTAGGATGAGGCATGAATGATTTAATGGCAGAGGAAATACAACGCTATAATGGCCATATAAAAAATCCTTTAGTGATGTGCTAGCAAATGGGGAAATAAGACTTTAAATTTACATTTCATTAAAATGAATCAGTGTATAAAAGCACACAATTTTGATGAGTATGAAAATAGTGTTTTCAATAGTCTGGTTAAACTTGTTTATCACAGGTATACTGTAGATCAGCTAATGACTGTGGAATTCATGATACTTTATTCTTCTATTCTTCATATTTATTTGGATATAACTTTTGAAAGTGAGGTCATAAATGTTTCCTTTACTTAGTAAAAGACATCTCTTTGTTTTTTATTCAGTAGCTATGCTGCCATTAAAACAATGAAAAGCCCAATATCTGCAAGGTATAGATGAGTATGTACAATAAAGTATGCACCATGAATTATAATTTACTAATCATACTCCAAGCTTAGGATAAAGTTTGCATCAAAGCAGAGCCAAGGTAAAGATAAAATATATGATGCATGGGTGAACTCAAACAGAGAATAAAGCAATAATCCCAAACCAATTATACTTGAAGGTGCAAGAATGAAATCACATAAAAAGTATTGCTTAATAAAAAAATGAAACATCATGTAAGTAAGAGAACATGCAGTTTATTACCTGGATATTTTAGGAGTAGGATTTCTTGAAAGATATTGTTGCTATTGATCTGTTTCTTTCGAAAAATGTAATGCCACTCATCTATTCTAGATCAATTTAATCCCCTTTGTTTTAGGAATTACGATACTGGAGTGAGAGGGCCAGACCTCTAACTTGCCCAGTATTTTCATTCTGACCTTAGGAAGGATACTGTTTACTGTATCTGTAACTATAGAAAAAAAAGTGTGAGAATTTCTCTGTTGCATAATCTAGAAAAATTTTCTCTATTTCTTTCTCTTCCTCTAGGTCTTAAGATGACTTCTGCTGGATAGAAAGCTCTTAGCCTTACTCCTGAAGTTTTATACATATTCCAAAATAAATTTTAATGACGCTTGTAAGAATTCTGAGTGTTGATCAGAGATATATGTTCTTTTTGGATCTCTAAGATTTTGGCCTCAGTAACTTTGAGGCACACTGTCTTCTATTCTGCTATGTGGAAGAAAAAGTATTTATGATTAATTTACCATTCTTTAATTAAATTATTTCCTGTCTATTTTTTACATGAAATGGATATGAGAAGCTGCCAATCATTTCCAGACTATCAGTGCATATATTTTTATTCTGATGGGTTTACATTAAAGCAAAGAGTAACCTTTTTCTATCACCTTTTTAAGTAGAACAGTTCCAACCTTACTGAGCATTTTTCCATTCCTTTGATAATTTCTCTGAATTTTTTGCCGAGATTTGAACTTCCTTTTCTGAACCTCTGCCAGTTCTTTAACACTTTTTTGAAACCCTGGGATCAGTGCTGCACATATTATTCTGCAGGAGATGACATTTTAGATGGATACGTGGTAATTTCTTGACTGTAATGGCACATTGAGCAATTGATGTTTTTTATTTCCTCTTTTTCTCTCTCTTCATTGTCACTTTGGAAGGCACAGTATAACTTGCTCCAAACCCTGTATATGAGTACCACACAGAAATTGAAGGGAGATATGATCACTCTTTTTTATTCTCTTCCTTCACATCAGTGTTGAATTCAATTACTGCTGTCTTTGAAGTTTTCTGGTCCAGTTAGAAAGAATACCCACTCCTTTGAAAAGTGATTTGGTTTGGGGAGAAGTGCTGGGGTGGTGGCTGAGGCGCTGCTTTCCTCTGAGAGTGGAGCCATGCTAGGAATTGGCAAGGACAGGTGCCAGGAAAGCCCCTCACTGCAGGCACTTTTAGACCCTTTAGTGGCGTGTAGCTGGTTGGTGTGACAATCTCTGGTTCCCTGCCCTAGATTAAACCCCCATGTCAAGGGGGTTAGAACTAGATGATCTTCATGGTCCCTTCCAACCCAACCCAGTCTATAATTTAAGGGAAAGAAGGAGTTTTCCCTTTTGTCAGACTTTTATATGTGTTTTATAGGAACTTGTTTCAGCAATCATCTGGGGGGTTTCCTCACAAAATTCCCTTCTATTGCAGAATCTCTAGATGTAGGCAGTATCCTTAATCACTGCAGCCTTCCTCTGGAGTGTTTTCATTTTAAAGGCTTTTAATCTTTTATTTTAAAGGCCCTGTTCTGTGATCAGATGCTGAGGCATAATTTATGCATTGAGGGGCGTTAACATCTTGTGGATGGGACACTGAAGAATTGCACACCATCTGTGTATCAGATGTATAGCTGATTAACTTGGTGGAAGTAGCCTTACAGGGTAATTGCTTTGTAGTCTGAGTTCCTAAGTATGTGTGTGTAAGGGCAAGAGGGAAAAGAGAAAGGGATGAAGAGAAGTTGTAGG
Source organism: Atrichornis clamosus (assembly GCA_013400975.1). NCBI lineage: Eukaryota > Metazoa > Chordata > Aves > Passeriformes > Menuridae > Atrichornis > Atrichornis clamosus. The sequence continues at coordinate 391,546 of WBMZ01005805.1, forward strand.
GAAAGAGAAGATTTAGACTGAATGTGAACATAACTGCATCCTAAAAGCTGGGTGTTTGCTATATTAGAGGGTGTGGCCTTAGTCAGGAATGCAGTCTCCAAACCTGTGCGTTGAGTTTGCTCTAAGTAGTTAAAGCAGAGACCAAAAATTATCCCTCACTGTAGCCTATGTTCTAGGCCTAGTCCTCTTGCTTCACAAACATCATATGGAGTTGGCTTCCAGCTATATTCTGTGATGTTTGTGGGTTTTGAGACTCTTCTGTGTTGCTGTACTTCTTAAGTTGAATTTAGGAAACTAAGTCAGAGGTATGGACTTCATTAAAGGGAGTAAGCAAGAAAAATTAGATATTTCAGTGCTCTGAACTTTAAATCTCTCTTAGATTTGGATCTAAGATCTGTATCAGATCTAAAGGCTTTAGATAATAATAAATTCTACATGAATAGTCATAATTGGAAGAAAATGTCATGGGAAATATACACACAGAGTCCAAATTTCTCAACCATTTCAGACTAATCCTACAAATTTGGAGATTACCTAAAAATGAAGTATAAAATTTAGGCTGCTATACAGGTTCTTTCAAGTTATTTCTTCACTCCTCTTCAATATTTTATGGTATATGTGATCTTGGGAAATATATTTCTTTTTAAGTGTAGCAACAGTATTTCAAAGATGCTTTACTTTTGTTTGCTATCCCTTTATTTCTAGGCATTTGGACAGAGAAGCCAAGTTGCGGGTCATGCATTACACACACAAGCCAGGTAATAAAACCAACCTTCTTTTTCGTTTTATTTTTCTTTTTTTTTTAAATGTGTTCTGTTGTTGTTGTTGTTGGTTTTTGGTTGGTTGGTTGGGGCTTTTTTTTGTCATTACTGTTTTAGCTTTGTTTCTTTCTGAAGTACTAAGCTGTTCATGAATTCTAAAACCTAATCTTCTGTAAGTGTTAGTAATGAGACAGTGCAGCAGAGAGGCATGGCTTCTTCCCATGAGGTTTTGCTTTCATAATGAATTAAGTCGTACGAAGTGTGGAATCTGAGATAAGGCATGAAATTTTTAGATGGTGCCAGCTGGAATAACTCCATTAAAATCAATGGAAAGACACCAGTTTTCACCACCAGCTTGTGACTCACTCCCAGGGGAAATAAAATAGTTGATATAAATGTTTCAGTCATGAACCTTTTAGAGTGAACTATTGACGTGGCAAGGATAGTTTCTGGTATTCAAAATCTAAGACAATTTGGGGTGTTATATTCTGGATGTGATAGAATCCATTGGTTTTCTCTCTATCACCCAGTATCACTTTGAACTCGGCTCTTATCTGAGCTTTTTTAGAAAGTAGCTGAATAGTAGTGAAGTTTCTTAGGGCTGTGAGGAAACTGTTGTCTACTGCACAGCATTAGGATGAATTCCTGCTTTTCTTAAAGACTCATGCAGAGAAGAGGAAAATCAAATCTTTTCCCCTTCATTCCTCACAAAACATATTGAATTGTACTACAGAGTCTTTTGCAGCAATATGACTATTGATAGATACTGTAACTACTAAATTCAGTAAAACCATTTATGCTGATAAATATGCATATCATTTTCTGTCTTTTACTCTAAGGTGGGTGTGGGATGCTTTTTTCCAAACTGAATGTGGCAATAGCAACAGCCAAATCTGTGTGTGAGGATGTATGAAAGGAAAGATGGGGAAGCAGCTGTGGGTTTTTAAGAAATCACTTTTGGATTTTGCAGACTCCTACTGTGAGCTCAGGAAGACCCCAAGCAAACAAAATCTAGAATAAGAAGCAGAAACATTTACCTACTTTAACCTTACTCTTTAACATCATGACAAGAAGGGAGAAAAAATAGGCAGGTAAGAGGCAAAGCAAAATTATCTTGTCCCTTTACTGGGAAACTGTGATAGACTTTTATGAATCCTGCTTATATAAGATGTGAAAGTGTTCCATTTCATGGACAGCCTGGTTTCCCCATTTACACTACCCTTGGATCAGTGCAGAAGCAAGTTTCTCACTGTGGAGTTCTATTAATGAGGCTGTTGTTAAGCAAGTAAGCTCAACTGTTTTCCTTCCAAATTAAAAAGGGAATATTTCCACGGGCTAAGATTTGCCCTCTACCTAGGCACCTTAAATCTTATCAAGTTACAACTTATCCTCTACCTTTTTTAACTATTACAGTGATGATAAATGGACTTTAAGCAGTTTTAAAATATACCCCATTAACTTTAATATATACTAAACTTTGCAGTAGAATTTTACTTTTCTGCCTTTAAATACAGTTGTATTTTTCCCTATGATGAAGCTTTTCTGTTGAAGAGAATAGTGGCACTAGAACACAAACGATTTTATTTTTCCTGAATTCTTATACTTATTGAAATAATAAGTTAGGATCATAGGGCACTTCGTACTGGAAAGGGCCTCAGGAGACATCCTCATGCAATTTCCTACTCGAAGCAGTATGAGCTATGAGGTGAGACCAGGTTGCTCAGGGCTTTATCCAACCAAGTCTTGAAAACCAGAAACAAAATGGTAAGAACTGAATATGAATAGCAAGAACTTGAAAGTTCTTGATATTGGAGAAATTATAAACCCACAATTATTAGATTAAAGATATTAGGAGGTGCCTTTTTGCTTATTCACTTTAGCACCTGTTTATGGCTCTATTGTCTTTAAATTTATCTGAATTATTTTTTTTTAATCTGCTGCCTCCAAGAGACTTCCGAGGCAACACATTTCTGAAGTTCACTTCCTGCTGTGCAAGCATTCTTTCTTTTAACTGTTTTTAACTGCTATGATAAATTCATTAAGTGCTGGCTGTTTCTGTTTGGGCTTGTTCAATAAACAGTTCTGCATTCACTCACCCTTGTGATTTTACAGACCTTCAAGCATACACCTTCATCCTTCTCTTCGCAGCAAAGAATCCCAGTCTTTTTTCTCTCTCCCTGCTAAGGTAATTACTCATTTTCCTTACCTTCTTAGCTCCATGATGTTTTTCTTAAGGTGCAGAAGTGCCCACAGTACTGGAGATGTTTGTGTGGAAGAGGCTGCTTAGACCATGCCTTGATGCCTGAAGTCTGCCAGAGATGGATGTGTAAACCATAGCTTTTAAATGATGGGAATGGAACTGACAGGAACTCTAAGGTTGTGGTGTGACTAAAAAGGAAATTCACTGTTGATCTTAATGGTGGTGGTGGACATCCAGTTTATCTGGATGTCTTACTTGCTTTTGGGCTTTTTTTTTTTTTTTTTGCTTGTTCTCTTCCCCTGCATCATTGAATGTGCTTGTATTGTGATCACTAATGAGTTAGTAAATATCTATGAGGGCAAACAATTAGTATTTGTGATGCTGTTGCACTAAGAGTAAGGCAAAAGTTTCAGAAAGAAAACGAAACTAAGAAAAAGTTTAATATAAATTTCAGGACACCTGAGGATGACTTACAAATCCACATTCACTGTTTATCAGGAATGAGAACCTCACTGGGGTATGCCCTACATCTCATCAAACTCTTGCACTTCTTTTTTGTTCTGGCACAGGAGGACACAGGTTAGGAGATACGGCTGGTGCTTGCTTGAATGTGGCAGGGAGCTGACAGATGCTCCTAAGTCTGCTAGAAAAATATTCCTGCCTGTCTGGTTCACACTGTTCAGGTATGTGACCAGAAGACACTCCTCATGAGAGAAACTGGTTAGTACCTAACTTAAATTGCTAATTTAACCGAGCAATCAGAAGTACTCAGTTTCCCCTGCCTTCTTAAGTCATCTGGGCATCTTCTAAAAACACAGCTAAATGGCTTTTTGTCAGACACCATCTCAGAGAGGTACTAGTCCAGGCATTTAAGATTCATTTCACCTCATCAAATATATTCTTCTGCTGCAATAGCTGAACAAAAGCTAAGGGAAATGAAATAATATGTAAAAGAAATTTTGAAAGTTTGAAGCCAGACTTGATTCATGCGAGTAATACAAGTTTCCTCAGACTGTAGTGACTTATTTTAACTGGAATTGGAGAATATTGCTTTTTAAGATATAAACTGTCATGTTACATGAAACTTTATTTCCTAGTACCAGCAGTGATTTTATTGACAATTGTTCAAAGAGGTTTTCTTTTTAACTGCCTCCTCAGTCATCACAAGACCATTCACTGGAAAAGGTGGCTGTAATTTTTTGTGATAGCTCACATTTATTTTTGCTCAATGATGAAAATAATGAATTATTTTCATGAAATATTCATGTCAAAATATGTTTTGTGGAAGCAGAAAGGTTTTTTAATTCAGATTTCTCTGTATATCTCTCCTTAGAAAACAACTTTGTGAATTTTCCAGTCAGAAACTTTCCAAGTTGATACAACTCTGAGCAACATGTTACTTTGGTAACAAGAAATGTCTTATTAAGCATAAGACCAATATGAGGACTTCTGGTGTCAACAAACCTACAGTCACAGGCAAACAAAAAAAAATCATTCTGAGCACATTCATCACTACATATATGTCTTCTAGACTAACACTGGACATTCAGGAACTGAGTCATCCTTTCTTGGAAATTTTGCTAAGATTTTCTTCAAATTAGGTAAGACATGATTTGGTATACATTAGTGCCAATTTAACAAATATTTAGTTATGGTATTTACTTATGGATAAGTTGCTAAAGGGAAGCCTTTAGAGATGCAGTATCTCACTTTCATTTCAGTCCCTGAGGGACAGGAAGAAACTCATGCATAATAACTATCACTTTCATAAAGCTAATGAATTCACACTGCTTGTAAATAATAATTGTGTGTGAAATGTGAAAATATGAAGTAGGAGATTAACAATTTGTAAAAGCACTGACAAGGGCTCTGAGAGAAAAATATAATTCCATTTTCTAAACAACATTTTCAAGTTGCTCTTTCATTCTACTTCTTTGGGATGAGATAGGAAATAGTAACCTCCCTGAGACAGTTGGGTGTTATGATACATTATCAGATTACAAAAATAAAATGAGGAAACAACCCATTAATCCTCTAGATTATTCTGTGTAGGTTAGCTCCTCTTTGTTCCTGCATTTAGATTACATTTTCATCACTATCCTAATTCTTTCCCACGTGTACTGGGTACTTTTAACAAGATGTTTTAACCACAAAGTTTAAGTAATGCCATTTTGGTAAGAGTTCTGAGAAGAGTGTAGAATTTTGACTCAGTTCTCCTGTGCTTGTTTTGAAAAGTCAAATTCAGAAACAACTTCAACACATTTTGACTTTATGCAGCTAGGGGCAAAAGTTTTGTTCCAACCTTCAGTTAGCCTTATCTTGGTACCATCAAAATAGATTATGTCAGTCTCTTAAGTGTATCCAAAGTATCACTGCACAGGCTCGAAGTCAGCTGAAGTGAAGTGGCACTCTGGCACGCCTCTGCCATCAAGTCTTCACTCACACTTCATTGCCACAAAGTGGAAATTGTAGTGACATCTCTGCCATCAGTCTGTCGTTAAGGGATCCCCTTAGCTGCTAATCCAGAGAATTTTTATAACTCCTTTGCACGTTCGTACCGTGCAGCATATCAGGATAAAGATCATAACATTTTTCCAAAACAGGGCTCAAGCACTTTAAAATCGGCAATGGATACATTTTCTCTAGGCATTATCTTCTCTTTTGTCAAACAATATTGTAGTTCCACTACTGTAATGTAATACTATTTTATAATGCATATAATATCTGCAACACTCTATCAATATATATTTTATGAGAAAAGCTCATATATGTAGCTTTTTTGCCTTGTAGAAGCAGAAAAATCCCCCTACTTCAATATTTTTAATCTGACTCCTAATTAATAAGTAAATTGCATTGTGTTTCACAATCCTAACAAAAATAACTGTACTCTATAACTTCCTTGTAGAAGAAAAAAACCTTCCTTACTTGAAAATACACTAGTCATATAAAGACAAGGAAATGTTTAACAGGAAATTTAAACGTAATCATAAAAATGTGAAAAATGTGGGAGTGATATGTAGCACATATGCATGGATAGAAATTTCCACCATCCGTAAAACTGGTGGTATTTCATGGAGCATACATGTCCTGAGTTGATGAGAACCTTTCTCCAGTAACAGCTCACTAGTTGCATCAACTCTTGCAACTAATCTTCCTCAAATTCTCAAAAGATATCTGGCCATAATCTGCATGTCTTCTTAGCAGGCTTTTATTAATGCCCAAAGTACCTTCTGCATTCTTTCGACTCACCAACAAAATTAAACCAGTGATTAAGTTACCAACTACCAGCACATCCATACAGTGAAACCCCTTGTGTTGTGGTTCACTTCATTTATTCACAGTAAAATTATTAATTTGCAGTAGCACTTCATCAAACTCATCATGGAACTAAAATTAAGAATAGCTTTGGTGAGATCCAAAGAAATATTAAGGACATCAACCAATTACTGATTTAACTACACCAATCAAAGTAAAAGTTAAAATCAAAGATATTCACGGGGACATTTCAATTAAAAAAAGAAAAAAGTTGTTTGATTTGCTGTACTTCTAGGGTTTCTGTAATTAAAAATGACAAATAAAATGGCCAGAAATTGCTTTACTTACAGTATTCCTGTCAGTCAACTTGAATAAGTTTCTTTTGTCTGTCCTCTATTGGGCCACTTTGACTTGCTAATTTGGTGATATTTAGAGTGGAGTGGATGAAAAGATAACAAAGAAAAATGGAAATCTAGAAAATGAAGACAAGGAAGACTCACATAGCCTGATAGTGTTTTCAGACATTTGGACTTGGCTAGATTACAAAGCAATGATTTCTCTATAGAAATAAATATTTGAAAGTCACATTCTTGCATACAGTAAGTCCATAATGTTGGTTATCATAAATTTATTTTATCTGATTGAATTGAGCACAGGTCCTGAGTAATTTCTCTGGCAAGGAGGTAAAATTATCTCATTTGTGGCTACTTTCATTTCACACTACTGGTAATTTAGTGTAGGCTGCAGCAATCCTGAAATTCTTCTACATAATTCTCCAAAATCTTGACTCGCTTTATGACTGGGGACCTGAACAACTGCTCCAGAGCAACTGTTTTCTCCCTTATGAGTGCATAAGCCAAATTATAAATGAAAAGTTGGGCTATGAAATTGCATTTTTCTCTCAGAGTAGCCAGAAATGTTAAATGTTCAAATTCATATAATCATTATGTGTAATTTTAAATACAATAAAGCAGATGGCTTAGAACAGAACCAGCCTCTTTTGGTTGTTGGACTTGCTAAAAGAAAAATGTCAATTGATATTAGTGCAGGGAAAATTTAGCTTTGAAATTTGATTCCTTTGTTGCTTTACTTATCTCTTCAATTAGGAAAATATTTCAAAAAATTAATCGTTTTTTTTGTAAGCTTACTTTTATTCCAGCCAGATGATGTGTACTTTGACTCTATGATTAACAAGTACTTGTTTTGTTAGAGTACAGATAGCACTATTTTTAGAAAAGTGGCTGCCATTAATAAATGATCCAGAAACACCAATTCCAATGCTAGCATTTCTAAAGAATGGATGCAGTTTGCCTGTAGGTAAAACTGTCTTTGAATTTTAAATTTGATAAGAACATTAATAGAAAATAATTTTGCTCACATTTCATCCTGGAATCTGATTGTTCAACATGTTAATTCTAAAATGTAGTATTAACTTCAATTTTGATGTTCCTTATTACCAGTTATGCTATAATCACTGTACATATCTATTAGTGGAAAGGCTCAGATTGAGGTTTCTTTTGCTCTTAGAGAGAATGTAACCTTGCAGCTACAGCTGAGCAGTTTGACATAGAAACCAAGTAATTTTAATGTCACAGAATAGGAGATACAGTTGAAGACAAAATATCCTTACTCTATAATCTAATGGAAACTATTTCTTGTGACCTGTTAAGTATTTAAATAAAAATACATGGCCTCATCCAAGGACTTCTGAAACCAATGACTTTGGATTTCTCCCCTGCCTTTTGATGATGTCTTGTTAATGAAAATGAGCTCCCTTGTTCCACATGATAAAGACCAGTGGATTGGTGTCTTTCACTTACTGAGAAAAGGCCTTGAAAAGAATCATAAGTGTTTGGATTTTTTTTTTGGTTGGTTGAGGTTTGTTTTGCTTTGTATGTTTGTTTGTTTCTTTTGGTATTCATATATTTCTGTGAGAGGAATGATTGAATTTTATGTTATTTAGATAATAACGATCACACGTAGGACTTCAAGTATTTTGTGGCTTATGGAATTTTTCTTTCACCATTTCATAATTATAGAAAAATATGGTGGGATGACTTACAGAAGGTTGCTCTGTAAGTTAGTGATACTCAAGTGAAAAGAAGCTGTGCAGATACAACAGATCACATTAAGGGAAAACCAATGTAAGAATATCTTGTTATTTCTTCTTTTCATCAAGCCATATGTGTGCTTTTAGAAATACTATATACAAATCTGACACCTTCCCAGTAGAGTTTCAACTCTGCAATGGACAACATGAAGAGAAGAGGATAGAGAAGCTATGAGCTATCAGTCTATTTGATTTTATGTCGGCTGTCCAGCTAGCTATTTAGAAAGATTGAGACACATATAGACATATGAATCTCCCTTTCCTAAGAGGACTTAATTGAGGAGAGTGTCAATATATCATAAACAACTAAATAGACAGCCTAATTTTACTTGCTTTCAGTCATCACTTTCTTGAGAACAGAACTAGCTTCAACAGGCCAGCTGAAAGCATCATGTCTCAGGGGAGAAAGTTGAGGCAACTCAATGGATGAGAGCAAGTAAATAGATGAATAACTAAATAAGGAAAATGAAAACAGGAATTTTCACTGTGTGGAATTGTGATGTGTTTTCCCTTCTCTTCAGACATAAAGGGACAACAGAACTCTGTCTTATTTCTGGGAATGTCAGTGCATTTGTCTTTGCATTTGACAGCCAAAACAATACAATCCTTTTTATTACATTACATCAACTCCTTGAGGAAGAACCAGGGCTCTATTAGATCACTCAGAAATGCAGCAGTGGGAATGCATGTGCTGTAAAGTTCAGCCATGTCCTGCTTCAGACCCGCAGGGTCTCTCTGCAGCTCTCACCCAGCAGCAGACATGAGAAAGCTTTTCTTATCCAGAATCTGCATAAGGTGGAACCCCATGAGCAGCTGCCTTTGATGAGACGTATTTATATGAGAACATTTTTCTCCTCTCACTCTTTCTCCCCTGCCTAAACAACTGCAGCTCAGGCAGCTGTATTTCCTGGCTATTCTCTTTGTTTTCCTTCCTTCAGAAGATCAGAATGGACTGCTGCTAACGAGTAAAACCTTTGCAGATCTTTTGCAAAGAGTGGAGTGCTGTAGGCCAGGTGTTTGTTTTACCAGTGCTAGTCCATAGGGCTGCTCCCAACGGAGCCAGCAACAATCAGGTCAGTCTCTGCCTTTCAATGCTGGTTGTGGTAGTCAAAGAGACTTGCTGGGGAGTTCTGGATAATGTGAACCTGTGCTTGGTAAAAGTGTAGGATTGGGACCTTACATATGCAGGAACATAAATGTGGAAATTTATTGTAACTGTGGCTGGCAGCCATGCATTCTGGTAGTTTGCAACTTGCTGCTGAGGACTTGAAATGTAAAGAATTCCATATTAAATAATGACATTCCTTCACAATATAGAGTGGATCACTCTTACCAGACATGCTGGTGCTACTGGAACACCGAATAAGAATATGTGAGGCTAGGTCTTATGGCCTGTGTCTGTATCACAGAGGCACAAGGAGACATGTAGAGTGCCAAGATGTGCTTTTTCCACAAATATTTCAAGCAAATGTTCTGTTTCACATCTTTCTACACATATTGGCAGGCTGATATAGACTCAGGTGAGGATGCTGCTGAGGCTTGCAACAGCAATAAAGAGAAGCAACAACTGAGGGACTTTTTACTCAATAAGGAATGAGGTGAGCTAAAATAGAAGCTCAGGACTTGGGGATTAAATGTATTAGACTTAGTTATTAACAATCTATGTCTTTGAAAGCTGAGAGATCATCTTACATTTATGTTAAAAGGTTTGTTACATTACCTCTAAAATGTCATGCTGTGTATTTGTGAAGGGAACGTAACTAGAAGAAAATCACTCATAAAAGAGTATTTCTAAAAATATATACCTGTAACTTGGGCACAGAAAGAATTTCTGGCAATTTAGCAAGAGAGAAAGAGAAGGGTGGGGGAACAGACTCTTACGACGAGATTTAATAACTGAAGTTATACAATAGACTGATTTTTATGGTTCAGTCATAAACCCTTGAATGCAAAGGTTTAGAAAGGAAGTGCTGACACTCTCTTAAACACTGTAAAACATTTTGTAATGGTACCAAATTTCTGGGATTTCCTTATAAATATATATGTTTTGATAGCTAAGCCTTTTGTAAAGAAATAGTACAGATATAGTAAGAACTATAGATAGAGAAAGGTAGCTTTTTCTTTGCTCCAGTATAATAGGTGTCAGTAACTTTCTAGCAACATACTGTAAGTAACCACAGTAAAACTCTTGACCTTCTGCAGTTCAGTTAAAACTTTCAAAGTGAATTACACTTTAAAAAACACCCCTTTTAAAAGAAAAGCTACTTACAGTGTTATTTGACGTAATTCTGCTGACTATTGATTTTTTTTCTCATTATGTTCTCATTCTTCCCTTCTCTCACAAGAAATGATTTCTTGGTTCAGAAATGAAACATCCATAAGTGCCACATTTCTTAGAGATGAGTTTGTGTGCTTTTAGATAACCATAATCATTCCGTCCATGCACCAAGCTTGTATTATTACTTATAGTTGTAAAATCATAAATTTGAGCCAGATGTTAAATACAAAGAAATACTAATTTATTGTTATGAACCTGATCTCAACTCATCTCCTTTGAAAAAAAATCTTAGTAAGTAAGGATTTCAAAATATAAAGTCGTATTAAACTGCTGGGGTTTTTTTGTTTGTTGGTTTGTTTTGTTTTTTTTTTTAATTTTTTTAGTACTGTACATTTTAATCTACTGCCATTCTATTATTGTTAAGTTACAATTTAAAAACCTCATGGTCTATTATGGATAACACATAATGGTCAAGTTTAAATTTTTTCTTACCTGCAAAGTTGAACCTTTCTAAAGATTGTTACTGGGAACTGTTGCAGGATCTCCAATCCAATCAGTAACTTCTGATTCATGACAGCCTTAATCCTTTCTACAAGTATTGTGGGAAACTGTTTAGAAATAAAGAACCATTATCATCAGCCTGTCCCATCTTTCCACAGTAATGACTGATTATACCCAGCCTGGGATGAGCACATAACACCTTTTTCTAAAAGCAAGATGCCTCCTTTTAAGGAAGGAACTAGAGTCTAGTATTCACTGAAGTAGGTATACAATGAAAATGATGAAGGTATGTCGTGGTTTTGCTAGA
>WBMZ01005806.1:0-144390 GCA_013400975.1 Atrichornis clamosus
TCCCCTTCCCCTTCCCCATTTTTTTTCATTTTCTTGGAAAAGCTGTTTTATTAAAATTTCATTTGCTTTCTTAATTTTTCCTCCTCAAATTACCTTGCTCTTATTTGGATCAGATTCAAAGATTGAAATTCTACCATGGGAAATAAAATAGAGTTTTGGATACTGATTGAATTTTGGACCACATTCAAGAGTTTTTGAGTTGGTACCCAAGAAAAGTTCTGTCTTCTAGTGCGGCAAATTTTCTTTGTATTAATTTTTTATTGTGACAAAACACAAGAGTCATCAATAGCATTCCTGGAAGATGTTTAGGAAGTAATTTTTCCTCCACAGAATTTGGTCTGATCAATTCAGTAGAAGAGAGAATATATACTCCAGGGGAAGTTGCTGTCAAGAGAAGTCAAAACAGTCCTCGAGGTGCTTAGAAAGCATAAAGAAGACAGCTGAGAAGATTTCAGTAGTTATATACTGGGATGTGAATGAGATAGTCATGACGCTATAGAAAAAAGATTAAAAAGTGGAATGGAAGTGGCAGGTTCACAGAGCAGGTTGACAGAAAGGTTGTATGATGCTATAGTCTTAGAGGAAATGACCAAGATTTAGGAGATCTTGACTGACTTGTTGGTTTTCATTTAAAATAAGTTTTATTCTCATAGTTACAGGGCATCTAAGTGACTCTAACCTGAGCCTAAAATGGAAGGAGACATGATCCTAGGTAGGCCATTCATCTTTGCCAAAGGGATAAACAGGTTCCAGAGACTAGGCTGTAGCCCTGGGTTTGTGTTCTTGCCACTGGTTGTGTAGGGAAAGTTACCTGCTTTACATCTAGCTGCCAGGGAATACCATTTCACCTCTCAGTTACATTAAACCCACGATTTCCCTCTCTGAAATAAGCTGGCTGTATATTGCTACCATTCCTTGAGGTCAGATCGTGTTGAAGTTGGAAACTGGACTGAAAGCTGCAGAGACCTGATTGCAATCTGTAAATAAGGGTACACTAACTTGATTAACTTTGGAAGTTGTTTTCCTTTTTTTCCTTGTTGTTATTCATCTAATTAAGGTAATTGTAGTTAATTGAAAAGGCATGATTGGTTTAATTAGATCTGAAGATGCAACAAGAAAATCACTAACGATGAAGATGGAATTGATTTGACAGAAACTATTCCAAACAAAAGTGTAGTCTGAGCAGTATGGATCTCTTTAAAGAAAAGCATTCAAGAAACATTGTCTTTTTTTTTTTTTCAGAAACTATGAACAGATGCAGGACTGTTGTACTGAAAATAAGAAGAAATAGTGTTGATTTGATAAATCTGTCCAGCTTTGCCACCTCATATAATGAGCTTCATCTTTCTAATTGTACTGCCAGCTGCTTTAGTTTTCAAGAGATGGCGGTATGGAAATTTTATACTGTTTAGGGAAGTAGGCTGTACCCAACACTGAGCTCTAGGAGGGTCAGGGTATATTGAGGGAAAGCTCAGACCACATTAAAATTCATTGGATTTTTAGATAACATGATGTCCCTTGATTTGATAAGTTCCCTTTCTAATAAATTTTTATACAGAAAACTAATGAATTAAAATGCCCTGGTTGTTGTCCCACAAGAAATTAGGCAACAGGGCTTTGTTCTTTGGTACCATCAGAAAAAAGTCCAGATTGCCTCCATGGGCCTCATGGAAGGAGCCTTTGAAAACTTTTGGAGGAGAAACAGCAACGAAATTAGCATAATTATTACTCAGACAAGTTGGCCAGAAATCATATTGTCTGAGAAAACATTTTAGCAGCTTGACTTTGAAAGTTCATGGCTTTTCTGAAGAGTCAGTTTTACGATTAATGATCTACAATCTGTTTCTGAGGAATTAAAGATATTTCTCAGTGGAAATGAGGTAAAAATGCAGATGTTAGCCATTGTCCACTCCAAATAATGTTACGAACTGTACAGGGTCTGGTTTGTGCAAACTCTCATAGGAGCACAAGAAAAAAATGAGAATAATTGTCACAAGATTATATAAAAAAATTCATTTTTGTTAAATAATTCAACAAAAGGGAAACTAACAAAAATATTTTTTCATCCTCTGAAAACTATGTCTGTTTTCTCTAGTTCAGACCAAACAAAAATTACAACACAAAACACCATGATATAAAAATAATAAATTTAATTTTAAGAATCATTATGATTGAACTGGAAGGCATAGGTTAAAAATAAAGAGGAATATAGCCTAGCTGTAGTCAAAAGAAAGGCTTTGGGACCAGTGAAATTTAAATTTTGAACTACATGGAGAAAAAATGAAGACACATTGATTGGGTGCAATTAAAATCATGCAAACAAAGTAGAAGTGAAATCGATGGAAGTGGCTGACCATACCAGATAGAGCGTTACTATTGTTCACTGATTAAATCAGTGAAGTGATACGATTTACATCAGCTGGGCAATAATTCCTAGGGAAGAAATAGTTTCTCTTCTTGCCTTCTTGGAAATTGCATCAGTAATGACATTACTGTAAGATGGAATTTCAAAAGTAAAAAAAAAACCTCCAAAAAAATTTCAAACATATATGGCTATTGGAAGGATTGAGAAAGACCTGTTCTTCTTCAGAAGACCTTTTAGTGAATGAGGGGCACACTCTTCTGAGGAGAGCTTGTTGGCTGTGACTTACCTCATGTAACTGCACTACTGAGGTCCTGAGCTGGCTGCTGTCCATCAGACATGGACCTCTCCACACAATACTTTCATGGGCATTTTACTGGGTTATCTTGAATCAGCCTGCACCTCTCCATATCAACAGGTGCTATGTCAAATGGAGGTGAAAAATTTTGCCTTTGAAATGGCCCGTTTCTATTTTCTTGACTTGGGGGATCAAGCAGTCTGTAACACAGTCTTGCCAAAATTTCTTGGGTTGCTCTCTAGTGTTCCTTGGAAAGGCTGTGGTGCAAAGGATTCATGCTTGGTTTGTTCTACTGACTTATATTATTAATATTTTAGTTTTACACTAATGTGGAAGTGAGGCATGATGGGAGAATGTGATTCAAAATAGGCATCTCCTTTAGAAGAAAAATGATTTAGAGAAATATGGGAATTTTCGATCAAGACATTCCTTTACTGAAAAATAACTGTCACAGTTAATAGCAAGTAGCAAGAAACATAACATATTAGTTTTGTTTTAGGTTCCTATATTGATATCTTCAATATCAGTATCTCCACCCAAAGCCTATAAAAAAGTCAGAAATTTAACCTATAAAAGCTGAATTCTCTTATTTAGGGCAAAATGTCAAGGAACTTCATCAAAGTGCAAGTATATGATCAAAAATAAAAATTGTCTTTAGGTCAGTGAATTATAGAACCTGTTAATTTGCCTCACAGTTTCATCTCTGACACTTTCCTCCCTCAGAAAGTTCCTGTCTCAAAATTTTTAAAAATACATTTAGAGTGGAGGAAATTTGAGAAAGGGAAATATGTTAAGTTGAAAGTAAGGGACTGAATTTCAGCATGACATTTTATAGTCCTGAGCATGATTTTTTCTAGTTATATGTCAAATTTGATATTATAGAATTCCATGATTCCCAGCTGGTGCTATAGTTGCTTTTGTGAATAATATGGTGTTTCCTGTACTGGAGGATACAGAGGTGGCTTCTGTGAGAAGCTGCTAGAAACTTCCCCTATGTCTCACAGAGCCAATGCCAACTGGCTCCAAGACCAAGTCTTTATACCCCTAGAACCTGTGTGCAAAATAGGGGAAAAGCAATTTTATGTCAAATGTAAAGCCATGCTATTACAGAGCTTGATTCAAAGGTGGCAGCTCTTATGTGAAAAATGATGGTGAGCAAAGAGTAAGTGGAGGAAAACACTGTGCTCTATTTCTACAGAGATAAAAAACATTCATTTGTTTCATGTTTAGCTATCGATGATAAAGTATAACTATAAATTTTGAGAGTAATTTTTACACTGTATAGGAGATATAGTATCTTTTTTCCTTAAAATCCTACTATAAAAATGTATAGCAGTACACCATTTCTAGAAGTAATTACCTTTTTATTATTATCATATAGCACCTTGCCTGGTGTAAAGTTCATGGACTGTGGATGCATTTTTGAGTTACAAAGTCATACTGATGTTAGTTTCTTGTAATAGCAATATATTTTGTATGACGACTCCTGAACATGTCTCCAGATTGAAATCTCCACTTCATCTGGATAGCTGAATCCTGATAACTTGCTATTGAACAGTGCAAGATCATCACTTTTTTTGAGGTATAAAAAATTCCTACTGAACTTCAACTTGGAAGCTAGTTGCAACAATGTACTTGAGAAATGAAAAGAAAGTGTGACATGATACACTTACTATTTTTTTCTACAAAATAAAATTACTTTTTCACACATGGTAATTACTACCTGATAATTATATGCAAGCCATTTTAATGCCACAACACTATGTATTAGCACCATGATAAAAACAGTCACTCATATTTTTGTCACATAGCAACAAGAAATTTAATTAATATCACATTTTTTTCCTTTATTGAGAGAGCAAACATTTCTTATAAAGATTTAAAATTGCATGACTATATGTACCTACTCAAATACAATGATCTGCTTCAAAACAAAGAGAAAGAAGATACAACCTGATGTAAAAAAGATTTTACTGACCTTCAGTCACAGACATGTTATTCACAGTGCCAATATTTCCTCTGCTTTCTATGGAGAACGTAGGTCACTAGCTGCTAGACCAGGAAAGCCCTCAAACATAAGGACCATTTCTCATGGTGTTTTAACTGTACTATCTATGATTTTTCTCTTCCATGGCAAAACGCCCTTGAAAATGTCATTAACATTTTCACAAATGCTAAAACACAGAAAAAGTTTAGAAGTTTGTAAATTTCTGGGCCACTGCTTATCTTAGAAAGGATCAAACACAAGATACTAAAGAGGTACCCATAACAAGGTGAAATAAATAAATGACAAACAGGCCACCAAATTTCTGTACACAGTGGCCAGAAGCATCAGCTTTCCTTCTTCCCAAATCCTCTGCAAGAATAAATCTCTTTCTTGAAAGATAATCAAGAATTGATAGACAGGCATTCTTTAGTGAGCAGGTTCCCTAGAAGAGCCCTTAGAGGGAAACTTAATTGAATTTCTCCCCTTTCTAGAATGGTGGCAGTATGATCAAGATATGAAAGTAGGTGTGTACTGCACATGTATATATATATATATATATATATATACACACACATGGACATTTA
The DNA here is from genome assembly GCA_013400975.1 of Atrichornis clamosus. Lineage (NCBI taxonomy): Eukaryota > Metazoa > Chordata > Aves > Passeriformes > Menuridae > Atrichornis > Atrichornis clamosus. The sequence continues at coordinate 5,232 of WBMZ01005806.1, forward strand.
TGCTGGTTAAGGAAAAAAAATACTCTTCCATATATGTTTCAAACTTTAAAAGAAAGCCAAGTTTTTTTAGCAAATATTTAGTACTGTTCTGTCTGCAAAGCTGAAATTTAGCTCATCCTACTGCATAAATCTACTGCATAGTTAAAGAGTGCTGCTAAAATCTCTGGAAGATATATCTGTAACCCTTGAGTGGCACAGTGAAGGTCACAGATAAATCCAATGGCACGGGCTAACCCTTAAAATTAGTAACAATATGTGCAATCACTAACTTGTTTCTAATAGGAAACACTGAACACTGTAGTAGCATGTCATGTCAGTTGACATGCAGTAGCACGTCAGAAACATATTTCACCAAATGGTGAATAAAATCACAACATTTCTTTCAGTAACTCGATGCTTCTGTGTTTGACCTTAACTGAAACAAGAAGGTAAAAATCAAACTTTTAAATTAACTGATGTTTTAATGCTTTTTAAATGACCCATTTAGTTTGAATTGTGATCAAAGACTTGAGAGAGCTTTTCATTATCCAACATGATTAATGAAAGGATTTGCAGTTAAGGCACTGGGCCTTAAAAAATGGTTAGTTCATTAGTATTTGAGAAATGATCTGACACACCAGAGATGCAAGTGTGTTAAGAAGTGCAATTGTGGCTTACAGCTCTGAGGTTGGTTGGAACAAATTCCTGCACTGTTCTGTCCAAATCAAGTCCTCATTAAAGGGTTAACAAATTATTTATGGAGGAAATCCATGTTTCCACATGTAAGCTCTTAAATATATACACAATGACATCTCAAACAAGGTGGTAAACTAGAGATCACTGATAGTCATGAACAGACATACTCCATACCATTTTATTTCTTATGAAAATTTGAATTTTGCTTTAATGTGAAATAACCAAATTATGTGTGGGGTCATCAAATTGTCTCCAATTTAATATCTCTAGTGTTCTCTTAGATATATCTTCTATAGCCACACAGAATTTCTCCTCCCAAACTATCTTGTTTCATTTCTTTACTTCTTACAGGTGACAATATCATTGATAACTTGATGCATGGACCTGGAACTGTGATGAGTTTTCTACACTCCATTGTTCACTATGTCCAATCTCTGTGTTGTCCGTTGTAAGGGTGAGAGCCAAGGACTTAGTTGTGTTTAGTAAGGGAAGTGTGGCTGTATTCACAGCTTACAAGAGACTGTTAGGGATCATGTGCTGTGAGAAGCACAGAACTGTTCAGTGTGTGAGGGAGTGCAGGAAGCAGTTAATTGCTACCCTCAAATGAGACAGTAGAGCTGATGGGAGTAACAGGCTTAAAGACTAAGAAACCAGCAGCGGGAAAAAACTGTAAAAATCTAATAGGAATTTTACTGTGGCAAAGCTGTAACTTCTAAAAGCATCTACAATGAGATTAGGTTTTGAGTGCAAATCAAATGAAAGTCCCAGAGGAGCATGCCAGTAACTAAGATTCAATATTAGACAGAGATGATTAGATGCACTGAGGGAAACTAGCTATTGTGGTGGATAGTGGATGTGAGAGCCTGTTTCTTTAAGGAATATGAACTATGGCTTTGTAAAGAAGGGATGCAGAACCTATGGAGGAAAAGCATTTCCTTAAGAATGAAGAAAGGGAATAGAGAGTCCTGCAATGGAAAGGGAGTATTCATGTTGGTGAAAACAATGTTTGAACTCTAGCAAACAATAAAATCTCAACACCAAAAAGTCAGAAAAAACAGGTCAGTATGTTATCATGTTAACAGAAAATTGCATATAATGATTCTCCTGTTTAGCTCCTGGTTCCTACCACCTTTACATGATGATGCTTTTGGCTGAGGTAACAGAATCATCCATCTTGCAGTTGTGCCTAGTGTATAAGGGAACCGTCCAGATCTCAGGGGGTTTTTGGGTCTATATATCATTGGTGTTTGACAGCATGCTTGTAGGCTGGTTTTGTCCACTTGCTGAAGCAGCCTAATGCTTGGAGTAACAAAAAGAATTTCTGCTAGGAGATATGTCCTCTGGGAAATGACTAGTGGTACTAGCTAATGACAGGATTACAGAATGGCTATCTCCTATCACAGAGAAATGATCATGAAAATTCAGTAGTGATTCTAGTGTGTCTGGAGACGTGTTCCCAGAAGCTGAATTGACAGAATGAAGCCTCTATGCCATGTAAAAGGCCCTGGTGAGATTTCAAATCTAATATCAAGTTCCATTTTGGTCAACATATTAAAGGAATAATGAACTGAAATCACATCTGCAGATGTAGGGTTTTTTAGGAACACAAAGAATATTAATCTCAGGAAAAGAGATTAGTCCAGTAAAATTAAACATGAGGGAAGATATTGTTACTGTATATGAGAATGTCATGGTGGCAAGCATGTGAGAGAGAACTGCTTTTTAAGATAAAAGATCAGACTGGCATGGGAACAGGTGACTATCAACTGGCTATGAGTAAGCTGAAGTTGGAAGGAGAAGATGGGTTCTAACTCTTAGAGCACAGTTCTGGGCCAGTCTTCCAGGCACAAATACTGAGAGCAATTCACCCCCAAATGCTTTAAAGATAGAACTTGGTGGGCTTATGAAAGTGATTTCAGGTTTGATTTGTCTGCAGGGAGCTGACCCAAGAGGTCTCTGGCAGCCCTGTGAACAGATCATATACCTTCATCTCTTCCTTCAAACCCTTTCAGATAACTCATTTTTTTCTAGGAAATCTTCCCTATATTACTACTCTCTCTCTGCAATTTCCCATGTGTCCTGTGCTTTGCCTTTGTTTCTTTTGTATGGTGTGTTATTATGATCTCCACAGCACATTGAATTTTTCTCTCATAAAATGGCATTTATGTTCATAGTACTATTACAGTACATAGATGATTAATAATAATTAATAGTACCATCTGGACTATCAAGCAGTAACAACTATATAATCATCAGCCTTTCACAAAATATTCTGAGTTGGAAGGGGCCCACAAGGATCATCACATCCAACTCTGAAATGAATGGCCCGTACAGGGATCGAACCCATGACCTTGGTGTTATTAGCACCATGCTCTAGCAACTTAGTTAACTAAGTCTCTCATCTGAGTCTTCTACACAGCTATTTCATTAAGTTTTGGAAATGTAATTAAATTTTAAAATTTCCTCCAAATATATATATATACATACTGAATAGAATAAAAATCTTAAACTATTTCTGTATATGGATTCATATATGCATAAAATAAATGGCTATACCTAATGCATGCTAAGTCTATATAAAAATGAATATTAAGTGAAAAAATCCAAAATAATATGAAATAATGTAACATGATATATCTAGTATACTGTGTTACTCTATATAATTAAAGAAAAAAAACTTATCAAAATTTGGTTGTATTGGGTTGACCCTGGCTGGATTCCAGGCACTCACCAAAGCCACTGTATCACTCACCTCTGCAGCTGGAGAAGGGAGAGAAAATTAAATGGAGGGTTCATGACTTGAGACAAGGACCAGGAGAGATCACTCACCAAATACCATCACAGGCAAAACAGGCTAGAATTAGAGAAATTAGTTGAATTTATTACTTACACAATCAGAGCAGCATAATGAGAACATTTTCCCCTCACCCCTCTCTCCTTCCCAGCTCTACCTCTTCTCCCCAGCAGTGCAGGGAGGTGGGGAATGGGGTTTATGGTCAGTTCACCACAGTTTGTTTCTGCCTCTGCTCAGGGAAAGACTCCTTCCCTTGCTCTAAAGTGGGGTCCCTCCCACAGGAGAGAGTTTTGCATGAACTTCTCCATGGTGAGTCCCTTCATGGGCAACAGTCCTCCCCAAACTGTTGCAATGTGGGTCACTCTTCCACAGGGTGCAGTCTTTAAAGGACAGGTTGCCCCAGCGTGGGTTTCTGCTGGGGTCACAAGTACTATCAGGAAACCTGATCCAGCACGGGCTCCTCTCTCCATGGGTCTGCAGGTCCCTGACAGGATCCAGCATGGGCCTCCCTTGGGTTCACAACCTCCTCTCAGGCATCCACCTGCTCCAGTGGGGGTCTCCTCCGTGGGCTGTGAGTGGATCTCTGCATCCCTATGGATCTCCATGGGCTGCAGGCACACAGCGGCCTCACCATGGTCTTCACCAGGGGCTGCAGCGGAATCTCTGCTTCAGTGCCTCCTTCACTGACCTTGCTGTCTGCACAGGTGTTCCATCTCACATATTCTCACTCTGCTTTTCTTTGGCGATAATTACACCTGAATAATAACTTTTTTTCTTCTTAAATGTTATCACAGAGGCATTGTCATAATTTCTAATTGGCCCAGCCTTGGCCAGCAACACATCCGTCTTGGAGGTGTCTGGCATTGGCTCTGCTGGACATGGAGAAAGCTTCTGGTAGCTTCTCACAGAAGCCACCCTTGTAGCTCCCCCCACTACTAAAACCTGGCTACACAAATCCAGTACATTGGTTTAATTAATTTAATTTGGAACAGTTATGATTATGCCAAAGCCAATGACCTTTAGAGGAAATCAAGCATGTTATAACCTGGAAGTGCTCACATAACTAATGCCTGTGATACTAACAAAAAACCTCACCAATTTCTGTTATTGTTTATAGAATCAAGTGGGACAATTCTCATTGTCTGCATATTATTTCTCCTGGATTTTGGGGTAGTCTGTAGTCTAAAGGGAGGGTAAACACAATTCCCATGTCTCTGCAGACAGGTGTATTGTTCTGTTTCCCCCTTTCCTTCTATTTCAGTTCGTTCCCTGATGTTGAGTAATTTAAGCAGTATTGACAAGGCAGCAGTGCTGTAAAGTGCTATTCATGCCCAAGTGCCCCAAAAGCAATTTTCCACAGAACCTTTAAAAAGCAGCAAGAGTTGAATGAAGAACCTATAAATCAGAATTTCTTGGCACATTAATAGCAGTCATTCACTGAAGCAAATTAAATTGCTTCATGCAAATTAGTTTTAAAGAGGGTAAGGGTGACTAGGCACTACCTCTCTTGTCACTGTAGTCACACAGATGAGTTACATATACTGTTCCCCTGACCTGTCTGTAGTTTATGTAATCATAACAATTAGAGAGAACCTAAATTAAAACCTCATTTCCTCAAATAGAGTTTATGAATGAAATTTCAATGACAGAAAAACTATACATTGGGTTTATTCCATTTCTATGATCATTTGGGACAAAATAAAGTGACACTGTTGCCAAAATTCTTAAATGCCCTGAGTTTTTAACTTATTTTAAACAATAAACTAATTAATGAGCACGTTTTTAAATTAAAAAAAAATATAGTAGAGTGTGGATGTTACAGGCCTGCGTGCAAAGAGATTTCAGTTTCCTGACAGGCATCTGTGAGAAAGCAAGGCTTTCTCAAGGATGCTGCAGGAAAACAATCTCAAAGTATTGTAAACTATGGTCTTGTTATGAGACCAAAGAAGAAAACACATGAGGTAAGAGTTGCTAGGGCCAACCAATCCCTCCGGGGGGTGGCTGGTCAGTGAACCAATGACCTTGTGTTAGTCCAGCGTGCTAAGGTATATAAGCACCTTTGTAAATACAATAAAGAGGTCGGTTTGCATCTATATAAGGCCGTCCGTGTCATTGGTGTCCGAGCTCGCTAGCGACAGTAGGGGTATGTAGTAGCATACCTTATATGATTTCTCTCTAACAAAATGCGTATTTTCGCTCTTTATATTAGTTTGACTTGACAACATTTGGCATTGAAAAAACTTGTCACACAGCAGTGTGAAGTGCAAGATAGCACATCCTCTTGCAAAGGAAATTTTCCTGATTGAAAGCTGTTTAAAAGTAACCACTCGAACCACAATGTTTAATGTTGCCACTAAATAATTTACCGAGTATTTCAGAGCATTTTCTCTGCAAAGTTATAATAGGTATAATTTATTCAGAAGCCTACTTCTAGGAATCATTAGTAATGTGATGCTTATAAATGTTATCTTAGTTTAAGGAAACATAATGAAAAAGGTACTTTACAAGTTGCTATTGAGCAGCACCTTTTCCATTTATTGAGGAAATAGCTTTGTTTCATAGGAAAATTTTCCAAAGTTCTCAGTAAGTTTTCCTGTCAAAGACATCGAGAGAAGGATCAACTTTGCTGCCAGTTTCATAGAACATATTTTTGTACTACTTAGCTTACACTCTTCATAAGAAACAGAAACTCATCTGGTAGCCATAGTGATAAAACTGGAGGAGAACGGAGAAAACTTGTGTATGTCTTGTAATAACTGGACAGAATATTTCTTTGTGCTTTACAGAAACGCTCAATGAAATGATTATTTTGCTTCTTTTCAGTTTCCATTATTTTTGACATTGTTGAATATATATTCTTCAGCCTTTGTTATACAATCCCTAGGGCTGACACAGTGACTAGAAACACAGGCTCAGGCTTATCCCTGTCCTTCAGCAGTACAAAAAGAGCTGCAAACCTGCCACAACTTGACAACTTGCCACTTAAACTAAGTTTATGCCTGTTTGTCAATGCAGATAGTTTCAGAGTAATTTTGTGTCACTGCAGAAAAATGAAAGAACCAAACCATGTCAGTGATTTTATCTTCAAGTTAAAAATTAAACTTAAAAAGAAGTAGAGAAGGCCTGCTAGCTGTATCCCTGTGTTCCATGTACCAAAGTCTGAGCTTTTGCCACTGATTTCAATCTCTGAGAGAAAGCTGATGACAGTCTGTTGCTAAAGAAAGAAGACATTTCAGATCTAATAGAATTCCATCCTACTAACAATTTTCTCCATGGACCAATATTTTGGAGCCTTTTATCCTTTAAAAATGGCTATATGAATTGTATTTCATTCAAACCAATTAAAGTGATGTATTCAAGTTGTTCCCAAAGATCTCACTTTCTTATATTGGGGAGTTCACCCCCCAGTGAAACAGGAAATTCAGAATTTCTTAAAATCAAAACACCATTTTGATCAAAGTACAACTTTTTTAACCTCCCTCTTCTTCATCTCAGAACCCAGTGAAACTTGATATTTTACTTTATCACTTGGTCTTACAATTTTAGATCCTGGAGTGATTTAGAAGTGTGAATTTACTACTTACACATCCTTGCAGTAGACATCATTTATGCCTATATACTGAGTAGCATTTCTTATAATGCTACCAAATATGATACTGGATTAACTTCAAACTGATTTTCACCTTCCAATGTCCTTTCTAAGCAAAACTAAAGGCCATATTTACCCCTTTATCTTGATATTTTTGAAAATATGCTTCCAAATAGAGAAATCATGTCCTTCATTCCTTGGCTTTATAGCTCTAATATAATTTAGACATAGGCAGTGTTTGGTGGTGAAGCTGTGAATTGAAGAATTTTGTGCAATACAGTGCAGAAAATAGCATCTGTCTAGTAATAGTTTCTGCAGAAGAGACTCAAATGTTGGTCTTTGTGGGTCTTCTGATCAGCAAGCCTCTCATGTTTATTAAACGCTAGGGACTTTTATCCTTTGATTTCATTTGGAACAGGATCTGACCCAATATATCACTTGCACAAATAACCACAGAAAAATGAAAGGCCCAGCTTGCCCGTCTATATTTAACATTTTCCCTTGCATATGTTCTCTGCCAGGTCCTCCAAATGAATATTATGGGTTGCCTATGTTACTCCTGTTGAAAAATGTGCAGCTACTGCACTCAATCTGCCATATCAAGTATCATGCAAAGATGAAAATTGTTGAAGTATTTATGACTAGGCATAGCCCCTGGGATATTTTCCAGGTCAAAACCTGTGTTATTTGCTGATATTTCTTTGTAACATTTTATTTATGGTGAATTTGCTCTTTCCTTTTTTAATATATTATTCTTTGTATTACATTTACATTTACATTTACATATATTGACATTGGACCTCTAAAATTCTTCAATTTGTCAAAACTTTGCTCTGTGGTGGGGAAATTCTGAGTTTCTTGATGAATTCCATTAAGTAGAGAAACTTAAAGGTGATGTTATTAAGACTATTTTGGCTGGTCCTGAACAAGGGCGAATTTTGTTTTCCTGACATTACCATGCTGATAATTTCTTACTGATTTTTTATTTAACTTTCTTCCCCGAATCTATTTGCGTATGTAAAGGAAATTCTCTTCCTTTTGATGCTTTCACAGTATTTTTAAGATACATGCAGCTTTTTCTAAAATAAATTCTTAAACACAAGCAATATATTTTATGAATATAAACTCGCAAGAGAGGCAAAAGCAGCTGTTAACCTATATCTATACTGTGTTGTATATCTCTTAGTGGGGAAAATGCTGCTTTTTTAATCCAGGCACATTGTTACTATGTTAGGGCCTGAGTCCAGTGTAGGTGATGGAACACCGCTGACCTACCCTAGTTTAATACATTCAGTATAAAATAGAAGTTTGCTTCTCATTTTAGAAATATTTAATCTGTTTTTTCTATTTAAACATTTGTTTTTATTAATTACTCCATGTTCTTCCTACACCTTATCCAAAAATTAATCCAAATAAGTTATTTTAGTTTATGTGTGAAAAGAATAGCATTTAGTTTTGTTCTCCCTACCCTTGTGAACTTACAGTTACCAACTACTCGCATTGTACAATTGCTTCACTTGCTCTGCTTGCTTTAAGGATCTGTACGTTCTTCTATTTATGCTGCCATATCTGTATTTGAAATCCCTGCCATCTGCCTTTTGACTTTTGCTTAATCCCATTGATTTCTGTGCTGCTTTCTGACACTTAGATTTTATGAGTATTAATAAAGATTTTATTTTTTCTATCTCTTCCTGAAATATGTTCTGATTTTTTCATTACATATGTTCTGTACCATAGTTGTCTGCAATCATCTTTCTTGAACTCATTACATATTCTCTGCAAATGTGCCTTTTAAATTTTAATATCTTCAGCTCCTGTCTTTCCCAGATAAAGTCTGATGATGGACTATGCAACTGTATGGATGCTACGTAGGATAACTCAGAATGTAGTTCAATACTGTTTCCTCATGTAGATCACACAGCCTTCTCATTTCATTAGAACATCAAAGTGGTTTTTCTCCAGTAATTTTGTTGCTGCATGGGATGAGAAGGAGGGACTATTTTGCCAAACAGTCCTTCAGTCATATTTAGCAACTCAAAAAATACTCTTTTCAAATGGTAGGGCATTATTTGGCAACAACGTAATATATTGGACAAAGTCACCCTACAAATGATACCAAAGCATGTATTGCGTGTACTGTTTTCGTGGAGAGTATATTATAGAGACAGAAGTGCACACAATTTGTCTTTAAATCAGACTTCTGGAAAGAGTATTCTAAATTAAGAAACAAATCTCTTCATTAAAATTTCTATTTTCTAACATAACTTTGATGACAAAATAAAGCTGCTTATAGCTTAATGAGAAGTCTGGGCTCAAAGAAGTCTTTGAGACTGTTGAATATCTCAGCATAACCCTTAACTAGAAGTAATGGTCCTTTAATAATTTTTCTACATATTTAATACATTCCTAAAATGCATTTTTAATCTGCATCTCAGGAGCCCACAAAACTCACACAAATGTACCTGTGAGTGCATTTTAGCCAGTAGTACATTATACTTCACCCTTTCAAAACAATATCTTTCTTTTTGTTCAACAGTTTGTTTTATTTACATTTCCAGGTGTGACTGCTAGACTTCCAAATCTTTTTAACAGCCAGCAGGAGGGGATTTTCAGTACTTCTAGAAGCACATCCTACGCTGACTGATACTGCAATTAGTGACTCAATCAATCCCATAGATCATAACTTAAGTCCCTGATCAGTGTTCTAACTCTGCTCTTGTTCCATTTCAAAGGCATGGCATTTCTTCATGTATCTTCCCATCTTTCCAAAGTTCCACAGCTGAATATAAAGCAGACTGACAATGATCCATATCAAAATTTACTTAGAAAATTATTCAATATGTTTATGGCCTCTTCTTTTTTTTTTCCCAAGTAACTCCTGGTTTACCTTAAAGCTGTGTTGCTAGCACAATTTAACTTTTCTTACAGTATTATCTTTCATGTACAAAACTCCAATATGTGTATATTCATGACAATTTCAAGTAATTTATTCTATCTATATAATACTTATTTTGCCCTCTAGACTTTCTGACTTAGGTAAAGTCTCAGTTGCCTTCTTACATACTTTTATTGATTATTGTGGTTTGCAGCAGAGCATCAGTAACACTCTCAGCTCAACAAACAACATATCATACAGTAAATGATGGAATATAGCAAGAAAAAATAAAATATAGAAAAAATCCAGATGATAAAATCTTGCAGTAATCATGGTTGAAATATGCCTATTGGTTATTATATGACTCTAGATATCAAATAATATATTACTTGAGATAAAGTAGACCCCAACTCTTATCTAAGTTGTAGCAGTAGTGGAAAAATGTATGACTGATGTAAAACATTGTTTAGTTAATATAAAAGATATATCATTACAGATTTTTGAGCTTATTTGATGTTGTTTATTATTGAAGGAGACAGATGATGGTAGATAAAAAGAGTTTTAGCTTAGCTATAGATATTTCCACATCACCAAAACAAAGTAATGACGATGAGACTAGGGCCTCCAGGGTGTTTCTCCTGTATGTTTGGCACTGATTACTTAGATATCAGTCCACAATATCAATGGCTTGACCTTGTTTTCCATACACAGAACTAGGAGCAACTCTGCATTTGCCAGTATAGCACTATTCCAAACTCCAATGTGATACAGTAGAGCCCTAGCATGACAGTTGCTGGGCTAAAATACTCAATCCATTTTTTGAGGATAGATTCACACTGTTGCTATCATCTAGTTAGAGCCACAGAAAAAACCCAACTTTAGGTTTCCAAGTGGACAGTGAAAGATATATATAGTCATTGAAGCATCATACTCTGCCAGGGGAATATTCAGAGCAGCTGAATAATGTAGGTGATTTGAATAATGTTCTGAGGTATCATTCCCATGGAAAAAATTAATTTGTTCACAAATAAGAATTTTGTGCCATTTTTGATAGAAAATTTTATCTGGTCTTTATCTACTGTCCATAGTGGCACAGGTCTCCTGTAAACTCTGTGTCTCATAAGAATATAATGGCTTTGGATGTCTATGTCAAGGTGACTTCCAAACTAAACATAGGGAGATGAAGAAATAAGGGCTCTACACACAAACTGGGAGAAAAAATTACTTTGGCTAAGCAGATACATTTTTGAGATCCTATGGTAAATAAGAGAACTGCTTTGGATTATCAGATACAATAATGGATTTATGGGTAAGACGTGGTGTTTCTAGAGGCATAACTGTAAGCCAGGCATGACAACCTAAGGAAATCAACTTGACTGTGTGTTTGGAGAACTAAATCCTACCACAGCTGTCTGCTTTTCAATGTTAGTGAGCAGAGCTCTGAAATTGTTGTTGCTTAGGCACAAGAGTTTAGTGTTATCTGAGATACTTGTTAATCTGCTTGAGGTCTTTTTTTCATTTTTACTGTCTTTCAAGAGAAAATCTCAAGTTACTTTACAGAAGCTTATGCCATCCCCTATGCATTTGTCATTGTTTTCTTACAGGGAAATTACAGACTTATGACTTGTCCATTACTGTAAAGTATTGAAGCTAAGGAGATTATTAAGAGATTGGAACAACTTTTGTATAAGGAGATTCTGAGGGAGCTGGAATTGTTTAGCCTGGGAACAGAAAGCTCAGGGAGGCACAGTGGTTCTTGTCCAAATGCAATTACATGTTTAAATATGAAGTAATTACTAAGGATATGTCAGTATCTATTTCAGTTTGTGTTGAAATAGTATCTATGTGGAAATGTCCACACGAAATATTTAGTACTAAGATGTCCATATAAAAGAGTAGCTTGGCTAAAAATGTCTATTATTATATAACCTTCATAATGGCCTCTTCACTCAGATTTTCTTAGTCTTCACCTTTGACAGCACATTGGTTAAGCTGAAGAACACTGGTTTACCATATTTTATAAGAGCCTTCCCTATCCTAGCCCAGTTTTCTGCCAGTTGTCCTTTTCCATCCAAGAGCCTCTGCTTCCACTTCAAACTTACACCTTTAGGGTTACAGCTGCTTTGAATAATTAACAAAAGCCAGATTATAAAGGTCTATGAATTCAGCTCAGCCATAATTATTCACTAGATGTCTGGTTGGCACATTTTTATTTATACTAGACAATAAAAATTTTCCAACTTTCGGCTGTCCAAGATATCACAAAATTTTAGCAGGGTGACTATTTACAAAACCCTTTTTCTCTTAATGGACATACAGTGGAAGCTTTAGAATTCTAAACCTGCTGGGTGAATAATAGTTCAGACTTCCATAACTAGCTTTATAATATTGATTAAAAACTTAAGAAAAAGATAAAAATATGGTATTGCACACACACAGAGGCAGAAAAACTGAAGTGTTTTAATTATTTAAAACACAATAATGGTTTCTGTGAAGTATTTCCAAGATGGTAGCAATTATTTAACTTAAATTTGATGAATATAGTAATGTCACATCTGTTTCAATACTGCAAGATATTGAAACTCATTATTCTTTCTTGGAAAATTTCTAATCAGTTTTACAGAATTAATTGCATGTTCTATATTTAGTAGAAATAACGGTTATGTTTTTCAATTAGGAGCTTTAAATAAATAGTTCATGTATTATAATTTACTTACATCTACTTAATGACATAATTGCCAATTTTGTAGTAGGAGGCTACACATAAAAAGGCAATTAACTAAAATAAAGTGACTTGAAACTGAAGGAAATTAGTGCTTATTTTTTAATCAAATTTTGCCTATCATTTGGAGAAAACAAAAAAAAATTATTTTTAAGACATAAAGAGAAGGCTTTGAGAGTTGGTGGATTTGTGGTTTTTCAAGTGACAAAACAAGCCTGATGGACAGCTTTCTGTGATGAGATAGGGAACTTTGTGGACATGGGCAGAGTAGTAGATACCGTTTACTTTTCTTTCAGCAAGACATTCAATGTGTTATCTCATAGTAGGCTTAGAACCATAGGATGAAATATTGACTGGATAACTAGGTGGAAAACTGGTTGTACTTCTGGGATCAAAATACCGAGATAAGGGATCCAAAACCTTGCCTGGTATCTGGTCATGAGTGGCATTCCTCAGGGACTGATATCATGTTTGATGGTATGTAACATGTTTGTTAGTGGCCTGGACCACGGGAAGGGATGTCAGCTGTTTGTAGATGATATCACTGAAGAGTAGGTCTTCTATGTATTAAGAGAGCTATATACAGCCTGGAGAAATTGCCTGGCAGGTAGCTCAGAGAGTTCATCAAAGGCCAAATCCTGCACCCAGGTTTCAGCTGGGAGCTGATGGGATAGAAAGCAGCTGTAGGAAGTCCTTGGAGAGTGTTGATAGAGAGCAAACAATCTTCGTCAACAGGGTGCCCCTGAGATGAAGATGCATACTGGGCTGTATTGGCAAGAGAGTAGGCACAGCACCTGTGGCCATGTGAAGAGATGAGACCAGGGTGGAGCAGGTTTTCTGGCAGGACTTGTGACCCTGCAGGGGACCCACAGTGGAGCAGCCTGTTCCTGAAAGACTGCACACCATGGAAGAGTCGCACGCTCAAGAAGTTTGTGAAGAACTGCAGCCCATGGTAAGGACTCATATTGGAGAAGCTTGTGGAAGACTGTCTCCTGTAGAAGTTCTGCTGGAGTAGGGAAAAAGTGTCAGGAGTCCTCCCGCTGAGGAGGAAGGATCCGCATAGACAATGTGTGATAAACTGACTGCTGCCCCCATTCCTCTACCCCTGTGCTGCTGGGGGGGAGGAGGGAGAGAATTCAGAAGTAAAGGGTCTGGGAAGAAGGGAGAGGTGGGGGAAAGATGTTTTTTAAGATTTAGCTTTATTTATCATTATCCTTCCCTGATCTGATGGGCATTAAATTAATTTCCCTGAGCGAGTCTGTTTTGCCTGTGACGGTAACGGGTGAATGATCTCTCCCTGTCTGTATCACAACCTGCAAGCATTTTGTTCTATTTTTCTCTCCCCTGTCCAGCCAACGAGGGGAGTGATAGAACAGTTTTGGTAGGTGCCTGGCATCCAGCCAGGGTCAACACACCACACAGCTCATTAAGCATCCTTCTCTAGCTGGAACTGCTCTGAACAGGAGATTGGACTGGACAGTCTTCAGAAGTCCCTTGTAACCTTCAAGAGTCTATGTTTCTGTGAAGGCTATTTTTATCTTCTATACAATTTGGGTGACACAAGTGTGACAAGAACAGTGGAATTTAAGTTATAAGTATGAAAATCAAGTTAGATGTATATTAGTGGTTTCAAGTTGTTAATACCATTAGTGATTCATGATCTCCTCAACTGGTCCATAGAGGTGAGATAAAAGGTTGATGCATTGGACCAACTTCTAAGTGATTCTATGCCTTCATAGTTAAGTATTAAGAATCAGTAATCTCTCTTTAGTCACACTGAAGACTACAAGAACCTTTCTAGGGTATGCAGAGATGCAGTCAGGAAGGCTAAGGCTCAGCTAGAACTGAAATACCCCAAAGGTTGCAAGAGCAAAGGGCTTTTCATATACATGAATGGGAAACAGAAGCACAAGAAAGACGGACCAAATGGCAGAGGGTTCTCAATGCCATTTTTGCCTATACTTTACTGTCATAGCTGAACTCCAGCTCACAGGATCAAATAGCTACAACTCATGTGTCGGTCCAGCAGTTGAGAAGGAATAGCTGAGCTGTGGCCTTTTTAAAGGGCTAAATCCACGTAAATCCAAGACAAAATCTATTCCAGGCTATTAAGAGAAGTGGCTGACATTGTTGCAAGGTCTATGTTCACTGTCTTGACATGTAGGAAAGTTGTTGAGATCAGTTGTTCCATCCTTGACAACTGGAAGAGGACAAGTGTCATACCTATCTACATAAAGAGCCCAAAGGAGGATTCAGGAAACTACAGGGCTCTTACTTTGATACCTGGGAAAACAACAACATGAACCCTCTTAGAAACTATTAGAAGCCAAATGAAGCGGGTAACTGGGAAAAGTCAGCACAGATTTACCAAAGGCAAATCTTGCCTGGCTATCCTGATCACCTTCTACGAAAAAATAAAATCTTCTGTCCACATGGAAATAGGATATTGTTTACCTGTACTTGTACAAAGCATTCAATCTGGTTTCCCAGCCTCCTCCTACCTGGAAAGATACAGATTGGGTGGGTGGTCTATTAGATGAGTAGTAAATTGTCAAACAGGCCACACTCAGAGAGCAGTGATCAATGGTTTGTACTGAGGCTGGTACCCTGTAACACGTGAGATCTCCCAGGGCCAATATAGCGTCTGAAACTGTACAACATATTCATAAATGATCTGAACAATGGGATTGAAAGCACCCTCACCAAATTTGTTGACACTGAACTGGATGGTGACATGGACATGACAGAAGGGGTAGCCATCTTACAGAGACACCTGGACAGGTTGGAAGAGTGGGCAAGCAAGAACTGTATGAAGTTCAGCCAAGACAAGGGCAAGATCCTGCATCTGGGGCAAAACCAAAGAGTCCAGTATAGGCTGGGATCTTTGTGTCTGGGGAGCAGTCTTACTGAAAGAGACCTGTGGGTCTTGATAGAGAAGCTGAATGTGTGTTAGCAGTGTGCAGCTACAGCAACAAAGGCATTGCTAGCAGAGAGAGAGAGAGAGAGGTGACCATCCCACTCAGCACTTGTCAGACCACACTTGGAGTATTGTGCTCAGTTCTGGTCCCCACAATTCAAGATAGACACAGGCAGACTGTGGTGTTTAGTTCCTAGTGGAACCAACCCACAACAATATATTTTTTAATTTTTAGCAAAGTTTGGGTGCCAGAGGATTATAAAATGATGCATAAAAATACACTTGAAATTGTCCAAGTGTTTACAAATATTTGTCTGCTTTCATTTAATTCTAAAAGGAAAGGACTTAGAAAAAAATTAAGTGGCATGGGTAAGGTGAACTGACTTCCTAAAAACAAGTAACATCTGTGAACATTTAGGAGTTATAGCAATTGGATGGATGTTTCAAATTTTTTCTCACTTTCACTATTTCCCTTTAGGTTGTGAACTTATTCAAGTGAGTTTACAAGCACTTTATTGTTCTCCAGAGTTCAGATAGCTGCTAAAATGCTCGATGCAGCTTTACATTTAAAACAGATGTTATAACTCCCTATGGAGTAGTAAAACATTATGCCTTCTGAGCATCCAGAAGAATACTTTTAACACCTTTGTTATTGCTGCTATTCAAACTAATACATTTACCGGTCAAACCCAATTGCCACCACTTTGTAATTAGAAAAGAGTGGGGGAAAGAAAGTGCTCCATAATAAATGGGATTTTCTTCTTTGTGCAGATATGCACAAAGAAGGACAGTTCTGCACAGAAATCTTACAAACTGACTGAGAAATATTCAAATAATCCCATGCTTGTGACGCAGCAAAATCACTAATGCTGCTTAATAGAGGTAGAAGAACTTTGGATTACAATAATACTTCAGAAGTTAGTTTCAAGTCTAGTGAATCAGAAACCTATTAGCACTTCACTCTGTCTGATTTCTATAGAAAACTTGTGAGGACAAATCAAGCACACGGACACAATGCATGACTGTGGAGATTACAAGGATAAAAATACATCAGCTGGGGAAATAAACAATGTTAGGTTAAAAAACTTTGCCACCATTAGCCTAAAGTAACTGAGTATTGTAAATTAATTATTTTCTGTTTCTGTACCTAACATATACAAGAAAGGTAAAAGAAAAGCTTGTGGTGTTTAAAGTCTAGTTTGTGACACTTGCATTGAAAACATGACGATAATTTAACTCGAGTAAACATTTACACAGATTATGACTAAAGTAGAATATTCTGAATTCATGATTCCAGCCACAAGAAATCATATGGAGATATGACTTGCAACAGGAATTACAGAATGTTAGTACATTTTATTAAAGACAAAGGAGTGACAAAAGGCAAAACAAAGTACAAGGTTGTCACTTTTAGTACCTTTTGTTCAAAGTGCTGGTCAATGAATTTGTCTTCGCATTGACAGTGATAAAAAGAGATTATATGAGAAGTAGAAGTTGGCTACTCTTGTAAAAAGTATATTCCACATTACACAGGACACATTTGTGTCACTGGAATGTGCATTAACAAATCTGTCAGACACTATTACATGCTATATATGTTTTCTTATTCTGTACGTCTGTCAAAGTTGTCTGTTTCAAAACTCCCATAAAACAAGACTCAATAGACACCTGAAGTTCACCATGTAAGGTGTTTAATTTAAATGGGTCATCGAAGCTTATTCTTTGAGGGTGATAGGCATCTCTAGAAGGCAATTTTTTCTTTCATAATTTTTTAGGACGATACTATTCTAGTAACATCAATTAAAAGTAGTGGATCATCTTATAAAAAACTACAGCAACTAAAATATTTTGACATTAATATTATGCACACTTAATGGATAAAGTTTGGATTGTGATTTTAAAAATTTTGAAGATACTTGAGTTATTTTGAAGTGCTTGAGTTTATATTAAAGACAACACAGAATCATAATGTATTAAAAAGAAAGATTGTACCTTTTTGGGCATTTAGCAGACACTATTTGTCATAGCTGGGAACTTATACTATCCCACAGAAAAAAATGAGAGGTCTAATTATATTGGATCTGAATCAACCCCGTTTGAAAAATTTATCACTCCATGAGTAATGTAGAAACTCTTGTTGATTAGGATTTTTTTTCTCAATGATCTCCCATACATGCCTAAATTTGAATAGAAGTAACCCAGGCCATTATCTCCAAGATTTTACATCAAAGTACACCAGTATGTCTTTGTATAAAAAGATACTGGCTGCTATGGGGGCATAATTCATAAATGCTTCCCTGTATTATATTTAGGACCTTCACTGGATGGACAGACAAAAACATTTGGTCAGGTATGAGCTTTACTGTGTGGCATTTTACTTGCTAGGCTGTCTCCTTGAAATCAGTGTGACTACTCAGTGAGTAAGGAATGACTACTCAGCATGTGCAGTGAAATGGAATCTGACCCATGATATATCACTTCTGATGAAAAAACAGGATATTAAACAAGGTGCATTAGATAAGAGTAATACCCAGAATGCTCTTTTAAAATTAGTTTTGTTGAGTGACAGATTGTTCTCTGTTGCAGACTCCAAGATAAAAAGGTCATTTGCAAAATATTATAAAGTCCTGCTTATGTTTCCTGTTACCTTCACATTTTCATATTCATGCTGTTATAATCCCCTGCTTTACAATACAGAATCTAAAAAGTAATCTTATTTATTCATCTTTTCCTGCAAGCTGCTGTTTCATTTCCTTTCTTTTTTTTTTCCTTCTCCCTGCTCCTGCATTCCTATTCTTTCCTAGCTGCTAGTCTCACTTAATTAAAATATAAAAATGTCACTCACTTCTTTACAACATCAAACTAATTTAATCTACTTCATTCTCCTACTGGCTGCAGGCAAATTCCTTGTCTAAATACCAGTTGTACTGAACGTTGTGCATAAATCCGTGTTCCTATCCCTTCTCCAGCTGCAGTCTCCCTCTCATTGTAACTGTAATGGTAAGAGATTGAAAGAACCCAGAAGGACAGATGGGGTAAGGTTCTGGAGATAAGTGACCAAACACAAAGTGCAAGGATTAGAAGAAAAGGGTAGCTTTGTAGCTGGAGGAATGAGATTGCAAGGTGTTGGATAAAATGAAGAAGAATGGCTAAACCAGTAGAATATATTTATCCACAATGTCTTCTTAAGAGAGGGGAAGTATGCCATTACATGAGAAGAGAAAGAAAGGTTATTTTGTAAAGAAATTGTTTTGTAAAACATTCCCCGTGTTACAGAAATTTGTTCTGAGAATGCAATGATAAATAGCTTTCTACCCCAAGAAGAAAAGCAGTGAATATATTTTGTTTTAGGCAAACGCGGTTACTCCCCTCTCTTGTGACCTGGAAGCAGGGTCAGTGGGCACCTACTAAAGACACATACTCAGTATACTACATGCAGTACATAATCTCTGCATGAAGAGGGTTACTGTTCACCTGCTGATGCAAAAAGAGGAAGGAGGCATACATTTGTAGTAATGCAACACCAGTAAAACCAAAGCAGACTAAGTATTCGGTGGGTGCAAAATACGTAGAGGGCAACATGGTCTCTATGAGAAGAATGTAGTCATTGGGAGGATTTTTTGTTTTATTTTCGTTGTTTTGTTTTGGTTTTAACTATCTTAGAAAGAATTAGAGGCTCTTGTTTTCTTCTCTGTCCCCATTGACCCACTTTCATCTGTTCGCTTCATTAAACTACAGTGTCTTTGTGTAGCAGTCAATAAAGACATGCTTCATCTCACCTAAATTCCGATATCTCAAAGCTAGAGGCAGATAATTTCCTTAGGCTACCAGTATAATTGTTGCCAAGAAATGGATACCACAAGCTGAGTTTGAGTTTCTCTTTTTCAGATACCCACCACAGCCAATAGAACTGTTTTCTGATAATTCCTGTTTCTTCCCTTAACTTCTTGTTACTAGCTGGGATCCAGCTGTATATTTACATACTGACATTAGAGCAATGAATCCTACCTTGGTTCTATATTCATTCTTATTTGTTCTATTTTAGTTATTTCACGTAAAAAAAAAAACCCCACATGCGTAGTAATTGGAACTTAAACTTTCAGATGAGAGGCAGATCAGCTAGAAATAATTTATTCTGATAATTTTGGATTTCCAGAAAGCTATATGAGGCCTTAGAGCAAAAATTCATACACGTTTGAGCACTGCAGTGGCTCTAGGTTGATTGTACTGTAAAATGACAAATGAACATACCTAAAACCCCTCTTGCCTAGAACCATGATCTGTTCCTCACAATTTCTAATTGGGGCATAATTTACAGCTTATAGCAAAGGTGGTTCAAGAAGAGGAAGGAGGAAAAGATTTAAAACTTGGAAGGTGTTTGGAGACCAGATTACAATATCAGAGAGCTTCTTAAAAACTATAATAAAGAACAGGATAAATAAACACATGGGATATTTGTTCCACACTGTGGACCAGGTGACTGGAAGGATGATGCATTATACAAGTGTATCACAGGAATCAATGAGCAATTAATTCATGTGAGATTCTTAACGTGGGTTTAAAAAAACTTCAAAAAGCATAAGAGGTAAAAGAGGTCCTCTCATAAGGATTAGGAAACAACTGATGAATAAGAACTTTAAGGGGGGTTTCAGTGAACAGATTTCCTAATGGTAGAAAAGTTACACCCATGATTTTGTGCTTAGTTCTCTGCTGTCCAGTATTCATTAAGTCATGAGGATGAAGAATAATAAAGTGAAAAATTCTCATATCCAATCATAAGAAGTAGCTGAAGAAAATTTACAAGGGATTTGCAGGGTCCAGTCAGAGTCCCAGTACAGAAAACCAACCTGATTGACAATATTTACAGGAAATACTAATCACTCTCCTGATCACCCTCCCTCCCCACACCCCATCCAATCCCAGCTCAACCCACTCCAGGTGCCACTCCTCTAACTGCTTTAAGTAGAAGAAAATATGCACACTCTTTTACACTTTGTATACTCAGAAAATTATCATGAGAATCTGAGTTCTGTCACGGGCATCTTAGAAAATTTGTTTAATAGGTGTATGCTGCTTTGGTGTGAGGAAAGTCCTATTGTTAAAAACTTATCACATCTGTTTCAGTGTACTGTATATCTAACTCCATGGTAAGTAAAATGCAGAAGAAATTATTTTTCTTAGAATATGCAAAGGAGGCAAAACAGGTGCAGAAGTTTGCAAGGTGGGGGGGGGGCGGTGTGTGGCGACAGTAAAACTCTGGTTAACCTCCTTGCTTTAATATTAAGGTGAGTAAGAACTATCATTTTCTTCCTTTTTCTCATATTTAGGTGATTTGTGATAAGTTTTCCAGACAAGGTGATTTTCAGGGATTTTCTATTTCTGCTTATCGTGCTGCTCATGTTGCATTATTAGAGAGCACACTGTCTTGGTGATGCATATTAGCTTTTATAGCCAATCTCTCCCTTGAAATCCTCCAAGGTTCCAGGCGTATAATCTCTTTCCTCAAAACTTTGTATGTCTTTCTTCAGCAAGAGATGGGCAGTTTGTCATGTCTCTTAAAGAAAAGAAGGGGATTAACCCACATCCTTGGAAATATTAATTTGTCATTGTTAAATCAAATGTCACTCTGTCTGTTTTGCTAGCTAATAAACAACTTTTGCCGTATTAAGGAGTAAATCCTCCCTCTTCACCCTAGCTCTGTTAACTCATTGCGTACATTTCATTATGAAATGTAGTTCAAATTAAAATATATGTTTTACATAAATCTTAATTTTATATAAGTCTGCCTATAATGATACATCTAAATATATAAAGTAGATTATATTTACCTTCTCATTGATTCTTGAACATACGTTAGAAAAGACAATAACTGACTTCTCTCACATGAAAACAAGTCTGCATGGTTTACTCTTGCTATCAGCCTCTGAAACAATATTCTTATAGTAGAAACTCCAACTGGTTGCCTAGAGATACAGGACAGTTTCACAATACAGAATGATTAGGTGAAAAAATGACAAATGAAATTCAATGCAGGCAAGTGAGAAGCAATGTACATGAAGAAAACTATATCCATAACTTTAGACTTTAAATTACTTAAAATGACTCAGAAAAAACAAGATCTTAGATAACTATCACATGGTACACAACGATCAGAAAAGCAGACATACTGTTTAGGATCATTTCAAAAGGAATGAGAAACAAATGGAGCAATCATTATGCCACTGACAATTCATAACGTACTTTTAAATTTAAAACTTCTGCAAGTTCTGATCTTCCTTTATCAAAAAGAAACAAACTCAAAAAGGCACAAGGAAGTATAGCAAAGGTTCTTAAAGGTTATTAAAAGTTTGAAGCAACCTCCTATTAAAAAGTGAAGCTTTCTTACAAAATAGACCAGACTTCTTCAAATTAGAAAGACTTCAGAATGATAACATAATAGTTTGTACCATTGTAAATAGTGTGGGACTTTTTTCCCTCATTTATTTAGCTTTGGAACTCAGTGCCACAGGGTGCTATAAAAGCAGAAGTGTAAAGACAGACAAAGCAGTCTACGAGTCTTCAGAATGGAAAAAGAGATGAAGGGAAAGACAATGGAAGATCATAAAAGCATATATTGTATAGAGAAGGTAAACTGGGAACAGTTTTCATTCTTTCTCCATTATTAAACTCTGGAACTCACTGCTACAAGTCTCATGGAGGTCAAGGTATAAACGGGTTCAAAGAGAAATTCATAAAGTTGAGCTCCACCAGAGAATATTTAACATTGTGGTTCAACTACCACCTCTGGTTAGAGGTACTAAATTACTGTTCTAGAAATTATCACTCTATACAGGCCACACTTCTTGTATTCTGCCCCAATAATACTTTTTCAGCCACTGCCAGAGGGAGAACTTTGAGACAGACTGATATTTTTTTCCTGTGCTCCTAAGATTGTTTTAATTAATCTCAGAGCCTTGGGAGCCACAACTGCTCCTCCATGCATTTATATATTCTCAGATCAGAGAAGTGTGCAAGCAAGACACACATATACTGTTTTTCTACCTGTATTCTTTGCCATTAATCACAGCTAGAATATATAATTGGACCTTTTTTTTACTGAATACAGTTTTGAAGTATAGTCATTGCCAGCTTGCCTCAAAAAAGTTTGTGTAAGAAAACATTACTGAGGTAGGATACAAGCTAGGTAGGTGTCCAAACAAGTGAAGTAAATGAAATGCTCTACACCTATGATGTTAAAAAAAATAAAATTAAAAAGTAGTAATTATTAACATTGGGTACTTTGTTTCAGGGCCTTATAGGTCATGTAGACAATAAGTATACAATTTAAGGCATATGATATGTGCCTTTCAGCAAAGGTCTGCGCTTTTACAGAGTAATGAATTTTAAGAAAACTGCAGAAATCTCTACAAAGTTAAAATAGTGAGGCAAGTTCTTGCAATAGTATTGTAAAATGCAATGAAGGTGTAGGTCACAGTGAAGTAATAAAATGTTTCTGCTATCTATCTCCTTTGTTGTTAGGCTAATATTACTTTAACTGCTGATATTCACAGTATTTATAATTTAGATGTAATTTAAATAGATAAAGTGCCAGAAAAAATCCATGATGTGTTGCAGATCATGATTAATATGATGCTCTTTTCATTTGAATACATTTGTATGTGAACAGTCATCCAAATACATCTATTATAATACCAGCAGTATGACAGAATCATCATTTCTTAAAATCTCTATTACTAGACTGTAAGTGGACTGTTAAACTTTGGCTCAAGGGCACAATAACCCTCACATCAGCATAATTTAATCATAAGTTAATGGAAAGTTAAATTCAATGTTCAAGACAGTGTAATTCTTTCCTATTTCATATATTCCACGCCTATAGATTTTCCAAAATGGGTAAATTTTTATATTGAAATGCCCTTCCAGACATAAATACTTTAGTGCATTTTTATTCTCTTATTTTTTGATGGAAAGAAAATTATCTTATTTCTTGTCTATTTGCCTTAAGAATGATGTTTTCATTCCTCTGTAAAATATTTTCTGATACACAACTTTCAAGAAATTGAAGTATATATTAATCAGTACTGGGTACTTTGACAATAGTTTCCTTTAACTGTCAAAAGCTTTTTCCGGGATGCTATTGACAACAGTGTAAAATATGCTAGTTGGCCTACAAAAGATTGTGGACATTTGTTTATGAAGGTAAGTGACCTAACAGAAGTTCATAAATATCTTTTTGCTTGATATATGAATCTGCCTCAAAGATTTTCTCTGACATGTTACAGCCAAGGGGCACAAAGTAAAACAAGAACATGCCATGTGGGAAGATAGAGCAAAGACTGTACATCATCCTGATAATGTAGATTGAGGTAGATCATAGCTGCTCCACTGTTTTAGGGCATATCTGATGAATACTGAAACATTGCCCCATTTTCTAGGGACAACTGAAGCATACAGAAGCTTTTCTGGCACATCTTTCTTTCTGTTTGTATTCTCAGTGTCAGCAACATCAAAGTAACGGTGTACAGGCAATAAACAGCCTCCACGTGTGGCTGAATAGATTGTGCCACGTAGGTTAGCACTAGAATTCTTTGCTGTACTAGCCTGATGGAAACTAAGCTAAATGAAGAGGATGATAGGGACCATATCTCCATGACACTAGACGGGGTTGATATGAAGAAAGTAATTATAGTTTTTAGTGACCCCATTACATGATTTTTTATGCTATTTGCAATGTGACTTAATTTCTTCAAATTGTAGCACACTGTAAACTCATCATGTTCTTTTGAAAATTCTTTCACTCTCAGATTTCCTCTTCTGCATCTGTCAGTGATATTACCATAGCTTTCAACATAGACACTAAGTTCATGCTTAATATGTCCAACTAGTAAAAAGATAAAACACAGATCCTTGTCTTTAGCCTTTTTTCCAGCCTCTTCTAAACTTTCCTTTTCACTGAGTGATTGCTTGACCTCTTGTGATTTCCTTTTATCCTTAAAACCAGCTGGGCTATTCAGCACTGATGGACTGACCTTGCATGAGTCTGATTTTGATTCTGCATGTGAGTGTGGAAACCAAGGGCAACCTAATGCAGTTAGACCCCTTGCAATATCTGGTTTCTGTTAAATAAGAAGTCAGGGCATCCAAGCTCTTTGCAAGTATTTTCCTGCCTTTAAATAATTTAAAATGTGTTAACCCAAACATATATTATGTTAATCCAAATGCATCTCCAAAGTTTAAAAGATCTAGGGAATCTTAGAGTATTTGAATGGAATGTTGTCACAGTGTTGCCTAGTCAAATAGAGCAATTATGAGTTAATTTTTTAGTTGATACCTAATATCATTTTGTTAGGTATTGATCATATTTATTACTACAGTTGATATGAAAAAGACACAATCAATATTTTTTGGTGCACTACAAATGGAACATTAGCACAAATTTAGTCAATTTTATTGGATCTTTTTCTGTTATTTATTCAGATCTTATGAGTCATGGAGTTATCCTTTAAATCACAAGACAGAAGGGTACTGCATGACTGAGAGAGAAAAAAATCATATTGACTAAAATGTTTGGAGTTTAGCTAACATGTATTTAGTTCTAGTACTCTATACACCTTTGTCTGACATAAAATCTTTGTCAAAATGTCAGCAATGAAGTCTCTTCACCTAAAGAGTGATACTAAATATTTTTGAGAGGTTTAGTACTATATTCTTGCAAAACAAAGGAAGACCAAACTCTACTTTCTTATCATATAAAAATAGGAAAAAAGGGCAGAAATTATGTCTTTAGGAAAAAATAAACAAACAAAAAAACAGCTTATTGTCACTAGACATATCCATGAAGAGCATCACTTTGTTAGTCTGATGTCATAGTGTGACAGACAACAAAGCAATTATGGAAGGGGGAATTTAATAAAGCCAATGTATAATGGAAACTGGGTTAAGAGCAATTGGATTCCCAGGTTAAAAGCCAAATTAATCTTCTATCTTTCTTTATAAAACACAAGATCTTGTAGGATTAAAAATAAATTAATAAATATATTGGTGCAATGTTGTGGAAAAATTGTTAAATTAGAGGTGACGGTCATCGACAGAAAAATTACTGAATGAACACGAAACTTATTAAAGACAAGAAGGTAGGTGGTTGTGATGAAAAGGAAATATAAAGGGAGATATGAGTAGTGCATTCCTCAGCTCATGCTGGTGGCATGAAAACTGGTTTGCATTACTGATGTTTGACAAAGACATAGGTTCAAGAATATTGTCAAGGAGTGATGTATTGAGTGAGAAAAGTTAAATGTTATTGTTCTAATAGAACTGAGCAAAAATTCATAAAAAAAAATTAAAATCCCTGACTTTTTAAATCTAGCTCTTAGACAAGTAAGCAGAAGAAACACAGGGAGACAATCACATAAGTACATTAGATAGTCACAAGATATTTATGAACAACCAATACACTTTGATACTGAAAAAGTTAATTTATCAGAAGCTTCTTTAGTAATGATATTCTAACACAGGTGAGGGTCAAAATAATCCCTTTAAAAGATCTGTTGAAACTTCGCTGGTAATAATGTACACATTGCATGTATGTTCAAGGCAGATGAATTTGGAATGCAGATGTGAAGAAAGTCTATTAGCTGTATCAGAGATGGGAATCTAACACATGGGGTGAAATGAACGAGTTTCTTGTATAGCTGTGAAGGGTCAAGACTGCTACCTGTAACTGCACTGGGGAATAAATGTTATACAAACAGAAGGAAAAAAACAAACAAAGGTAACTCATCATTAATAAATTTAAGTGAAAACTCAAAAACAATCGTCTGACCATCAGAGAGTTTGTTTCTGAAAAGACTTCCCTATAAAGGAACACAAATCATTATTTTAAAGTAGATGTCAGATCATTTCATTTAATGAAACTGAAAAGGACCCAAATCTAAAATTCACAAGTAAAGGTTAATAAAGTATTTTAAATAAGTTCAAAGTACGATACTTTCCATTGTTCCAAGTTAATGAGATATCAAAGCATGGATGGTCTCACTGTGATAAGAAGCTTCTTCTCTCCAGTCGTGAAGGTAAGCTAACTTGCTCTACTTCCAGGAAATGTAACTGAGCTTTTCTCACCCCACATATACAAGAGGTCAGTCACTCAATCACTCATGGTGTCTGCCCACATGTAGGCTCACTCTCGTGGCATAATAAAGAAAAAGTGAGGCAGCTTTTAATTCAGTGAAAGAGGGGTGAGCTGCCTCTTATTTACTGCAGGGCATCAATGGATCAGTTTTGAGTGACCTCTGAGCAGAGGACAGTGGAGATGCAGTGTACCATCCCAGGATGACATCCTAATGGACAAATCTGAAATAACCCCTGGATATTGCATCCCTAATGGATGCAGAAATGTCATGTTGCATATAGATAACTGCAGTATATGGCATGACATAACTGCCTGCAGTAGTAAATTACAGGACTGAATGATCCGAGAGGTTCATATTCATATATACAACATGTACCTTTAAAGTGCAAAATTTATTGTAGGATTTAGGATGTCAGACATTTGAAACTGTGCAACTCGCAGCTCTTCCTAGACTGAACTAAATTCAGTCTTTTAATAGAATAAGGTTTTTTGAATGTTCCTGCCTGTATTTATTGCCAAGGATTTTTGAAAATGATGGTTGGACAGCAAGACTCTATGGCTGAATCTTTACATATAGTGAACAAATGCATAGAAAACAGAAGTTTTTTTAAATATTAAAGGTCAAGATTTTGCAGTCAAAAAGGACTGTAACCTAGCTATTAAGTTCAGAGAACAACTTGCAATATTTGTTTCCTTTGGGCATAAGCACAATGACATTCGTAAGGCAAGCTTCCTATAGAGGTTATACACACTGAGGTTTACTGGAAAAGAAACTGTACTCAGTAGGAATTTAAAGAAATCATATGCCCTAGACAAGAAATTTTACTTGAATACATGGATGTTCACTAGCAAATTCAAATAGGACCTTGAGAGTAAAATGCAGTCTATGAGGTGCTGAAATGAGATTATAATTGTCAGTGACCTTATTACAGAATTCATCGCTCTAGTTCATTTGTTTCTTTCAATTGAAAACTAATGATAGGGACCACCCAGCACTCCTCCATATCAGAGACCATATACATGCTAGTGACAAGTGATTTAAACAAAACAGGAAAAAGTCCAGTCAGAAAATAGTTGTTCTGACCGTGAAAACAAATGGCAAGGATCAGAGACATGAGTACCAACATTTCCTCTGGCAAAACCAGAGCAGAGCAGACTAAATTCTTTAATGCAGGCTATTCAGACGTGACAAAATTAATAAACATTCTAAAGAATATCAGAACAAAAATGAAAGAAGGCACAAATCCAATTTACTTCCTTTCAGAAGCCAGACAAATACTTCTCGTAGACTACTTTTTAGTGAGATTCTCAGATAAACCATGATTGTGCCTTAACAGGTTTTCTGTTTAAAGTTTTCAGTATTTCACTTAAATGAATGACTTAGAAAATCACCTTGCTGGAGAGTATTTATCTAGTGATTAATGAGATTAATTTATAGGTACCTTATGGGTTAGGATAAAAGAGCAGATTAGCAAGGGTGACACTGTTGTGAGTGTTTGCTACAGGCTACCAGATTAGAAGGAGGAAGTGGATGACACCTTCCACAGGCAGCTTAAAGCAGCCACAAAGTCACAGGTGCTGATTCTTGTATGGGACTTTAACTACCCCCACATTTGCTGGAGAAGCAACACAGTGAAGCAAAAATAGTCCAAACAGTTTGATGATTTTGTCAGCCTTTGTTCCTATTCTCCATTCATTGCTTTTGATTAAAAAGTCTTTGTTTTTCAGGGTTCTTTTTTCTTATAGGTTAACAGCAATCAGATATTTTCAATGAGTAATGAAAAGGCTTCATTTGTGATGTCCCTTTCCCACTGGAATTTTTATTTCAATTGCACAGGAGAAAGTATCACTCTTAGAGTTGTAGTTTCCCAGAGAAATACTGAATGTATTTGACATTTCTGCCTGTAAAATAACATTAATTCACTAGGGAATGATCAGATCCTGAAAGAACACATGAGTTACAGGCTATTATTTCTGTGAACAACATACTCTATACATCTCTGAATGTTTGACCCAGTTTTTTGAAAAGTAAGAGTGAACAGGTTATGTTCCATTCCTCTAAACACAAAAATAAATTCAAGCAAGCAAGTGGCTATGAAGGAGTAATTTCTTAGACAGAACGAACCGTTGATAATGCTTTGTGCTGATGAAATATGATGATAAAGGGAAATGCATCTTTTTACTATACGGTCATTTCACAGTGTCGAGCATGTTTTAGATTTAACAATATTACCAGTATTACCATACTACCATTGCTGGGCACAGAAAGATGTGGCACATACTCGTTTCTCATGCTACCCCCATCTCTAGCCTTAGTTTAGGTCCTTGGAGCTGGTACAACTAGAATAATTGAGAGCCTCTCTCAGGCAAAAGCTGCCTCAGAATGTGTGAAACAAATACTACATGTATGTTGCTTTATAGTTTTAGTGTCTATTCTATTATCTCTTGATTGTTGAGATAAGAAAAAATAATTTAAAATGTGTTAAAATTCTCGTGACTTCCACATAAGTCAATTTCAGTTTTATAGAGGAAATCTATCCCTTCATGTTTGGCTTTGTATCCACTTTCTGGTGTCCCAGAAGTATATTTTTGCTATTAGAGCTTCTGTAGTTTCAAAACACTATGCCAGACAATTACTACAGTTATGGAACTCCATAGGAGAAAGTGGGCCTATTGGGTTAAGAACCATTCTGTCTGATAAGCATTTTCAAAATAAAGATAACTTTACACAGATGCAACATATATTTATAGTCATATGGACACATGGCATCACAGATTTTCTTTTTTTAAAGGGTCTAAAAAGTGTACTGCCTTATGTTAGTCGCATATGAGGGTCTCTCTCCTCTCTCAAAGAATTTAATCTGTTCTGTATTCCTGAACATGAGTGGATTTGTTTGCAGTAGGTGAATCCTCTCTTCACTAAACATTGAGCACTGAGACTTAAGCAATAAATTTCACAACAGTTTCTTCATGCCAGGCTCTGGGTATGGAAGTCAAAAGTCAGCATGAAATATGTGATTATCCAGAACAAATGCAGTAGTCCAGAGGGTGTTTGAAGCCATTCTCATCCTGAAAAAGCAATCATTGATTTAGCAGGAAATTGGGTTTCTTACATTTAACAAAACTTCAGTCTAAAGAAGTTTTCACTTCTCGTGTACTTCATTTGTGTCTTGGAATTTGAGTGACCCCACACAGGTTTCTGTCCTCAGCAATGTTGTCTCAGCAATGCTGTCACTCTAGCACAACTGTTTTCAGACTGTGCCTAGTAGATTACTCAATTTAGGAGATTAAGGTTTAGTGCTGAATCAGAAACAGTAGAAGTGAGGCACTCAAAACCTTCTGAACCACTCCATGAAGGTGAACCTGGGCACACACAATAAACAGCACTAAGTTTTCCAATAAAAATGTGGACCCATTGGAGTGTGAGTAATCTGCATAAATATGCATGCATACAAAGTAGACTTCTTATGGTCAGTGAAGTGGGTGCTTCTATGGCATAATCTCATCCTAATATTAAAGACTAAACCAGAACTGAAATGTACCTTATGTATTTGTGGTCTTTCATTATAACGAGCTTTGAATGAGCAGCTCAGACATAAATGCTGACACTGTAGGTCCAAGACAGGTGAGAGGAAACCCTTATGGACACTGTAGATATCTAGGTATCTAGGTCATTAATCCCATATGGGCTGCTGAACATTTAAGCTTTCTAAGGCTAAAGGATTCTTACAGATCGTTCTTTTGGATGTAGATTTCTAAACTCTACTCAAAGCATACTGTGGATACTGGAATTAGCTTGGCTTAATGTAGAGGACTTTATAGAAGACTATAGGGGAATTATTCCTGAGAAATTATATAGCAAACAATGGAGACTAGGCCACTGTAAGAAAATAGGATTTGGAGCCTTCCCATGTTCTGATTCAAGTTTCACTATCCTCACTATACTGAGAGAAGGAATTGAAATATATTCTGTTGGACAGGGAGAAAAATATATGTTACAGATCTCACTGAAAGTAAAACCTAGTCCTTAAAGGGTCTGTTTATCACACTGCCTGTATTCTTCAAAATAGGTTAAACATGAAATAAGAGTAGCTTCTTGAAGGTGATGTTCCTTGTTACATTTTAACTTGTATGATTTTAGTCTGCCTTGTTAATCTACTGCTTTCTTCCTTTTCTGGATTTAACAATTCCAGATAGCAACCTAAGACTACAGAATTTCCTCATTCTTATTTGTTGACAGTCAGAAGCATAATTGCCAAAGAAATAAGAAACTATAACACATCACAAAGAAGCATACTGACCTACTGGAGCTATGTATTCTTTGCTCTATTTTGCTTTCTAGTGTATGGCTCTCCAGCTCTTCATTCTGTCACAGCGCAGGGGACAGGTTGCAGTGTCTGTACTCAAGATCAGTGTGAGACAGAAAAGAATGCCTGAAGACTTTATATGACTCATACTGGTTTCATTGCATTTATGTAAATGCCAGAAAGTCAAACGATAACTTTTTCTTAAAGTAATTCCAGATAACATGTAATACCTTGTACCGGACCAGAATCTTAAATACTTTTGTGGTGCATATGTTGCAAACTGGAGAGAGGTCAGAGTTCAAAGGAAAAGAGAGCAAAAAGTTCATCTTTTGCAATTCTCCAGCCATTAGAGCATCCGGTGCATGATCATTTCCCATCCTAAGTTGCTGATGTTGTTATTGCCATTACCTATATCAGCACCAGTCATGCTCATGGACTAGCATGTCACTGTATTAGAAAGCAATAACAACGATAACTAAAGGTCTCTTCTGCAGAGAATCAGTATTCTAAACGTGAGGGGAGAAACATCAGATAGATACAAGCACTGGAAACAAAACCATGCACATCAACATGAAAAGAAGTACAGTTACCATTTCTGTTGCCTAATTTTTTTCATTATTTTGCCCCTAGGAAGTTTAATAAAAAGGAGTTTACTTAAAGAGGATAAAGACAAACACAAATGTACAATTTATGTACAAATAGCTCCTCTCAAGTGGCAAGATATTTGGTTGAAAAATTTTCCAGGTGCAAAGAGAATTTTCCAGCGTGACAGCAAATATAAATATGGTCCAGTCAGGGAATAATTACTGGCAAGACTGGATACAAACTGGATACAGAGAAGGGAACTATATTTATCAGAGTACAGAAGGGCCAGGCACAGGGAGAAGAGAGGATGAGATGGATAATGGTTAAAATTTGATGGAGTAGAAACAAAATCTTTGTAGCAGCATCTCTATGGTTATTACTTAGGAGGAATGCCTTTTCTAATCTGAAATTAGAAAAAAAATTCTTTCAGATGTTGGGATGCAAGGTAGTGAGAATTTTATCTTTGTGAATGAACAGGACTGGCTGTCTCTTAGATCTGTCACTCAGGCTCCAGGTCTTAAGAAAATCCTTTATATAGAATGAGAGAATGCTTTTAACCAAAGATGAAATACAGGGTGAAGATGTTGACCTGCAGTTCTCGATAAAAGAGCTGGCAAGAAATGTTTTTCAAAAGAAATGAAGTAAGTCAATTTAGCTATAATGAGTAGACATTTCTAAAATAAAGTAGGAGAACCTGCTACTATTTTGGATTGGATGAACAAGCAACAGTGGAGAAATTAATAATGCCCTTCTGCATCCCTCAAAATATTACCATATGGAACCACTATCCAGACATATTCCAGAAGATGATGTCAGGATAGGTGAATGTTTAAAGATTTTTATGCTTACTTTTTGCAATTAAACCTCCCCTATGTTTTGTATAAAAATGTTGGGGTTATATTGTCATACCAGATTTAGACTGAAATCTTCAAGTGGTCACATTACAAAAGAATACCTAAACTCTGCACCAAGAATCTTGACAAATAAAATCCAAATAAAGAAACAAGATTTTATGCACCTATCCCTGAAGTCTATAACAGACATTTCCATAAATATTAATAAAAATCAAATTATGTCTGAATAAAAATTAACTGAGACACAATACCAATGTTCATTATATTTTGTTGTTGAAGTGCTTGCTCACTCATAGATATTTTTCTGGAAAAATGGATCTGCCAGTAGGAATATATTTTGTTCTTTGGTGAGGAAACATACAATTTTCACAAGACAATCAAATAAGCGCCACTAAGATCAGTTGCTAAATATCAGCTGTCTGTATACAGTGACCTAGAACTTGCCATTATATGAATAATAGAGGCTAAACAAAGAGCAGAGGCATTACTTTCTGAAGTGGAAGAAAAGAGCAAATTACATTTTAATTTATCTGTACTTTGAGTAGATATGCTTGAAGAATTTTGAGCTCAGGATAAAATGGAAATTCATTCACTTATCTACTTTGTTCTACTTCTCTGCATGGTAACAATCAGGCCTATTGGGACTGTTTAAAACTAACAAATAAAAAATTTATTTAACAAAGACAAATCATCTGTGCTATCTAATAACCTGCAAATAATTTTGTTGTCTGAAAAAATAGTACTTTTAAAATTCAGGTCAATTACTTAAGATGCTGATATCTGGTATTATAATAGTCAAATTAATATTTGTGTTTATTAAATGTTGCCATTCTAAATTGTGTAGTAGCATAAACCGATTTTATTTTCCAAGCTGCGCTGAGTAGGACTAAAGGAAAATGGAGACACTGAACTGAAAAATTAACTTGGCCCTATATTGTTAATTTATCATAAAGCAGCCAGGAGTAGTAGGACAGGGACAGGATTTCCACACACAGGTAAGCCTTGATTTGGAATATCTGTGAAGATGTGACAGATAACTGACAAAAATAAATCAATGGAAATATGTTTTCAAGAGAACAGTGGAGAAAATTTACTGCATCAAGTGGAATATGACAGTATCAAGGTACACACATACTTATGCAAGACAGGGAAACACAGGGAGCAGCATCACCTGCCTGTCTGTAACGAGGAGTACCTGAACCCGCATGAAGGATGAGAGCCTGGATGTAAATGTGTGTGCTGTGCTCTCGGAGTAAGTGCATGTTAGAACCCTGGGACCAGGGGAAACACAGCGGTTGTACCTAGCTGCTGTGAAACATGCATATAGATGAGACTGACAGCACTGAAGGGCAGGGAGCTGGCCAAGAGGTCAGAGCAGAGCTGGGAAAGAGCAAAGGCTACAAGCAGGTGCAGGCATGGAATGCATCATTTGGCATGCAGAGCTGGAGGGGGTTCTGTGACAGATTTGCAGCAGCACCACTTTAGCCACACTAAGAGGTACTGCAAGACAGAAGCAGGTGAAGCAGGTACGAAGGAAGCAGAGCTGCTACGACAGACATCACCTGCATATTGGCAGCTCATAGCAAGATCACTGCTCAGAAGTCTTTTTTAAAACTGATTTACTCATATGGCCTTTATGGCTCAGAAAAAAATTCTGGAATTGCCATTGGAACATAACTTGGGAGGTGCTCATGGTGTGTGTGTGTGCACATGCACGTGCATCTCAAGACAGGTTGGTAAAAATGGATCTGATGGGATGAGCATGTGGTTTAGTGGCTTACTCAGGAAACTAAATTGGTGAGGTCACAAGTGTAAACAAATGGCATTCAGTTTTATGCTAAAGTGAGAGGACTGTAAAATGGAATTTATTAACAAATAAATGGAGGCTGATGTGTTGACAGTTTTATTAATTTCAAGATATAACTGACAATTTTTGTTTTGAAACAAAATTCAGACTGTCCACATGATGCCATAATATCCAAGGACTGTGCTTGAGACTTCACATCACAGAACGGATGAAGACTTTCTTTTGGAATGCTGGCCGTGCACAGACCCAGCAAGGACAGGGTCCAGTACCCAGCATTAGAGTAAATGTTATCCTACTCTTTGTGTGTACACACACAAAACACATACTCCTCTAAACCTTTTCCTCTGGGAGTCTGATGGATCCTCAACACTTTGTCAGAACAGGGATAAGCCCTGGTGAGGACACCTTAAAAAACTGTAGTGCTTGAATTCTTAGGAAAGAGAGATTTCTATCCCTTGTATCTTGTGATTTTCCTTCAACAAAACACTACATTTAATAAATGTTTTTTAAAACCCTCTAAGCAACAAAATCCACAGTAAAACACTCCTCCAACATCTAAGCATGCTACAGGTCAGAAGAAATATCATCCGTGAAGTGTTACTTTTGTAAATTAATCCCCAGCAGTCAAAAAACCCTGGATACATAACTGATGAAAAAATAGTATACTTAAGCCATAAACCTCAAGATTGTTATTTACTGAAGTCTACAAAATAACACACTGAGGAATAAATGTCCAGCAGTTATTGGAGTTGTATAGCTAAATTTCCATAAGTATTTATGTGAAAATATAAATGTAAAAATCACATTAAGTAAGCATTTAATTACTTTTAAAATAAGATTGTAATTAATTTAACAGTAATTCCAATTAAGTTCTAGATTTATTCTACTGGAGTCAAAACTTATTTTTCTTCCTAAGAAGTCACCTGCCAATAGACAAATGGTTGGGGTTTTTTTAATGCCAAAGATGTCTGGGTGCCTAATGAAACACTGACTATGAATCTATCTAAATGACTCAGAGTTAACAATTAATAAATAATATCAGGCAATCAATGTGTTTGTGGTGTTGATTGTACAAAATAGACTTACAAGTTTTAATGATCAAAATGGTATGACAATATCATTAAATATAATATTATTCCTACATAATTATGGAAACTATTTGAAGTACTCTCACATGAAAACTTGTCACTTCACAATGATATTTCTTTATGATTTCATCATCTTCCATTTATGTTGTGAATCATTTCAGTTTGACTGTTCTGAATAGTGTTTTTCTACTTCATGTGTTGTAAATAATAGCAGATATATCCACATATATATACATAATTTTTTGTAGTTTAATGATTCAACATTGCTAACAAGAAACTTGTGCTGAAATTCTGACATTTCCAAAGAAATATTTCCCTAGAACTGTGTCTTACAAAATGTTGACATTTGGATTTTTAATTTAAATCATAATAAGAACAGACCCCAAATGTCAGAATTTCCTAGAGAATGATAATTCTCTTATTGACCACCTCAAATATGCCTACAAAACAAATCTGGCAATGGTTCAGTGGGTAATGTCCTGTAATTTCTACTTATTTTGCTGAGCAGCAGCACCAAATTGGTACCTTGTGATCATTCTCCTGTACTATTTTAAACCCTCTCTTTCTCCTTGTATTGCATTATTACAGAAAGTTCACAGGAATTTTTATATGGTTTTTTTTTTTTGGTATACAGTCTTCCACACTGGATCCTTCACCTGCAGCTACTGTGTCTGAGTCAATTAACAGTGACCAGAGCTGTATCTTCTTGGAACACCACATCACCTTTCTGACATGAGATGTCACTGCTCTTCAGTGACTCCTGTTTGAAGCCAGGAGCATCATCTTCCCAAGACAGGGGCAGCCAGTCACAATCTATTGTTAACTGTATTTACTCTACAGACTTCTACTGTCATGACCACTGTGGTACAGGTGGTAACTATTGACTGGTTTCTCTCTAGAAATGTGGATGGTAAGTGTAATGGCCAACAAATGATGTAAAGGGCGATATAAAAGGTAGACACAAATATATGTTCCTATGATCTTGCTCACCAGGAACAAAAGTCTGAAAATTAAAAGCCCGTTAAGAGAACTAAGAAATAAAGAATAGATACCAATCTGACATCCAAAGACATGCACTGGTAGACCCTTTGCTACTCCCCAGCTCCACAGTGTCAGTGCATTTCTGCGACGTGCAGAAGAGTCCATGTGCTCAGGAGTCTCCATGTTCAGTTCCCCTACTGTTTTTCTCTCACTCCAATGCAGAGCTGGTGAACATTGACAGTAACTCAGAACTTACCCTGATCTTGTACAACATGAGTTAAGAACACCTGAAGAGAGAAAGCATAGGAACTTAGAAAGAGGTCGTAAAAGAAAAGACCTTTGAATTACCCACAGCAGTTTTAGATCTCTATTACAAAGAGATAAGCCATTCTTAATATGCAGAGCACTTCTTTGCAGTATTATCTTGATAAAATCTGGATAGTTCGGTACTTGCAGAAACGTTAGTCTTCAATCACTGCTCAATTTGACCTACTTCTGTGAAATATGTAATTTGGAAGGATATTGAATATCTGTAAAAAATGTTCTCTGTGATCATAGAGCTATAATGACTCATCATATATAATGCTTTTTTCTGCCTGTGGTGGTAGGGTGAATATACATGGGACCAGAATAAATCATGGGTTTCTATGAAGCACTTAATACAATAGTTCATTATTTCATGTAACAGTGCCATTTTATCCCATTTTCACATTCCATAACTTGTATCTCTTTTCAAAGCAAAATGCTAAATTAACTCAAGCAGATTTAAAAAACATATCAAAGAAAAAATATCCCAAATAATTGAACGATGGAATCATATGGTGTTGGCAATGAACACACATGATCATAAACAAAATTCTATTTCTATCTGGCAAAATGTCCCTTGGTGCCACTGGTTATGTTTTATATTCTTTGGTTGAAAGGATATTTAAGAGAAAGAATAACATATTTCCTGGAATGCTACCTCACAACTTTTTTAATCAGGCAAAACTGCTGGTTAAATTATTATTATGCCTATAGAAATCATAGGTATAGATGCAGTACTGAAAATAATTAATAGAAAGAGAAGTGATAACTGCATATTGTATAACAAAAACTGTTGTAAAACAAATAATTCCAAGACAATGTGACTGAAGACCAACAAAATGGGGTTCAACAGGGCCAGGGGTTGGGTCCTGCCCTTGGGTCACAGCAACCCGCTGCAAAATTGCAGGCTGGGGGAAGAGTGCCGGGGGAAGAGTGTCCAGCAGTAAAGGACCTGAGGGTGCTGGTCAGCATCTGGCTGAACATGAGCCAGTGTGTGCCCAAGTGGCCAAGAAGACCAATACATCCTCACTTATATCAGAAATAGTGTGGCCAGCAGGACCAGGGAAGTGATTTTTCATGAGGCCACACCTCGAGTGCTGTGTCCAGTTCTGGGCCCCTCAATTCAGAAAGGACCTTGAGCTGCTGGAGCGTGTCCAGAAAAAGACCATGAAGCTGGTGAAGGGTCTAGAGAGTGAGTCATATGAGGAGTGACTGAGGGAGCTGGCGGTGTTTAGCCTGGAGAAAAGGAGGTTCAGGGGAGACCTTATCACAGTCTACAACTATCTGAAAGGAGGTTGTAACCAGGTGGGACCTCTTCTCCCAAGCAACTAATGACAGGATGAGAGAACTTAGTCTCAAGCTGCACCGGGGGATGTCCAGGCTGGACATCAGGAAGAATTTCTCCACTGAAACTGTTGTTAAGCCTGGACATATTCAAGAAACAACATAGCACTTAGTGTTATGATCTAATTGACAAGGTGGTGAAGGTTTGGACTCGATGATATTGAAGGTCTTTTCCAACCTTAGTGATTCTGTGATTCTGTGATTCTGTGAAAAGCCAGTAGGCAAAACAGGGAACTACCAAAACTGCAAACGAGAAGTATGATATATGGGTGCTATTTCAAACTACTGGGGAAAAAAATCACTTCAATCAGAATTCAGGGGCTTCACCCATTTTCTGGACCTCTTCTTCTGAGGTAATCATCATTTGATTAATAACTTGACTGAGCAGGGGTCAGGGTGGAGCACAGCAGCCAGCCACCAGCACAACTTTCCACCAGAGGTGTGTGGAAAGCTTTTTCTGTCAGTAAACATTGACAGAAAGGAACGGCAGGATAACACCTAAACTATTTTGAAGGCTAACACACTCACTAAAGATATGAAGAAAGAAAGATTTCTCTCTTTTATCCTCATAAAAATAGTGCATGTTATTTTCATAAAAGTGCTTTGCTGTACCTCTGACAGATCTTTGCTGTGTTACATCAGCTATGTTACTGGAAGCCCTCTTTCCTCCTTTTCTTATGCTTTTTGTGTCTCATACCTCTCTTTTTGTAGTCCTTGTTGTTTGGGTATATGTACTAATTCTGACACAGTAATCACAATGAAAAATTAACTGCAGTGCAGTCAATGCAGAAGACTGATTCCTCTTCCTGTGGTGTATATTGAATTCAAGTGTACAAACCACACTCTGGCTTGCTTATCTAGCTCACTCTACGACTTTCAGACTACTGCATTGAACCCTATATCAATTGATAATTTTTACTGAGTTCCTTTCATAGCTCTGAGGTTCAGAAATTGAAGATATCCCAGAATGCATTCAAGACCAGTAGGAATGCCTAATGCTCACTACCTTCCAGTATCAACCTTATTTAAGTTAAAAAGCATAGCAGCTAACTTTTAGTAACCTGGTTTAGAAAATGCCAGCCATTCCAGTTCTGCTGTCCTGTTCTCCTTTGCTGGTGTCACCGTCTCACATGTGTATACCTTCATACCCTTCAAAAGTATTCCTCTGCAAAATCCTGCCATATCTGCCTCAAAACATTCTCACATTTTCTCTAGAACCTTAAATTTTAAACAAAGTCCTCATATTCTGCCTTTTTGTCATCTTCTTACTAGACATGTCCTTCAGGATGAATAACTTTTATCTATCATTGCAATTTATGTAACCCCCATTGTAGAGTTTATTCAAAGCCATATATAATTCTGTCCTCATGTGCTTAGACACAATTTTAAAAAATGTTTCATTCTCTGTTCAGCCAACACAACCTGTCCTAACATGCTCTTTATAAACATTGTATATAAATAGTTCTGTTTTCTGTTTGATTTTTTTTAACTCTTTCTTAACTTTAATTTACTGCTAGTGTGGGAGACCACACTCTTCCATGCTTTAAAATTCTTCTTGCTAAGGTACTCTTAGCCAGGTAACTACACATATAATGATAGGAGAATGAGAGAATCTGAGCTTGTTTAGATAAACTTATTAAAATCAGGAAATAGCATATACAAAGGACTTCATCATCATTAGCTTGGTGATGCTTGAAAAGTTAGAGGACACTGCAGTTAAAGTTGTTTGCAAATATTCACTTGCCTTGTTTAATTCCCAAGCCATAGGAAAGTTAATAATATTAATTAATATGGTTTAGTTTTCCTTTTTTTTTTTTTTTTTTTTTTAGTAGGATCCCTGCCTTCTTTAGCGTACTACCAACTAAAAAATATTCTGGTTTTGCCTACAAGCTTGGACATCTTATTTACAGAAAAACATACAAATTATGGTATGAAGACAGAATCATTTATTTTCTCTTGAGTTTTTCACAGTATCCATCTATACAATCTTTTTAAATGCTTCAAAATGCTGAACTGAGTACCCATCAGCTCTCAGTTCCCCATAGATGGATTGCCTAGGCTGCAGATTAGGCATGGCATGGATGCATAGACATGTAAGCTGACCCTGTGCAGACCCTGTGCAGAGTAAGTTGGACTTTAGGACAGGTAGAGCACCCTGTGGTGGTTGCTGTCTCCAAGGTTAGCTCAGGCTTAGTAGCACAGATGCTCTTGCAGACAACAGAAGCCATGAAAACCAATCCCACAGGATGCATGTTAGTGATGTGAGCCATCAGTGCAGGTGCCTCTGTACTGTGTCTTTGGAAGCAGAAGCACTGGTGACTGCAATGAAGACACAGCTGACCCATCTCCGCATCTGACTGCCTGGAGACCACCAGGGCTAATGGTCGTCTGTGTCAATACCAGCCCTGCCAGAGGCAGGTTTTCTGGTGCTGCTGCACTCCACAGGCTTCTCTAGTGGCTAAGCTATTGCACCAGCTTGCCACACTTCACAGTGCCATCAGTCATTCCTAGCCCCACACCCTCAGCTGCTCATGAAGGCAGTGCCGTAAGCCAGCTGACGGCAAAGAGAGAAATAAGCAGGAAATGCTGAATATCCTCAAAAGGGTGTTAATATTTTTTAATACTGATGATTTCATTAGTGTGGCTCATAGCATGAATCCACACGTGCAGCTGAATCAACTTGAGTAGTTAGTAAAATGTGTTGTGGATGAAGTTTCAAACAGTCAGAAAGAGGGTAGATCAGGGACATCAGCTAACAAGCTTTGCTATTACACACAGGGAAACATCAAGCTCTTCTCTAATCAAGTCACCTCAGACACAAAATTTGACCTAACTCATGACAGCCTTTCACAGAGCAGGGTTACCTTTGACTTTGCCATAGTTGTGAGAGCTGAGTACTTTGAATCTGATTTTCAAGTCCAACCTCTTGAAAAGAGGACTCAGTAATTGCTATCTATCTGGCAAAAGTTTAGCAAGAACTATTCAGTTGCCCTAATCATGGAGAGATCCTACCTGTTGCTACAGTACAGGTCCTTGCACAGTTACCACTTTGGGGTCACACTAATGTATATAAATACATCAAAGGCAGGTGCCAAGAGGATGGTGCCAGACTCTTTCCCATGGTGTCCAGAGACAGGATAGGGAGCAATGGCCACAGACTAACACATAAGAAATTCCCCCTCAGCATGAGGAAGAACTTCTTTATGGTGGCAGAGCACAGGAACAGGCTGTCCAGGGAGGTCATGGACACATTTTGTCTCTCTGGAGACATTCAAAGCCCACCTGGACATATTCCTGTGTCACCTGCTCTAGATGACCCTGCCTTGCCAGGGGGGTTGGACTAGATAATCTCCAGAGGTCCCTTCCAAAACAAACTTTTCTGTGATTCTGTGATAAACAGGATTCATCTCCAGAAATCTTTTTACTACTGTTGCAGAAAAACAAGACGTGCAAGTAACTCATCATAGTATTTTAAATAACTTCACATCTGAGTATTGGCCTTTGTAAGCTTCATAACATTATTTCAGTATCTCTCTCTATGTAACTGTGTGGGTGGGGGGTGGGGGGATGAGTGTATGTAATGACTTTTGATCCATAAGTCATGGTATTATGTTACTGTCATAAAGATGGGGCCCAGTATCTCATTTTCTGTGACTCTCTTCCATGTTATCCAAGGATCTGTTTTTTCTTCTGTGTTACTTATACGCATATCTATTTTTAAATCTAAAATCTCCTGCATACAGATTTTTCATGTTTTGATTATGTTCAATACATTCTTGGGTTGTGGGGGTAAATTACTAATACTAGTGTAATAATATAAAAATAACATCAAATTAATCCATTTTTTTCCTCCTGTCAGAGTATGTTGTTTTAATAAAGAAAATGAGAGGAATTATATTGTATTGAGTAACTAGCATAAAATGA
This sequence comes from Atrichornis clamosus, assembly GCA_013400975.1. Taxonomy (NCBI): domain Eukaryota; kingdom Metazoa; phylum Chordata; class Aves; order Passeriformes; family Menuridae; genus Atrichornis; species Atrichornis clamosus. The sequence goes on from WBMZ01005806.1 coordinate 47,128, forward strand.
GAGATTACATTCTGTGTAATCAGTTGTACAACCAAAAATTCAGCAAACAAAGACTTGAGGATAAAAAAATGACAATTAAAAAACCCAAAGCTTTTCTGGTGTTATTTCTCTAACGTATTTTCTTTTTATATTACTTACTATATCCAGAAAATTCTTACTATTTTTCCTCTGATTCTTTACTAAGTATCATCATTTCAGGGTCACTTCACTCTCTGTGGAAGTTTTGAAACATGACATTATTGTATTATGCACAGGCTGGAACAGTGATAGTATTTGATTCTACCCCCAAAAGAGTTAGTTCATGGGAGAAAAATATTCCATCAATGCCTCTTGATATAAACATACATAGCAACAAAGGTATAAGCTTGGACTCAGGAAGTCCCTAAGCTTTAAATTGCTGAAAATTAGGATAGTGCACTGGTATTGTCACTTGCTTATGCTGTTTTCATACTTATTTGCAAAAGCAGCCATCATTTGTCTGCTATTAAAAATTTGGGCTGACCAGATTTTTAGTCTGTCCCAGCATGGCTGTTGTGTTTTTTGGTGTGTTGCATTGTCATGTACTGCCATCTTCCTTTTCAGGGCAAGGCAGTAGAAATAGAATTATTTGATTCTCAAAGGATTTACAGTGAAGTCTATTTCTCTGAAACATGTTTCCTTAAAAGTGATTGCTACGTTAGAACATTAGCTTGTTTTCTTTATTATGTGATATGAATGCAATTAACTCGTGTACCAAACTAATAGTGCCAATGGACAAAGATATACTTCAGTGCAAATTAAAAAACTCTCAGTAGCCCCCATATTTCAATTCATCCTGAATTTTCTTTCAGCTGATGTAAAGCCCAACCCAGAAGCTGAAAGGCAATAAAACCTAAAACAGGAATACAAACAAGTTCACTGATGACACAAACCTGGCAGGAGGGCTGATACCCCTGAGTGCTGTGGGCCCTTCAGAAGGGCCTTGACAGGGTGGAGAGATGGGCAGAGAAGAACCACCTGAAATTCAACAGAGGCAAGTGCAGGATCCTGCACCTGGGGAAGAATAACCCCAGGCACCAGCACAGGCTGGGGGCTGGCCTGCTGGGAAGCAGCTCTGTGGAGCAGGATCTGGGGGTCCTGGTGGACAATAAGTTGTCCATGAGCCAGCAGTGTGTCCTTGTGGCCAGGAAGGTCAATGGTATCCTGGGGTACCATAGGAAGAACACTGTCAGCAGGTTGAGAGGGGATCTTGTCCCTCTACTCAGCCCTAGTGAGGCACATCTGGAGTGCTGTGTCAATTCTGGGCTCCTGGAGTGCATTCAATGGAATGCAACAAAGATGATTAAGGGACTGGAGCTTCTTTTCTTTGAGGAAAGACTGAGGGAACTGGCCTGGTCAGCCTTGAGAAAAGACAACTGAGGGAGGAACCTCATCAATGTCTATAAGTATCTGAAGGGAGGGTGCCAAGAGGATGGAGCCAGATTTTTCTAAATGGTGCCAGGCATGGGACAAAAGGCAATGGGCCGAAACTGATGCACATGAACTTCCACCTGAATATGAGGAAGAACTTCTTCACTGTGTGGGTGAATATCCACTGGAACAGTTTGCCCAGAGAGGTTGTGGATTCTGCCTTATGGGAGATATTCAGGAACTGTCTTGACACAATCCTGTGCAAAGTGCTTGAATAGGGATGTTGGACCAAATGATCCACTGTGGTCCCTTTCAACTTTATCCATTCTGTGATTCTGTGGTGTACAGGTGGTGTACGTTCCACACAATTGAGGGGCTTGAGATTCTCTGCAGGCAGAAATGCATTATGCAGTTTATATTTACAACCCAAAATATATTATATATTGCTTATGGGTAATTCTTTAAAATATCTGCAAATAAATGGTTAGGCCACTAAATAGGTTTAATAGCTCAGATAGATTAATGGGATGGAGAAAATCACTGGACACGATGTGGGAAACCACTGGCTGTGGCAGTGGCACAGCAAAGGGCTGAAAAACTAAGTGGTAATGTCATGAGGCTGTCTGTGCCAACAGGTGTTTATGGAGAATTATGGGAAAAATAGCCAACTTTGCGGATTATGGGGATCCAGTGATATCTTGGGGATTAAAATCCTGAAAGGTCAGCAATGCCTGGTGCAAAGGTATAAGTGCTAAGACATAAGACAAGGAGTGCCTAGGTAACAGGCATACTGAAACTGGGACCAATGGTGGTAAAGCATCAGCAGGTTGTTTCTTTGGAACCAGGGGTGGGAAAAGGGAAGTACCAAGGTGGTGAAAAAGAAGGTCAAAACCCAGAAAAACAAAAAACAAAGTTTGCATGTTACACAGTTGGTATTGGTCTTAGAGCCATGTGAGTGTTGAACCTATTTCTACAGTCAGAAGGATGGGAATGATGCCCCTGACTTGCGAAGTTAAAACCTGGACTTGATGGAGACATGGGATCTGATACCACTGTATCAGTGCCTGTTTGAGCCCGGCGGCATCAGTTATCTTCTCAATAATCGCCTAATAGAAGCAACAGGTAAAGTATTCCACTTCTTTGGGACCAGTGGGAAGTAGAAAGTGGAGGCAACAGTGTCTGCTTCCACTTGCTAAATAAATGACCTCACTAAGTTGCCTTTTTATTTACCTCTTGCTTAATGGTGCCTTCAGTTCATTTTTCTAGCATTGGTTTACGCAGAAATTCATTACCGTAAATAATGTTGTGGGTTTTTTCCAGGTTCTAAATTATACCCCATGTCACTTTCTAAAATTCACATCTCATAAGTTATAGTCAGATAAAATAGTATGCTCATATATCTACAATTTTCATATCCACCCAGAAAACAGAGACAAGTATCTTATTCAGTAGTTTTTGAAAAAGTTCACAAAATTGAGACTTTTAATGTCATGTGCTTGCATATAACGATGTGACTAAGTATAGATTTGCGTATGTATTCCAGTTTATATTACCTTAAAATAATCTACAATCCAATCCTTTCCCTGTTCTCAAAGAAATAAAGTGACTAGCACCTGTATTTTCCCATCTTTGTCTGGACTTCCACTATTTTCTTGATTCATCATTCCCATAACGAAATCATTACTTCAAACTTCCACAGTTCAAAAGCTACATGGAAGCCTAAAATATAACCATACCTCTACTCGATATTTGCTACTTTATGTCAATTAAAAAATAAAGATTAAAGATATTTCCATAGGAAAATAGAGTAGGTTTACAGCCTTGTGCTACTGAATAGTCAGATTCTAAAACGCATAAGTACACATGAATGCCTTTTTCCATAGGTTTTTCTTCTCTGATTTAATTGAAAAATCTTGGAGAAAGTTTGTTATGTATGTACATTGTTATGGTGGTGATAGAATATGGGTGATATTTTTGTGCTGAGAATGGCAGTGGTTTTTTCACTGACCAGCTGCAAGGTAATTTTTTCTACAGGCATTGCAGTGTGCCTGCAAAGCACAGCAGATAGTCTTTGCAGTTCCATCTGGGATCTGTTCTCATACTACTTTCTTTGTCACATTTTAGGGGTTTTTCACAGTAAAACTATGGCTCAAAATGGTCTTACTGACATTCAGAACCTCTTCTTAAGGTTCTGTTTCTTCTCTCCTGCCTTTGCCCTTTACCACAGAAATACTTGACATCCTTTCTGTAGAGTTGCTCTTTTCATGCCAACAGAACAAATAGACTCGGCAGGTAGTTTGGCAATAATTTATCATATCCTACAGTAATTGAATTTTGTTTGCTGTCATAGTGGAAGAAGCCAACACCATGCTGTCTCTTCTGTGACAATGGGCACCCACCAAATTGCATTACTTGTTTCTTGCTCATGCTCCAATCCACATATCTGGATATGAAACACTACAAGTTACACAGGAAGTGGATAAAGAAGGGAAAGACCAAAGACCCAGAGTGGCTTGGTGCAGTTAAAGACCAGAGCTGTCACGTCCTCTCCCAATAAAATACACTGTGCTTTGGTTTCAGACAAGGATTTTTTGTTCATTTCATATAAACTCCACAGTTTTCAGGGCAATAACTTCAGATGACTGTCTGGGGAACCTATCTGCAATATTTATGTATCAATGGGCCAGATACTCCACTTTGGGAAGTGTGTCAAATACCAGCTGGGGCTTGGGCTCAGTTTCTGTTAATCACGAACAGCGTAATTGGCTCTGTATGTAGCACAAAAGACATTTTTGCGTCTGCTACAATACAACACTTGCCTTCAGGATTCTGAGGTTTCTTTACTGACACTACTTTCCGATGTGAATAAGAATAAAGTAAGGAGTCTGCAGGCCTGCCTTCCCTCCTCCAGTACCTAAAGTCTACTTAATCTCTGCTAGGTCTGTTAATTGTTTCAAGAAATTAACAGGCACCACCAGAGACACAATTAGAGGGAGGAGAACATATTGAAGTCAGGATACACATTCGCGCGTCATAAAGACCCTTCTGCAGAAGTGAATGCGAGTAGGTCCTATCTACACCCATAGGCGAGAACAGAGCAGCCTGAAGAGAGGAAGAGTACATGCTGAGAGGAAAGGTGAAAATCTCCCAACTGCTGACAGACTGGAAACTTGTTATCCTGTTGTATCTCCAAGAAATGGCAGACCCAGAGCCTGCTGAGCGCGTGTGCCAGGCCAGCGGGCCATGGCAGTGCCAGCGAGGGGCGGTGCAGCTCGGTCCACACCCGGGTGCCAGGGGCAGCTGCGCTGTCAGAGACACCAGGTGTGCACCTGCTGCTGCGGTAGCGCAGCACCTGGGAGGGGCTCTGCGCACACCTGCCCAGAGGCCACTGTCACACCAGCGCAGCTCTCCCTGGGGAGCGGACAGCTGGGCTGGACCGGGTGCCTGCGAGTGACGGGAGCGCGGCAGAGCCTGGGTGACAGGGTGCGCCCGCGGCGGGGAGAACAGGGGGAGGACACAAGCAAACGTGCCATGCAAATAGCTGCTTTTAATAATGCAGTCTTACTTCCTTTAATAGCAACAGTCTAATAAAATATATTCCAATAAATATTTTTGTGACCTATATCTCCACGCAACTAATTTCCCTATCAAAGCAGGGGGAACTTGAAACACACATGTTTTGTATGTGTACAAGGGTCAAGACTTATTTGCTACAGAAGGCACGACTGCCGGAAAAGAGGAGGAGTTTTTGGAGAACTTTCTAATGCTTTGTAGAAGCAATTACACTATTGAAAGGAAAAATCCCAGGCTAGCATTATAACTCACTTAATATTGTGAGTTAGAATTTAATTGACTTCACTGAGATTGAAAGGAAGTCATTTAGGACAGGAAGTGTAATGGATACATTACAAGCTAGTTTCCATTTCCTTTATTGAAGAAGTTGTAAAAGAAATGCCATTTCAAAGCAGACCTTTTACATTTGGACCAAATGAAGAGGCCATTCTGTGTTTTCTTCTAACATGTCAGCACTCGGTCACTTTTGAAATCATTTGACCTTCTCAACTGCCACTAGTAAAACAAAAAGGGCAGTTACTTGTGAATAAAGCAGCGGGCTTGTTTTAGAAAGATAGATTTGGCACACTGTACTTTCTTTTGGAAGAAAATGACCTAGTTATGTTTGAACATGAAGCTGTGATTTCTGTGTGATGACACGGGATTAAAGAGTGCCGTTTTACTTTTTCTTATTATCTTCAGTCTTCAGTGTTCCTAAACTGTGGGTGAGAATGAAGTTGACCTGTGAGGCCAACCTATTGTCCCTGTCAATTCAAGGAAACCTCTGAGAAAAACTTGAAAAATATTGGTAATCCTGATTCTCTTTGAGACACAGGAGAGAGTCCTTTTTGGTTTTTAAATCTGTAAGGGTAGTACATTTACCAGAATCCTGGAGAAAATTGATGCAAAATTAAAACCCATGAATTTAAGAGAACTTGCCAAAATGCTTCAGATGAATCAGGTCCCCTTGAGACTGTAGAAACTTCTGTATCATTTGTGAGGTTTTGTAAAACACGCAAAGCATTTTATGAATTTATTTTACCTTCCTTCTTTCTTGAAATTTTCTCTTTGTTTTTTTCTTAGACAAGTTGTATTTGATCTTATTCTGGAGAGTGTCAGAGGCACTCTCCTTTTCCATTGAAGTCTGTTGCACTGGCAGCTCCAGAGGAAGGAAATATTCCAGAAGTCTTCTGAAAAGAAAACATAAATACCAGATGATGAAATTACCTCTAGAACTCGAAATTAACATACAGAGCGATTGAGAGTAGGTAGAAATACAGAATCTCAAAACCCTATAGAGCTAAGATGCTCTTACTGAAAGGGTACTAGAAATTTAAGGGGAGAAACCAAAGTGTGTCCTGAATTTCTCTCCATTAAGATTAGACTAATACACAAATGTAGGTCTTGTCTTCCTGTTGCCTGAGATGGGATCTCCTTTCATGGGACTATGTTCTTATCCTTCTCCTAAGTTCTTTCTGTCTCTCACCTCAGCAGTATCTACTGGCCTGACCTCCACAGTCCAGGAGCCCTCTCTCCTCTGGTGTCCCCCGTGCCATGCAGCTACTTAGCTCCTGGGTAGCATTCCACCTTTGTTTCTTTTAACCATTCTTCTTAATTAAGCAAAGATAGTTCATTTGATCATGATTTCTGTTACACTGCTACCAAATTGGGAAAATAATGTGTGTTTCAAGAAAACTACACCATTCTGCCTTTTCAAAAAATCTGATTGTGTAAGAACTCACAGAAAAGCTGTTCCACGACCTTGTGCAAATCACTGCATCTCTCCTCTCCATTGCAGGTGAAGAAGGTATCAGGAACTGATAACTGATGTTACAGAAGCCCTGAAAGCATGGCTGTACTTGGATTTGGTAAGTACGAATACTTTGCATAATTTAATGCAAACATATCAGTGAATCTAATCATGAATAGAAAAATGGTACCCAGCAAAATGTCTAATATTTTCTAGTTTTCAATACATTTCAGTTAGATTGGTAAGGCATTACTAATTATTAAGTTGCTTTTCTGGTGAATGTGTCTAAAAATCCCTTGGACCTGGATCTACAAATGAAGCTCTGGCTGATTTCAGAATGAATTATCCATTTCAATACCTCTGAGAAGGTGGTCTTGAATGCTTGTTCAGACTGAATATAACGAAAACAGAGTAAAAATAAAATTATTTGGTTTTTTCATCCTCTTAAAGACCACTCTAATTATGGAAGATTGAAAAGGGTTTTAATTCTAATTTAGGAAAAGCAGACAGACTTGTCAATAACGAATGGCTATCTCTATCTAGCAGTGGAATTTTTCTTTCTTTTTCGTGCTTTCAGCATTATTTGATTTTTTCTCTCTTTACAATATTATACTTAAAAGTTTCCTGAGAGGTAGAGAAGTGCACTGTCACTATTTTACACATGAGGAACTGAGGAGTATGGAAATAAAGAGGCAGATCTAAACATTTTAGCAGCAATGTTTTAACACCTGCCTTTATGGTCCAAAGCTAGTTTTTCATCCTCAGCACTATATTCAGCATCTTTGTTGCCTCTCTTTGCAGTTAGCATGACAGTAAAGAATAGATGCCTTTGACAGTTGCATGTTGAACAGAAAACCACTTAAAGTGGCTAGTAAAAACATTAAAAGATTTTAGTGCTCATAACTTAGCTAGTCCTAGTTAGTTAAGCATTCTATGGTAGTAACTGAAGGGAAAGAGGAACTTACCAAATATGTTTCACCAGACCAAAAGAAGATATCTTCTCTCTGCTTCTTGCCAGTCATTACAGAGGGGCCTGAGAATTACTAGTTCAGATGTGGACTACTTTGTAAATACCAGGGTGAAGCCTGGCAAAGTCCACAGCAGTTAGACTGGGTTGCTCAGCTTATCAGAGTTTGATCTGATGAGCCTGCAGGGAAGATAGACAGGGTTTGGGCACCTATATAGATTTGTGCATTTATGCCAACTGAAATGCCTAAAACATATAGAGCATGTAGCTGAGAAGGTTTTCTGCCTGGATTTCCTGAGTTTTTGGGCTAAATGGCAAGTTTGAGGCTACATAATTTCTACAATAATTAAGGGAGACACTGTCAGTTCAACAAAATGTGATCCATTGCAATGTTGAATTAGGTCCCCTGTGACTCCTTAGTCTTGGTTTCAGTCTCCTATGAGCAATAGGTTGGGATTTTCTTTGTCTTGACTCTGGGCCTCTGTTGACTAAGGATCAAAAAAAGCTCTCTTAATGCTTTTCTGGACTGAGTCACTGACTCAGGAGTTGCAGATCTTGTCTGTGTTTTACCTGCTCGTCAGCCATGACATACTTTTCTGGATGTTTGGAGAGATTGGCGTGGTGGCTGTTCAAGCAGATCACAGCAGTCACTGACACAGAACCTAAAGCTGATTTTCTTGGCAGGACAAATAAGGCCTGTAGACAGTGATGCCTGCCCTGCAAACACAGACCTCACACAAATCACAGCTCAGCCCAGTGTAAGCCAGCCAATTCAGAAGACCGCTGGGAATAGAAGGCTCACCATGATCACTGCTGACAGCTCAGCTCCTGCATCTGGCAATTCCTCTCCTCAGCCTGCAGCTTCCATGTGGTGTTGCAGATTTGACCATTATGTTTCTCCTGAGGGGGGCGCTATTTATTGCTGTCTGAATTAGGTGTTACCCTATTATCTAGCATGTAATGGATTTAAGTAGTCTGTTCCATCTGCGGGTAGGCAGTGAGATCTCCTTTGTCCGGGTGGGTGGGTTTTTGGTTGCTGTTCTGGGAATTCACTCAGAGCCTGGGTGATGGTTGCAGTTTGTCAGACAGAAAAAAAACCCCAACAAATCTGTAGGTGGATGCATCATTAGTAACTTTCTTGAGTGTTATGCTTTAACAATTTAGCACAGTCTGTTCACTACATTTATATAGACAGAATGGTATAGAGTGATTTGCATTACTATAAAAGAGTAAGTTCTAGATTTCCTCTCTAAGTGTACAAAATGACAAACTCTGATTTTTATAGTAGAATCCTGAAAATCTCCCCATGAATATTTCTCCCAGTACAATGTTTTTATTCAGAACTTGAATAGGAAACATACATAGATCAATAAAGAACTTTTAAACTGCAGCAAAGTTCATAGCAAGAATATTAATGGAAAGCATGTTTGAAAAGGATATGAAACTATGAGGATTAATTTTAAAAATCAATTAATGTTCAGAGATAACATTTTGCAATACCTAATGAATCTTACTCCTGGCTTTGTAATAGTTCCTGTATCCTTTTTTGCCATACAAATTGACATAATATGGTATAATATTTGTGTTTACAATAATTCTCCTGATTTTAGTTTACAATTATTGTTTTTTTGCCAGCTAAAATGGTTGGTTTGAAATATAAAAAGGCAAAGTAATGAATATCGAGAAGCAGTAGGATGTCACAGCTTTTATTGGATGTAAGCAATCTTTCCTTGAATTCTAATTAAACTCCTTAACAGATCAGATCCATATAGGATGATACTCAGAAATAAAACTTACACAAGAGTGCAAATCTACTTCAAACAAAAACATCTTTACCTCTTTTAAGCTCAGAAGATAGCCTTAAGTTTAGGAAAAATTTTCAGAGATAAGAAGTTGTAAAAACAAATCCCTGCAAGCCCGGGCTTGTTATTAACTTTGGAAACATTTACACTGTTGTTGGAAGGGCTATACTGTAGCAGTCAGTCTGGGAGGAGTTTCTGCGTGCTAATGGAAAATGCATTTTAAGTGCAGAGGGATAATAACATCATCTTTGTCTATGTGACAGGTGTAGATGCTGTTATCACTCAGTGTGTATGCTCTTCTGCATGAGTGCACATGCTTATATATTTACAGAAAAGCCATCATTAAGTTGGTGGTTTGCTGGTTTTGTTCCTCTCTTTTTCTTCTTATACAGAAGAGGTGATATCCTACTTAGATGTTGACAGTATAAAGTGCATACAAGCATCCTTTAGGAGGGTTAATTTTATTTTTTGGCAGTTTGATTTAACTTCAGTTTTCTTTGCCTATCACAAATTAAGTAATATAACATTTATTTCTTGTACCTCCCTGCACACACTGTATATTAATAGATTTATTTTTGTCCAGCTTCACTTCAGATAGCCCTTTTTTTTAATATAACTTATTACTATTTAGAGTAGAGTAGGTTTAAAGTAGAGTAGATTTTTTTTTTTTAGTGAAAGATTGGCTAAGTGAGAAAATTATGGTTTCTCACACACATTGTACGAGGTCTAGGTTTGGAACAGAGACTCCTGTCATATGGTATGATAAAGCCTAACTGCTCATGCCATGTTGAATAATACTTTTTTCATGAATTCTTGAGAGGAAACTTGGGTATGTATGGATAATAAGGATCTTTCAAAAACAGCCATTGCTGGCAGTGTTTGGGGAGAGTGGAGCCATTTTCTGGTTTCTCCTTCTAAACCAACTCCTATAGAAAAACAGCCATGGAAGAAATGAAAAAGCATCTCTGCCAAAGAGGAAGGGTAAGAACAAGTGTTATGCATGCTCTATCTAACTTCTGCGTTAGGTATCTACTTTGAAATTCTGATTCTCAAAAATGTTGCACATCTTCCCTATACATCCTGCAGCATGTAAAATTCTACATAATTTTTTTTGCTCTTTACCTGAAAAGATGTGTTTGATTAGCTCAAAAACATCCAAGCAGGGAAATGTCACCTTTATCCTACAACACATAAGAATTTTGCAGTGCATATTCCCCTCTAATGTCTATCTTGCATTTTATCTAATTCACATGAAATGGAGATGTCATCATTGAATCACTGAATTTTGTCTAGACTACAGGTTTATCTTCCCCGAAGTGTCATAACCACCAGTAAATAATCTTGCTCCAATGGATATTTTGCCTTGGTAACAAGGCTGCAGAAAAGCTGTTCTGCCTCTGAACAACATCCTTTCTCCCCAATCTAAATATATCTTCCATTCTTCTTTCTCATATTTCCTCTACTTCCAGCAGTAGAAGTAACTGTGTCAGCTGTGGTGACTGAGGAAACCCCAATCGCACTTACAAGTATCTATGTGGACATGGTCAAGACTGAAATACCTTAAGACTTAAAAGCAAACAGAAATTACGTTTTCCTGAAGGACTGTGGTAAAGCCAGGCCAATTATGTAAAACAGTACATCAAGGACCAGGAACATCTTTTCTGTCCTTTTGAAAGTCAGAAGCAAAATCTGCTCCCGTTTTGAAAAAATCAGGGCCATGTGGAGCAGAGATTTCTTTTCTAGAGTCTTTTGGAATGGAAAAACTTGAGAAGGGAAGTTATTTTCACTACCTAGGATTTATAGATGTGTAGGATTTAAACCATGCCAACATTCTCAGCATTGTGATGTGTTAATTTGGACTTTGTATCCAAGATACAGGTCTTGTATAACCCTGTTCTGAGATATGGAAGTCACATATGGACCCTGTATGCTCCACTGCGGCATTGAGATCTTAAAACTTCAGGGCTGGACTCTGAGCATTAGAACATTGACATATCTTTGGAAACCTGGGATTGTCAAGACATAAACTGAAGGAATAGGAGAGAAGAACAGAGCAGACTGCAAAGGCAAAGTTTCAGGTTGACAGAGAATAAAGGTAAGGGAAAAGATAAAAACAAACAAGGGCAGCTTTTCTTGAAAGAAGAAGAAACAATCTGCTGTATTCCTAATAGCTGTGAAAATGTGTAGGCTTGGAGAAATGAGTGTGAAATATCTCTAGTTTGCCATTAGGAAGGCCATTTTTTTCTTTTTCCTTTTTCTGTTTGTTTTTTTTTGGGTGGGCCAGGGTATACACAACATGTGTTTGGTTAATTTGATTTTCCCCTCATGACTATTTGTTCCCTAAAATTTTGCCTACTGAGTAGCTCCAGTACCTCTTAGCAGCTAATATGGACTAGGACACTTGGCTGCTTTCTCCCTCTCCGCATGAACCTAGGCTGCATCAGCATTTCTTCTCCCCCATCAGTTATGTTCAGACTGCAGGGAGAATGAAAATTGAAGGTGGGAGCACCTCCACTTAACATTATGGATTTCCAATGTGCCTGGGGAGGTGGCAGCAGGAAGAGAGAGGGAACATAAAATAAAGGTAAGAAAGTCTTTAAAAATAAGAGTTGATGTGGTCTTGTGCCTAAGAAGTTGCTTTCCCATAGGAGAAAACTCTTTGGGACTTCAGTTCTTGGGAGCCGGAAAATCCAGGTAAGGGATTTGTACAGCTGCCAACACTGGCAGGAATGTGGTTCCTGACCACTTCCCTGTGTTTCCTAGATGTCTAGAAATCTGCTGCATTTCTGCTAACTGTGAAGGACTGCTAAGTGGAAGTGTTAGTAAAAACAGGAAGGAGTCAATGATTGCTGGAGCAAGGGACAGTGCCCAAAGCCTTGTCTCCTTTTGGGACCCAAAAGGAGATGCAAACACTGTACACAATGTGTGAAAGGCTAAGTTGAAGTTTTCCTGATACTGCCAAGTATCTATTCAACCAGTAGAGATCCTCTTCTGTGCAAGGTTGTGGTCTAACATCCTCTTCAAGCAGGGGCACAAGCATGCACTGGCAGTGCAGGACAACAAATCAAACATGAAGAACTTATTGCACTTGTAGAAGAAATTACTGACTGTCATTTTTCTCCAGCAAAATGTTTCTATTTCAGTTGTTCTTTTAGATGTCCTTTCTGTAAACTTCAGATTGATTTTCTTTTTACTTTTATAACAAAGCTTCAAGCTTCATTAACAGGGTTTTTTTAATGACAGAGGAAATAAATTTATATTTTAAAATAATATGGTTAGTAATGCATTTTTATAATTTTATTTTGCTCTATTATTTTGAGTGAAGGAGCAGGGAAATGTTGGAGTCCATAATAGTAAAGTCCAAAATTAAAGATAACACAGAATTTTTTTTGTGTGTGTGCAACCCATTATATTCTTTAACAAGCTAAAATAATTTGCTGATGTAAATATGTACAGATGCACTCATGTTACAATTCAATGAAATACTTATTGAAAAAGATGTATTGAAATACTTCTACTGAAATACTTCAGCAAGTGGCAGATGGCAAGACCCAGTAAGCCACAGCCTGTAAAGACTTGAAGGACTTAATTATGTTGCATTGTGAGGAAAACTGAAACTTGAAAAAGCTTTGTGTTTCATCTTTTTGTACTGTATGTCATGGGCCATGCTCCATTCCCAGTTCTCACTCTTACTCTAAGTGGTGTGCTTTGATTATATAATGTCTGAATATGTTATTATATGCATTTAGTTCATCTCTTTTCTTTCTTCTCAAAAGAAAATAATTTGCAAAAGGTTAAATTATTTTTCAAGAAAATTATAGTTTTCATATTTCGGTACAAGCACATACTAGGGTAAATTAACCCATTAGGATAAGGATGAAAAATCTTATTTTAATATAATTCCACATGAATTCAGCCAGAGTTATCAGACATGGTCAAGGATTTCTCATGTCTCCCAATGTGGCGGTGGTGGAAGCCGCCACTGCAGTTACCAAGAAGCAGGATGGTCCCAGAGAGACCAGAGTTCGCTGGTGGCACAGCTCAGAAGTGTGATGTTTTCCCCCTAAGTTGTTATACGGTTTCTCCCAATATTATGTCAGTGTTTTACGTTAATTCCCCAGGTATCAGTTGGCCCGTTGGCCTCCCCTCCCCTATTACCAACATGGCTATGTTCTGGAAAGTTCTCCCTTACTCGACACCCCATAGGTTCTGGCTCCCTTTCTCCTCCCGTCTCCTCCCCTGGTTGGTTAGTCCCACGTCACCCCACCTTGTCCCCGCCCCTGGACCCTCATGTTATTGGTTCCTGATGCTCTCTCTACCCCCTTTTACCCTGGTATATAAGTCTGTGTAAGGACCAGTTTCTTGCTCTTTGTCACTGGACGCTTTCGAGTGTGGACCCTCCAATAAACCCCTCGGAACTCCATACGAAGAACCCCTCCCACGCCTTTGTCTCCATGAGCTATTTGTACTCTGTGTGTGTGTGGCTGCCTGCAGACACCTCGCAGGGTGCGCTTGGGTGTATGCGCAGGGGCTTACGAGTCCTGCAGGAGCAACTCCACAAGGGATGCTTTCTGGAAGGTCGCAGTGCCTGAACCTCATCCCCCTCACACCGTTCCAGCCCTAGTAAAAGGCGCAGTGACATCCCAACTATAGGGCAAAGTCTAAAGTTGCAGAATCCTTCCTAGCCCCTCATACAAGATTGAGTTTAGGATTCTGTTATCTTTCTGAGAACTACAAATATTTTCTTCTGTTTTAATTCATCTGTATCTTTGCATTTTCAGCTTCAGTCTTTGCAAAGAAAAATAAAAATCAAGGATGTGTTTGTATTCCACTGAACTTATCAGACTTTGGCACTGATTTGAATGATTGTAAAGAGAGGTCTCCAACTGGGAACATTCTATGCCTATTTAGAAGGCAGTTTCACACTGTTAGAACAGTGATCATTAAGGGACCTAAGCAAGGCAGCACACAGTGCTCCTAAGCTTGGCATGAAATAACAGGACAGTCAACATTTAAACCCTAGCAAGTCCCTTACAGGCATTTACCCTTATAATCTTTGATTCCAATTGTACGATAGTTATGATAAGTACTCCCTGCAGTGTAGGCACATTAAATGCAGACAAAGATAAGTTTCAAAACAGAATTATCAGTGTAAAACAGAGAATAATAAAGGCACAAGGAGTCAAGACTGGGAAATCTAGGCATGTGTTGATTTAGAAGCAAGAATTGCCTCCACCTGGGACTCAAAGTCTGTAGTATCTGTAATCAAAACACACAGAAAGAGCATAAAAAATTATACTTTTGAATGCCAGGGATGCTTCAGGAAATTAATTTTGAAAAATTGTCTATTAGTTAAAAAATGTATTAATTTCATACCCTTTTATTTCATAATTCATATAATTGATCCGTATAGGGGGATACTGGTCCCCCTTGTCTAATTACCTAATGTCGAGCATCATTAGTAATGGAAAATTATAGAGACAGTGTAAGACATATGATTTCTACAAAATGAACCTTCCCCTTGTACTCTTCTACTTAGGATTAGCCAGAAATCTCTACCTCTTACCTTACTGGAAATCTGGGTCTCATGTAAGCCTGATTATCCCTTAAGACTCATCCCTCCTATCCAATAGAAATGTATATTTGCTGCTAGAATTTTGAAGCAGAGCAAATACCCTCCTGTTTGCACGTGCTAACACTTAAAAGTTATAGTCTGATTTGCTATATTTTCCTCTGTCTTTATTAATTGCTATATTAAGTCTTCTCATGAAAGGTGTGTTTGAAGGACTTTTGCTTTTCCTTGCTATCAGAAAACGTTTAGTTTGCCATTGTATGTGCAAACTAGTTGCTACCTGTGATATATGGACTACTATATACAGTCAGCGCTTTAAAAGTATATCTCTTAAAAAGAAATGTTTCTCTTCATTTGATGAAATTTTGAGTAATTGGAATTGCTTGTTGCTTCTTAAAAATGCCATAAAGCCTAAAATCTGTCAAGCAGAGATTCCTTGTTTTCTGTTCTCTAATTACAGATTTTAGACACAGTTCAGTCCTTTTTATTTTGAAGAAGACTATGTTTGTTTCTTTCATGTAATGTTACTATACTATTCACCAGTGTTTGTATACCAATAACTTTAACAAAATAAGAGGTTTCAGCCTTTTTTTCTCTAAAAGCTCAACTTCTTTATTACATACATATGTACAGCAAAAAGCAATAGAACACTTTCTCTATCTAAAATGTATCTGTAATTTAGATGCAAAATTTAAGTCACAAAGAACTTCAGACATCATCAAGAAATTACTACAATGGTGTCTGAATGAAGCCTGCTTGGAAGCAGCTAGCACAAGAAGTGAGCATCTTTTCCATTAAAATTATTGCATTATTCCAGCTATCACACAAACATACTCTTCAACAAAGGAAGTTACTCTGCATTTCTGAGGAAGGACAACCATGATCCAGTCTTTTACTAGGTTCCTGTGTAAAACTAGTCTGTAAAGCACTGTCAAATTGCCTACTTTTTTCGTTTATTCCTTTGCCAGAAGCCCATTAATTTAAAACTAAAGTAAGAATATTGCCAGCAAATCTTTTAAGGTGAAATGAGCTTGGGACTTCAAGCTAAAAGTATTAGAAATGTGGGGTTTAATGCAAATTATACACATTAGTTTGAATGTCTGATGAACCACTAAATGTTTTACATAATAATTTTGTTACACCTTTAATATTTAATTACCATTTTCTTATCAATAGTCTGCTCAGGGTATACATTTAGCTGCTTTCCAGACAACGTCCTTCTATACAGAAATACTTAAAACAAGGATTTCCAGATCTGCCTGAAGGAACCAGACATCTGGCTTCAAATGATGGTGAATCATAAAGAACTAAAAGGTTTCTGTGAAGGATTGCAGAATATTCCTTCCACTTTCATTTTTGTTCTTGTAGTGCTTAGAAACCTCACTTCTTGTGCTGGCTGTTAAGCACATAACAGTAGTACTAAAAAACCTTAACTAGAGCTTCAATTAAATGCCTTTTATTTATATATATATATACACAAAGAGACATATGACAAGACTGTACCTCTAGTTAAAAAGTGGTTTAATCTCTTGGGTAAGAGGGGAATATCTTATGAATGCTTTGTGAACCATAACTAGTCATGCATGCAGTACAGGGCAACACAAAGGCTGTCCTAAGGAAGGAAGACACTAATGGAGGAGGTGAAGGAGAAAGTGGTAGGAAAGCACTGAAAGGAAATGAATTTTCTGATTCAGTTTCCAAGAGAAAACTATTGCTTTCATGTGTCGATGACAGCTGTGGAGGGAGCTTCTTCTTGTTCCAGACACTATTGGAGAACACCTCCAACTCCTAAATGCTGACTTCTGCCTCTCCCACCAGGCTTCTGGGGGAAAATCTGAAGGGGGAATTTTTATTGTTTGTCACCTTACTGCCTTCTAAAGAGGAATCTTGTTTAACTCCTGGAAATCAATTTACACCAGTAGAAATTACTATTTCATACAGGTCATGTTAATTGTTTTAATATAGTTTTTGAATAATTAAATAAAGATCTTGCAGTTCAGAAGGCAGGAATCAGAGACAGAAAGGATTAATGTGTGTTGTGAGTTCTACATCTTGGAGAAAATGCTGCCTTCTACAACTTCAATATGTATTTTCAATTAAAAACAAATTTTTGTTTCCCTTAAAAGTCTGGAATTATATGTGAAGTTAATTTTGTAGTTGTTAAAAAAGTGCCCATGAAAGACAAGCATTTTCAAACCAACACAGATAAAATTGTGTGATGTAGAAGCAATTTACACTTTTTAATAACTACATTGTTATTGTAAAAAGAGATTGTCGTATTCCCTGACAGCTAATTTTCTCGTGATGAATTGTCTAAAACCCATTCATTCTGATATTTTTAGTAAGTAGATGAAGAAGTGGTAAGTTAATTTTTCTGTTTTCCTTTACAGATTAAAGCATTATTTTAATTATATTTCACACCAGTGTTACAGATAAGCGTATGACTGAAAAAAACAATAGACAAGTTATATTGTTAGAACCATGAGTCTGTCTCTTGTTGTTTAAGAGTGACTGCTTTTTATTTGTTTAATTCTGTTATTTGTTCATCCAAAGCATGGGGAATCAGTGAGAAAATCCCTGCCAATTTCATAGATTTTGTAACAAAGCATAATGCCAAATTTTTTTCCCAGATATAAATACTTTTTTTTATCTAGTTGATTTTCAAATCCTTTTGGATCCATTCTGCCCCTAGTATAAAGCATCTATAAAAGCCTTATTACAAGGAAATGGTTTCTTTCAGAAAACAATCTTGATCTGTGGAACTCATTTCACTGTCTGCTGATCTATTCTGTTCCTATTAACTTCTACTTCAGTAAAGCCCTGTAAGCAGAGTAACTGCAAAAATGGTACAGAAGGAGTAACAAGTATGTATCACATTGATTTGTGTCCTGCAGGAGATAAATTTAACATGTAAAGGGAAAGCTTAAGGGTTTTTTTTCCTATCTCTTTCTCCTAGAGGTACAGCAATTATGAATGCATGAAACCAAGCACAATCCTTGTATGTTGAAAGGATTGAATGTCCTTTTCTCAGCCTCTGCATACTTGCTGTACTGTAGAGGGCTGAAGCATAAACCCTCTCCACAGCTCTCCTTGGAATACTTAGGTTACTTGTGCACCCATTGGTGTGACACTCACATGCTGAGGAGCACTGGACATTATTTCTGCTGTTTCTTTTCTTCCAGGCTCTCCTGGGCAAGGTGGGGAGCATCCTTTGTCTCTCCTGCTTCAGCTGGTGTGGTGAAAGTAATCTGTATGCCATGGGGCAAAAAATAGAGAACGTGTGTGGGTAACAAACCTGAATCAATTACTTCGTGTTTTTAGAAATATTATTACTTTTTGGCAGTCTTGAACATTTTTGAACATTATGGCACTGGAAGCATGGAAACTATAGCCTACAGTTTGGAAGGTGGAAGAGTAACTCTGAAGTGAATATGACAACTGAGTCCCCTCAGGATGTAATAAAACAGAATCTGGATGCACAGAGCATCTGGTAGGTTCTCAAGATCATAGCATGAATGTAATGTTTTGGGTTTTGTAGGAGTCCCATCTTTATCCCAAAATTTTCCTTTTGGCTCTGGCCAATGTGACTTCAGACTGGCCTGTACAAAGCTGTGATTACACAGGAAGTGAATAATAGAGATTCTGGCTCCTTATTTATTTCTCTTCTGTCAATGAAATATAGTATCAATTAATAAAAGGACAGTTGTGTTGAAAAATGAGGACATCTACCTGATTAAAGTATGGATAGCTACATTTAGCATAACATCATAATATAGAAAATTATAAGCATCTATTGAGTGATAATATTAGGATTCTATTAATAGACATTATAGCACAGTATTAAGTGCATTTCTTGAAACTAGCAGACTGCATGCCTAATTTTTTTATAAGGAACATGTTGAGAAAATTCAACCAACTTCATCTTACAATATGTAGATATTGTAATATCCATGTAGAGGCTACTAGATCCTACATCCTGATTTACAGCTAAGACATAAGATATCAAATTCAGGTTTCATCCAAAAGTCTGTTCACAACACATATTTCTATCTCATGAAACTACAAAAACACCCTCTTTAAGGACAGTTTATGTATCATTCTGTGGGTAACAAGGAGCTACTTGTAGGGGTTTAACTTTAAAGTCTCTGTTTCACAAATAAATCAAATTTTATTCCAGTGTCAGAGCACCTCTGGGGTATTACAACACTCCCCTGCACTGTGCAATTTAGGTATATTGCAAATATACTGAGGTTTTTTTAAGAGGCTTACTTAGATTGTTCCTGTTTATTTGGAGTATTACAGAATTCATTGGCCAAAAGATCAGTATATGGCTTTGAAATAGGTCTGTCAAAAGCTTGTTTGTACAAAACACTAAATAGGCAGAATTTGCTGCATAAAACGCTGCACTAGTAAACTACCACTGTTCTAAGCAAAGAGAAACCAGGACCGTTCCAAATTTTTCACCTATTCTGATATCTTATTTTTTTTACTTGATCCTAATACTCTTGACTATTTTTCAGGGGAAAAGTTGAACCTTCTCATAATCAGCCTCTGCTCTCCTGCATGCTGAACATCACAGTACTTGCTCTAAGAGTGCCTGCTAATTTATACTGTGCTTTTGTCTGCTATGTGTCAGACTAAGCCAATGACTATTGGAGTCAGACACTCAAAAAATAACAAAAGATCTCAATCATGATGACTGGATCTACATGCATAAGGAAAATGCATCACTATTTTGCCAAGTAAAGATAAAAAAAGATATATTTATGATCACTGCTGCCACCTAATTGCTCTGGAGAGACACTGATTTGAAGAGCTCTCCATGGCTGTGCATCCAGCCATCAGTCAATGCAATGCCTCAGTGGAATAGTAATATATCACATTGACAGTATTTTGTACACTTTCAAGGATTGTAAGACACCACACACATGTCAATTAGTTAATTCCCCAAACTACACCCTCAAGCACTATGCCCTGGGACCTAACCATTATTCTCCTGGCTTAGGGTTAAATAAACTAAACAAAAGCAAACCGCATCTCATACAAAGTCAGTGAGCTAGCTTAGAGTCTAGATTTTTAATCATACCTTACTAATCACAACATACCAATGCCAGTTATTGGTCTTGATTACCCGTATGTTTAATTAGTTACTTACTTTTACAGAAATACAGAAAGCTAAGAAACCACATGTGGATGACTTTCAAATACCTCTTAGAGCAAAAACCACTTTTCAATTATATTTGTTTCTACTGCTGCATATTGTCAAAGTGTACACTAGAGCTTTACATTAATCTGTAATCACTGGGAATTTTCAGGCTTCCACTGCATTGCCCAGCATCTTGCATTATTTAACATGTCCTGTAGATGATAATTCAGCTAAGAACTTTAACATAATTTAGATTATTTTAGAACATTTGTGTTTAGTATGAATTGATATGCAAAAATGTTTGGAGTTTATGACAGAGTCCTTAATGTGAGCAGTTGTTTTACCATATAGTTCTTAAAACGAAAGAAATGATGCACACACTGAAGAAAATTTTTACATAGTCTTTCATAGTAGTGAAAAAAAACAAAACCAAGGAAAGCAAAATAATTTCAATAAAATAAAATAAGATTTATTGAAGTTATTGGCACATGCATAAACCTTTAGTAAAGGTCTTTTACAGTAAGAGACTTTTTTGTCTTTCATCATTAGATACACGTTCATGTTTACTCCAAACATGCCTTATTTTCTGGGCATTATCCAAAGTCTACAGTAGTTACTGAGTGTGTGAACGTTTGGACAATTGAAGTAAGGTGTGGAAATTTGAGGAAATATCTGTTTTCTATTTTTGCATTCCAGCTGATATTATGAAAATGCTGATGGCACTGAAGTCTACTGAATACCACACAGACAATCTGAGATAGACAGGAAGAAGTAGGGAAAGACATGTCTAATAGCCTCAGTTTTGTAAAAACTAGGCATTGTACCTGAGCATGTGGAAATCTGTGTTGATTGGGAAGTGATGAACTTTTTCAGAGTGTTTCCTTTCCGAAGAGGGGAAAATATTATAGTCTGAAGACACTTTTTGCATTTAATAAAGAGGGACAATAACGACCTAGCCGTAATGACACATTTGATGTCTAGACTCCTATGTGAGGATGAGTTTGATTAGTCTTTTCATTGACTTCCATGGCTTTTAGGTTCCAAAGACAACCAAATGTATGATAAAAGAAGAATTTCTCTTTTAGTCCTTAGACTCAAACTGTGGATTGCCAAACTGTTTGTATTGGCATAAAATAACATATAACTAGATGCCTACCTGTTTCTTTGAAAGACCATATGTTATTTCTGTCATACTCAGAAAGCTGGAATAAGCATTCTTTTACTATAGTTCAATGTCTGACTGAACACTGGACTATTAAAGAGATATTTGGGAATGGGGAAATTCCCAATACATGAAGAATATTTTGGCAGGGCAGAGAAAGAGGTCATGGAAATCAAAAGCTGTATTTCCTTGAGCAACCAAAACAACTAAAGACTCTGCCAACAAGAGGAAAAATTTTGCATCTTTTCCCTTCACAAGTCTTACCTTTCTGCACCCCAACAAGTCCCATTCACTCTGTACTGTCAGCTTCCTGAAACTAACTTTGAAAAGTGTTACAAGTCTCAATGACGTTCATCTCTGATCCCTCCCCTTTCCTTTTCCCTTTTTCAATAGATTTGCTCTTCGGGGAGACTGACAGGCACCAGGTTCACAAGATAAGAACAGGGGAGTGGAACAAAGAGGAGAAGAAACAGGAGAAAAGAGAGAAATAAAATCTGGTTTAGGTAGTTGCAAACTGTTAAACCAGTTTGCTGTCCAAGTGCTGGTGCTGGGAATCAAGCACTCCTAGTTGCAGATGAAACAGCTGTGAAAGTAAAAAGATGAGAGGAATATGCTTACAGGAGTATTGAGGAGACTTCTAACTTGAAAAATTAACTCTTTACATGATAAGGTGCAGACAGACCTTTATTTTTAAAACTGTATGAAACACCTGTCACACTGAGTCGGGAAAAGCCCACACTCAACTAGTAAAAATGAATAAAGTTAACAGAAGTGATATTATATCTGGCTTTCTCTTCTCAGAATTATGGCAGTATTTGACCAGAGGCAATAACACTCAAGCTGTTTTCAATCTCTGGTTGTACTTTAATAGGACTGTGGCAATCAGTGAACACTTATCTTCAAAGAGCTTTACAGACAGTAAAAACCTAATTCTGCCCCGCATAATTGTGTTCTGTGATCACTTTATGCCAGGGATCAGGACAGCAAAATCATGGCCTGGGTCCAGTGCCATTGCTCATATTCAACAGCCCTATTCTCCGCCTTTTGACTTCTGCGCTACCACTAGGAAGTGGGCACGAAATGCAGTAGAAGTGCTTTGATGTATTTCCTTATAGTGTTCTATCGTTGTGATGTTGAAGGTGATTTAGAGACATTTTCTCTCAAAAGAAATTACCAGAATTCAAAATTTTTTTGATCTTTCTGGACTGCAAGTAACAAATAAGGGCAGGAGCTTTTGGCTGCTCACCTTATTGTAAGGTGAAAGCACATAAATCCAGTATGAAATGAGGACAAGAGAGGTGCAATCAAATTAATTTAATACTCTGTACAATTCAGGACAGTGTGTATTAAAAAACCCAATATAACCCTCACAACTGTTCTCACTAAAACTTATGATAGATTGTTGGATTTAAACTTCAGTACTCTTCTATCATCCAATTCATAATGTTCAAAGTAAATGAAATTAAACATATTGCTCTCATCACTTTGTGCTCAAAATCAGTAGCTTTTATTCCCAACCAAATAGATGAGTCTCCTGTTTTGAAGCTTGTATCATCTAGCTAAGGTATTTACTCAAAAAGCAAGGGTTTGGGGAGACAGTGAGATAAGTGCACTATCTTTATGCAGCATAAATTACATTCTAATAACAGCAGAAAAATATTTTTAGAGTTCAGATAGCTTATTTCTATTCATATTTGTTAAAGGGATTATTTATTTATTTATTTAGAGAGTATTTACGTGTTTTGCTGCTGCAAATAGGATAAAGTTTGATCTCTTATCTATGATTGTGTTTTTGTGTGCTCAGTTAGTAAGTGGTAGGGTAGTATCTGCTTCTTTATCAATAATATTTTTATTTATGTTATTGAAATTAAATTTATTATCAAGTCTGTTAAAAATTTCATACACATGTATATAGCTGGCATAGAGAAAAGGATTTATTTGGAGGAAATATATAACAGAAAAAGAACATAAAAGGAAGAGAATTTTTAGTCTAATGCTATTCCATACATTTCAAATTTTGGAAAGAGAAAAGAGAGACAACAAATTCAGTGCATCAGTTTTTCTCTCTTTATTGGCTGATTTGAGAGACAAAAAATGAGATATATCTGTTTACATATAGTGAGAAAAAGAGGACTTCACCCTGGTAGTTTTACATGTTTATCATTAAAATACCATGGAAAAATCTAAGAAGTAGATTTGCACAGCTAACCAAATGATGTTATGAAAGCAGAACCATTAACTTGGAAAGGCAGAGACACAAGAAAATTGTAATTTATTGTCTTGAGTGGTAGATGATATTATAATTTTTAAAAATTTCTTTTTAGTAATGAAGAGGTTCTAGAAAGGCCTCAAACTTATCATATGTGGTCTAGTAAATATTTATTTTGGAAATACCTGAGGCTTTCCTACTAACTTAACTAAAGTATGAGCAGTATCACAATAATTACCACTTGTGAGTAGAAATATGACTGAAAATATATTAGGGAGAAATAGAAGAGAAGTTTCTATCTCTCATCCTCATTTTTCTCCAACCCTCAGGTGTGTGGATTTCTCAGGAAGAAAACCAGATCTCATTACATCTAGTTTTTGATATTTTGTCATCCACTTAGGGAAATAAACTTGTACCCTGGATTAGGCAAGGGTCATCAACGTGCTGCGTAGGTGGAACTGCTAATTCCCCCGTGGGTTCCCTTCCAGCAGTACTAAACAGTGTCATATCACTTCACTAAGCAGCCTTAGGAGACGTGTACTCAGCAAGCCAGGGCATATTATGCTGAATTGCTAAAGAACATTTACTCAGTAAGTCGAAGTATCCTTTTGTTTTATAAGTACAGCAGGAACGTACTTTCTTTGTAAGAGCTGATTTTTATTTTGTTAATGCTCCCTTGTAGCAGCTTTAGCACACAGTAGTAATACACCCATCTCCTTGAGCTTAGGAACAGTTGTGCACACAGTGGAAAAAGTTACCTGGAGCACTTTTACAGAATTCTCTTGCTGTCTTTGTTGATATAAATATTGAAGATGTATTAGCACTGTATCTTTCCTAGGAAACCTAAACCCCTACTTTTTTATTAGACCCTCAACACCTTTGGTACTCTAGAACTATAGCAAAAGGGATATATTTTCCCCAGAATGTTAAAGATATGATTCTTGTTTTCTGTTGATGTTTCCATGTACGTTTCACTGAGTTTCACATCACTCTGAGCGTAACAGTGATACCTTTATTCACACATTGTTCTCACTATTGATTCTTAGTGAGATGGGTGAAACTCCTGCTTAATCAGGATACAGCATACAGCTGGTGCTCTGATTGAGCCCATTGCAACTAGCATTAAATTCCTAGCTTGGCACATATTCAGTATTCAAAGAATCAAATCCTCACCTTCTCAGCATTTGCTAAAAGGAAAATAGGTGATATACAGGTGTCTGTTGAAGAGGTGGACTGTTTTGAAATATATCTGAACAATATATTTACACAAATGTACACACAGATTTAAATGCACTATAATGCACAAAGAACCAGTAAAAGCAAAATTGGTTATACCTTTTAATGAGAAATCCCAAATTAAATGGACTTCCTTCGCTTGACAATTTTAGCTCAAGGTAGGTCTATAGTTCACATAAGTTGATACATCAGTATTTGTGTTAAAAGGGGAAAGGGGTAAAATTGGAAGGTTTCCTAGAATATGTGAGAAAACTTTACTGTATCATTCGGTATGAAGCAGATACATTACCTAGATGTATTATTAGAAAATGGAAAGAATTTATTTGTTGCCACTGAGACAGAAATAATATTCTGCCTGATATAAAAACTCTCTTCCATCTTTTCTGAGGAGATATCTCACTCCCATGCATCCAATTTATTAAACATATATAGAATCATAGTACATCATAGGGAATTTGAGAATGAAATGAATGAGATGGGTTGGCAGTTTTCTAAAAGGAAGATTCAATAGAGAGGAAACCATGGAAGCAATGATTAAAGCATTAGAGAAACCACATAAATCTCTATTAAAGAAATATCCATGCCTACCTTATACCACTAGTAACAGAGTTAAAAAAAAATACAGGAAAATAATACATAGGGAAAAATTATTACATATCCTGAAAAATGATTGCCTATTCTGCCAATTTTTAGAACACTTACCAGGATTTAGAACAGCAATTATGGCATACTCTAGTGCTAGAACATGATATAATTTCAGTAAATCTGTTATACACAACCTGGCATGTGAATACCATGCTCTCCTTTGATCCGCTTCATTATCCAGCAGGAAACTAACAGAAGACAGTTATTTCATAATAGGAAGCACAGGCACTGACCACCCCCCACCCGACAAAAATTTAATATGCTACCCAGCATAATTGTGCAAAGCTTGAGTCATTATCCTTGCCAGAAAGATACTATACACATTAATTTCTCAAATCTTCCTTCTAATGGGCCAAGGGATGGCCTTCACATCTCCGAGTGTCTTAGATGAAGATGGAGTTCGTTTTCCTATTTAATGTTTGGATTGGTGGGTTTTTTGGATTGTTTTGGGAGGTAGTTTGTATTGATGGAAGCAATCACAGAAACAGATCAGGAGTTTGATGGATTTTGATTCAGATAGACTCTGTGGACAATGAAAAAACTGATGTTTTCTGGCTGAATATCCTAGGAAGCATTCTAAGAGTAGATGATGCCTGCCCTTACAGTTTCATCATAGCATTTCATCTTAATAAATCATGCTGGGGACAGTACCTCCCAATAAACTATAATACAGTGAGGTTATGTTAATGAAGTGGAAGTGGATTTCTTGTTTGATCAGACTGTATCTGGTTGTTCTGTGATGGGGATGAGAGCAAGAGTAATCTAATCTCATACACCAACCCATCTGGTATCTCTAATCCGTTTATTGTCCTGTTGTATATACATCATCAATCATGGATGTAAAACTAGTAAAGACTGCAAACGTAAATAAAGGATGACATATTAATTGTGCAACATGCAAATTGCTGCATTTACAGTACTGGGAAGTGGGTGCTCTAGGGAACTTCTCATTACAGATCAGCTGCTGACCTGCAGCTATTAACACCCAGCTGTTTGCTTCTGCCACGGAGAACTTCCTGGTGATACCAACTGCTCCTTAGCGCTGCACAAGAGATGGCTTAGTGCTGCACAATGAATGCAATGAAAAAAATCCTTGCTGGGCACTTAAATGTGATTCTGGAAAACAGTCAAGAGGAGAGGGAGAAAAAAGGGTGCAGGCCTATTTCATACACATTAAACTAATTTGCTCTCTTGAAACTTGCCTTCGCAGAGAACGTTTTGCTCTCTTTCACAGAGAACAAAGCTGGCCAATGCCTTTCTGCCTTCTCTTGCTTTCTTCTTTGCTACTGACTGCTTTGTGGCATCTGCATACTCAGTCAGTCTTTCTTTTCAGATAATTAGTCTTCCAAATAAACACTGTGCTGTCCCTCAGGCATTAACTATTAAGATCTTCTTATTGCTTTTCAGTCTTATGACCATGTCTTATTTCACTTTATGCACTTATCTCCCTGCTCCAGCCTTATCAGGCAACCTTTTTGTGACAAGGATTCAAGAAAGTTTTATTGCAATGTCACTATTTTCAGCCCCTACATAATAGTATCAGCATTTTGCACTCAGTTGTTGGCTAGACTGCAGATCTTGATTCCTTTTCCAGGTGTTTATCAATTTTGCATACAATTCCATTTCTTCAACTTCCTAACTGAAAGTATTTGTTTAGCATCTTTCTTCAGCTTACATCTTTATTTGAGTGTATTGCACTCCCTCTCAAACACTCTGACATGACCAGAAGTTTTGTTTTATACTTCCTTTATATTTTAAAAATTAAATCAGCAGATTAAAGCGATCTGATGCATGAAAATGAGAATTTCTTTAATTTCTGTTTCTTTTTTATGATTCAAGAGTCTCAATAACATGCTTCCCAAAGAACATTTTTAAGGTGAAAAGATAAAATACCCTTTAAATGAATGGTATGTCTAGTAGAAAAAAATTACTTTGATTCGTATAAGAAAATTGTTTACACAATCAAACACAGAGATATATACAAATCTGTAAGTACATATATTAACTCAGTCTCCTCATTTTTCTCAAGATTTCTTGTATATCATGGAAAAAAAACAGTGAAAGTGCAGATGTAAATATCTGTGCATTCATACTCTATTTCTTCCGTATGAGCTTGAATTCACTAGTATTTAAAAGGCAGAGAAGCATGCTAGCATATTTGATCTGAATTGTTAAAGCACAGATTTGTTTAAATCTCAGATATCTTCTTTTTTTCAGGTGGACAGAAACCTCCATGAAGAAAGTATTGATGACCAAAGTTATTGGCATACAGCATTCAATTTTCTCAGAGGAGCCAAGGATGTCAAAGGGCAGGTGTTGGAATGTTCTTGTTCTTGGTCCCTAAAACTGCATTCCCTATGTCCATTCATGGTTTCCTTTGGTTTCACTAACTGTACTACAGACATATGTTGTGATCAAAATATTTGGTACCTATGTCAGCAAGAACAAGATCCGTCCTTAGAAATACTGCACAACTCCAACCAATGTCACTGAAAAAAAGATGAAAAACATAACAAGGTAGCACCTGATTTGTATCTGAGTTTCTGAACTTAGCTTCCACTACACCTTTCTAACATCTAAGCTATTGAGACCACAACATCCACATGAAAAACATTTCTGAACGTAAAAACTGGGTACTGATAACATCATGTGGCACAACTAAACCTCTACAATTTTGTCTTTGTTAGTGTTAATGTGAATGCACTTGTAACAATGAGTTGTGCTGCCATTACATGCTTTCAGAACTGATTAAGGAACAAAACTGAAAGGTGACATTTAACAGCAGGTGTTACGGTATATCAAGATGATGCTGTTTTACCAAGATGTTCTCAATTACCTGTTTGTCAGAAGAAGAGCTAAGCAATAGCTACAGTGAACATTAAAACATGCATATGTGTACATATTTGAGCTTGAAAAGACTAAAATAAAACTCAAAACTATACCTTTGATTAAAGGAGCAATGTTGAGCAGTCTGCTAACCGTTGCAATAAAAAATGGACTACAAAGGATAGAAGATCATGTTTTCTGAATTATTGCATAAGGACCTCATCTCAGCATTCTTTACCTGTACATAATGTCCAAGCTGCTGCTTCCTTAAAAGAATAGATTGATAACCATGACATCTGTGGGGAACTTAATGAATGCAATATCTAAACAATTCCAATAGGTATAAAGTTTTAAAAGAGAATTCTTAAAAAAAATTTATTCTGCTTCATTATAGCAGAAAAAAATTCTCAATATGCAAAATGTTATGTTAAATTATTTAAAAGCCTTATATATGTAAAAATAATTAAGAGATGTCTTGAAAGAGGCATGAGTTAAGTATTTCTTAAAACATGTCAAAAGCACATTTTACCTGCTCTGCACATCTGTTAAAACAGAACACTTGCTTTGGTGATTTGGTAGTGATCAGGGAAAATTATTGTACCGTGGGGAATTTGTATGAAATATTCATTCAATTAAGTTTTCAGAATCCTCTGAGCCATTCAGCTAGTCGGTCAAAATGAGAATATTATAGGAGCAAAGACATTGCTTTTATGACAGGCAAACACATTTCTTAAACAAATGCATTTTTCCACTCAGAGATTGATCTAACAACAATATGTTGATAAAGGCTCCTTCTTGAGCCAGGAATTCCAGAAACCTCTCTGTTGGCTCTGTTGTGCTAGAAATGCAATTTGTTGGGCTCTTAGTAAAGTTGTTAAGATGTAAGATGTCCAGAGCTACTGCTGTGAATTAGGATGTGGGGTTTTGCTGGGTGCTCAAACCCGTGTTGGGAGGCACAACATTCCAATTTGGCCATTTCTCACTTTGATTAGCATTTTTTAATGTCTTTTTTTTTAAACTAAGCTTAGTACCATTGAGATGCTTTATACTGAGGCTTCTACCTACTTTCTTTAATTTTTCTTCATTCAAATGAGAAATAGAGACATAGCTTTTCTTCTGGAGCAGGTTTCCGAGGCTGTATTAAGAACTTTACCCCATATTGATATAATACAGCCCTAAGATCCAAAAGCTACCACTATGAGCTTGGCTAAAAGTCCATTTAGTCTGGTTTTTCTGTATGCAAGGAAGGACAGTTACAAACACTTCAGACAAGAAAGGAAGAAATAGAGGACATATAGATAATTTTTTTTAAGATCTCCTTTTATCTCTTAATATTTTTAAAGTGCACTTTATTTTAAAAGTCTACTGTGTAGTCTTTTGCTTTTAGTTGCTTCTCAAAGAAATTTTGATGTGCTTTTCATTTGCCCTAGTTTGCACAAAAAAAAAATATTTTTCTCATTTGAATGGGAAAGGGGTTTTAAAGTTTTTTTTTTTAACAAGTATTTGCATGTTTTACTCTATTTATTTTAAAACATGCTGGGTTTTTTTGTTAAACCTTTGTAAATCTTTGTGTAGTTTTACATCTTTGTACTTGTCCTCCAACTTGAAATGTGTCCTCCATCTTGAAATGTTTAAACTGTCTCTCTGTTGACATTTACACCGTGATTATTATAAAGTGGCTATTCTGGAAGAATGAAATGTAATCTACTGAGAACTAAGCTTATTATTTTTCTTTTAGGAGATCACCACTTGCTCCGAGAATGAAAGAAAGTAAAAATGTTAAAAGACAGAGAAACCAATGTTAAATATTAAGACAAATACCTTAATGTTAAAATATGCATATATCCCTATTTGAAAAATTAATAATAGATGTATAGACCATTAGTATTTGTACTTCACAACAGTGCAGGAACAAATCTTGTGGTTGGTTTCACTGTGCTAGTGATCCGTCCGACTTTGGAGAGAAAGAACTGGGGTTAATTTCTGTGCTTGTGTGTGGTTCCAGGACCACGGCAGCACCTTGCACATCTGCTAGCAAGGACGCTCACATCTGCTGCTGGCACTAAGCAACATTCCCCATGCACTGGGGGTAACTGCTGAGAGCCTGACACAGGGGGTGTGCCTGGGGCTGTCTCGGTGGCTTCTCAGTGTGTAACTCCCGCCGTGGACCTGCCAGGAGTTAACATTCTGAGAGCACCAGTGCTGACTCTGTATGTGCACTGCTATTCCAACCTGGATTGGTCCGGACAAAACACAAACAACCTGTAAATGTTCAAAATGGTTTAAGCAAAGATTGCAGTCTTCTGTTGCTTGTGCAACAGCATGTACTTCCTTCAGCAACTTCCCTCAGGTGTAAAAATTCTTCATTGTTCGTTGTGCCACTGCATGCCAACTGCTACATTTTTATAATATTTTATGCCTGACTAGTTCAATATTTTTTTAATATAGAACTGTTTCTTCTGAGCAAAGTGTTCCACAAATCTACTCAATCTGTATACACAATTGATTCCAAAGACGTTATTCTGTGATATTTTGAACCTTATTTGAACTGAATATATTTTAAATAAATGCAACAAACTATAGTAAGGATAAATGTAATTACCTAAATTTCTTGTGTATCATCTAAACACTGACCATCTGACTGTAAAAATATTAACATAAATGGTACAGAAATCTAATTTACATATAATCCTAACCTTTTTTTTTTCATTTTGAGTAGGTTATAAGTTCAAAATAATACTTTTAAATGGCTAAAATTCATAAAATACTCTGGACAGCTGGAGTCACTATTTGGATTTACTTTTAATTTATCTAAAATCTGTGTTCTTAGGCC
Organism: Atrichornis clamosus; assembly: GCA_013400975.1. Lineage (NCBI taxonomy): Eukaryota > Metazoa > Chordata > Aves > Passeriformes > Menuridae > Atrichornis > Atrichornis clamosus. Next base: position 78,217 of record WBMZ01005806.1, read on the forward strand.
TGGTTTCATGCCACATAAGTTTACATACTCAACCACAGTAATTAAACTAGGAACATATTCTCTCTAGTGTCCTTACACAGTCAACAGTACAGGCTTACCACTTTTAGAAGACTACTCAGAGAACTTAACATGTTAATTTCCTTACATGTTGGCACTTGGTAATTATGGATCCATGAGGAAACTGTGACTTCCAGAGAAGACCATACTGTACTCTAGGCAGTACAGGAAAATGCCTGTTTTTAAATAGGAAGAGTGGAACAATAAAGCCTAAATTAATATGAAAAGGCTTGTTGCTAAACTCATTTATTTTAAATGGCTTTGAACAATTTAAATACATTTCTCCAAATCAGTATATTTCCACACTGATTATTTCAGAGAACCAAAAGATAAACAACCATGGTGTTAGTCCTAATGCAGGGGTATTCAAATGCAAAATCCTTACAGGACACACCACCACTTACTATGTCTTTGAACTGTAGAAAATGGAAATGAGACAAAAATGAGGATGCTACTTAAAAGCAAATTTAAAGGGTAGGTTGAATTTGCAACATATAAGCACTGGAGACTGTTTAAAAATAAGAGTAATATCAGCAAACAGAAATCATCAGGGAAAAAAGGCTCCAAAAGGAAAAAAATAAACAGTCAAGATGATTAAATGTCTCAGTAAAAAAGGTTAATAGAGGCAAAAAAAATCCTTTAACAAATGGAAGTTTTATTCAAATACAGAAAACATGATAGAAGAGGTGTTCTGAAAAAATAACTATAAAACTAGTATAATTAAAAAAAAAGAAAATATTTGTAGAAAACTTTGCTAAAGGTTGAAAATATAAAAATATTTTAAATATATCTGACTGCAGTAAATGCAGAGAGGAAGGTGCCTCTGAAGAGAATTCACAAAAGACACATCCTCTGAGATGTGCTTTGAGAATGAGAAAGAGACAACAGAAGCATCCTTCTCTGGGACTGACATGCCTGAACTATCTATTAGAAATCCTGTCTATGAAGAATAAGAGAGAGGAGTCAATTACCTGAGAGGTGATAGCTGGGGTAGAGTGTTCCTCTGTAAGGAAGTAAAGAAAGTTTTGCTGTTACTCTTTTTTGAGTAAGATGTCGTGAATATTGCATCTGCCTAGAAGATGAGATTTGAACTTAAATGCCTTTCCAGACCAGAGACTGAAATCCATAGCGGGTTTTCTCTCCTGGCTTGTAGTCAGGGCATTTGAAAATCAGGGGAAAGTCAGTGGTTTTTGACAACTTCCTTGGGTGCCTCCTGCCTCTCAACTTCTCCAGTTCAAGAACCCCATTTTCTGTCCTGGGACCCAGTCACCTACACTTCCCCTCGGAGCAGTGAGGAGGAAAGGAGAAGGCAAGAAATGCAAGGCAGAGGAAGAGCCGGAAGTTCGTTTCAGAGATGAAGACTTTCTGGTGATGCAACTGGTAAGGTGAAGCTGTAGTGGTAGATGCCATTTACTGCTCCTGAGAGAGATGTGCCTACTGCACAGCTTTAGGATCCTGTATCCTGGTGGTAGAAATTGGAAGAGACTCTGAGTAAGCAAAATAAGTGATCTGACACTCTAATATCTATGTCTATGCACTGTCTGGAGAAGGTGCCCAGGGGAGTTCAATTACTGCCTTTTCTTGGCTGTCAACCAAGATTTCACATGTTCACAAATGTATAATTATTTTTTCATCATATGTAGAGTAAATTCTGTGTTCGAGTTCTTGTTACAGCACAATTTGAAGTTTTTCAATGACTAGACTACTTTGAGAGTATTTGTTCAGATAGGTAGCAGATACTACCATGAGTCCTATATTAAAGAGATTAAAGCAAGCTAAAAGTGGCTGCCCTAACAAGGTTTCAAACAGAGCTCAGCTAGAAGATTGTTGTTGCAATACCTTTACAACTATTGGAAAGCAAATATCCCAATTAATGTAATTAACATCTTTGATAAAAATAGAATTTTGGAGCTATCTGAAAGCACTTGAATATCAAACATGGAGGTGGGTACTTATACTGTAACAATTTGATTTTTAATTTTTTCTCCTGCCATTCAAATGTCTGGTTTTACTTTTTTCCTTTTCTTTTTTTTTCTTTTCCTTTTTTTTCTTTTTTTTCCTCACACTTGAAAGCATAAAAGATTCTCCTTTGATGTCCTTTTTTCTATATTTAGGAATATTAATTTCTCAGAAGTCATTGGAAGTTACAGAAATTAATCTTTCTCATGATATCACTGTCTCCTTGGGCCTTTCTATATATCCATTCATCCATTCAAAGAAAGCAGAAATATCCTTTTTGATATAATGTATCATTACATTTTTATTATCTCCTTTCTACTGAACCTAAAATTTGCAGTATTTTTCTTTTCCTGAAATTGGGCTGAAAAGTGCCACTCAGATACTACAGAAATTAAACTCACAGTGTGTGTATGTGCAACCTGACTAAAATTTACTTTGGGTAATGGGTGTGCTAGTGGTAAAAATGGGAGATATTTTAAAAAATAGGGTTGCCACATCCATACACTCCAAGAATTAATAGTTTACAACTATTGCAAACAGATCATATGGTCTGTTTTAATCAGTTAAGGTAGTCCTAGGAAAAGAAAGGCTTTCTCTGAAGAATCAATGCCTATTCAGCTCTGGGTGTAACTTATGATATAATATCAGGCTCCATGTGAGCATTATTCAAACTACTTCTCTTCTCCATCCAGGCTTGATAACTCTTGTCCACACACTGTTAATTTCTTCCAGGATAATGCTCTGTATGGAAGAGACATCATAACTTGTTGAAATTATTTGCAGTTCCAGAGCTGAATTTAAGCATCTTCAAGGTATATTGAAATATATTTTCTGTTCTAGTAATTATCAAAGCTGCAAGAAGATGTCCAGGACCAGGCCTGAGAATAAGATAACTGAAAAGGATGTGAAAAACTTGTGGGTTGATTTAAAGGAAATTACGTGATAAGTGGCTGAACTTCATGGATGATTGGAAGGGAATACTGCATTCTCTATGAAGAGCAAACTCTTCTAAGACAAACTCAATCTAGTTAACAGTATCAGTGATATCATCTCTGGGAACATCATTACTGGGAACAGAAATATCAAAGTTTGGAACAGATGTAAAACCAGGAACCAATGGCGAGAAGAAAGGAAGGGTGAAAATCAGGGTCCAAAAACTAGAAAAGAGACAGTAATGTATTGAAGACATTACTGGAGCTGGTGCTCTTTGGAGGGTCTGCTGGACAGCCCTGCCCTTGATCACAGAAGCCTAAACCAGGGAGAACTGGCCTGCTGTTCTGACCATATCACTTGAGATGAACTCACTTCTGTAGTCAAGTAAACAGGGATGGTGGGATGGTGGGGTCCTGGACTGAAGGACTGAGCGCCCTGGTGTTACCATCTTGTAGGCCTCCTGGCATCAGCATCTGTCCAGCACTTTCTGCTAGCAACTAAGTCCGACTTTGGGTTTCTTTGTAATTCGTGTTTCATTTCGTTGGGTTTTTTGGTGTTTTTTTTTTTTTTAATTTCTCATTCTTCCTAGTCATTCACAATCTCCTTTTTCCATTTTGTTCACATTAGTCCTTCTTCTGATACATAGATGATAAGCTTTCTAGTATTTGCTTAATATTTCTTATTCAATCACACCTTGATTCAGATTCAGCAGTGCAACAAAAATTGCCCGTACTTTCCCAGGTCAGACTGATTCATTCATATTTATGTTCTGTAGGAAGGAATGAAATATTGCTATGCTTCTTTTCTGATCTCTGAAGTGTGTGATATTTTAAATATTTTGCTTTTTTAAAGATTTTAAGATCACTGTAATGCTGTGAATAACATAAATGTAGAACACTGCCTTTTTTTTTTAAGGAGAAGAAAAATGACAATTTTTTGAAAACTTTTATATTTAAAATTTACAGCTTTCAGAAATTGACAGCAATCCATGTAAGTCTACACTGACTACACTTAAGATTTTTAGAAAATATTTCTATTTGTGAAATACAAAAAATAAATAAACACAAAAGGTAAAAGAGAATATATATTTTGGTTCTAATTTTTATTTCTTCATGAGAAATAATTATATTAGTATCTGAAATTTTTATATATCCAGTAACTTTTGACAAAATAATGTAATAATTTTACACTTTAAAAGAAGTATATTTTAACTGAAAATTACTGAGATTCTTTATGTCCAGAAGAATATCAGTATTCAATATTGCATGTTCTCAGAGAAATGTGGGAAGAGGTCTGTTGCTGGCCAGGTTTTCAGAATGTCTTAATCACTTTAGTTCTCTCTCATTTTGCAGAGTTATATTGAATTACTTTGACTGAAGAAGCAACATAGTAATTTTTATCAGAAAAGTATCTCATGGTTTAACGGTACTAGGAGAGAGTGCAGAGTTCAAATTTTTATATGTTTCCTTAAAAGGGAGAAGTGTGAACTCAATCTACAATTACAGTGAGAGGAAATATAAATCTAATTGTAGCAAATTAGAAGATATTGAGGACAAACAGCAGTGGAAGATAGTACACATGGATGGTATGCATTGAATAATCTAAAGGATTTATCTGTCCAATTCCCATTAGATTGCAGTAGGATTTTGTTATTGCATAATCCTGTAGGTAGAATAAAACTTCTCTGTTGCATTGGCAGCAGCTGTACAAGTACAATGAAGGGAAAGGAACAGATCTTTTAAGGTAAGGTTAGAGAAAGTTACTAGACTCATTACTATTCCAGACATCCCACATGGGGGATCAGCAAAGAGGTGGAATATCACTTAGCTTCTTTGTAAAGACTGAATATATTATGGATATGATTGCCTACTATGGGAATGGCAGTGCAGCTCTTGGTCAGAAAAGGTCATCTAAGATGACAAGCAGGATATCTGATAATATTTTCTAGGAAAGATTGGGACACTGGCTCTGGTCTGAAATGTTTCACTGTAAGGTGAATGAAAGACACTATGCAATATTAAAAGCACAACTGACTTAAAGCTCACTCTTTCTTTCCCCATTTTCCCATTTAATATGTTGAATTGTAAATTATTTTTCAGAGTTGCCTCAGCAGGACAATGTACCTTCCTTGGGAGTTTTGTAAAACTTTCTTTATCCTGATTTTTTCAAGAATTTAACCTCTGTTTATGACACTTGAACCAACCTTACAACAAAGTAAAGATTAATGAGGGTTGGTGTTCATGGGGAGTGTTGTGGGCCTGTAATGATGTTCCATTATTTTTTTGTCTTCAGTGTTTACATAGTTATATCTTTGGTCTAGTCTGTAAAAGCCAATATAAGATTATTCATTGCCATTTTTGTCCTCAGACTACTCATTTAATGATAACATTGTCCCACAGGAAATTTTTTTGTATCACTGATGGGGTTATAGCTATAGTTAATATGTGTTGATTGGGTCATGGTTGATAAAATATGACCTCAAAACTGCTGTCAGTATTTATCAATTACATTAATTTGGTATTAACTAGGGAAGTTGGAGAGCAGCACTGTAGAAAGTGACCTGGAGGTCCTGGTTGAGGGAAAGTTGAATTTTGAGTCAGCAGTGCCCTGGCAGCTAGGAGGGGCAACCGTGTCCTGGGGAGCATCAGGCACAGCATCGCCAGCCGGGCAAGGGAGGGGATTGTCCTGCTCTGCTCTGCGCTGGAGCAGCCTCACCTCGAGTGCTGGGGGCAGTTTTGGGAGCCACAACATAAGATAAAAAGTTAAGAGAGAGTGTCCAAAGGAGGACTATGAAGATGATGAAGGGCCTTGAGGGGAAGTCAACAAGCAGTGTCTTAGGTCATTTAGGTTGTTCAGCCTGGAGAAGAGGCGACTGAGGGGAGACCTCATTGCAGTTACAATTTCCGTGTGAGGGGAAGAGGAGGGGCAGACACTGAACGCTTCCCTGTGGTGACCAGTGACAGGACCTGAGGGAATGGCCTGAAGTTGTGTCAGGGGAGGCTTAGGTTGGATATTAGAAAAAGGTTCTTCACCCACAGGGTGATTGGGCACTGGAACAGGGTCCCCAGGGAAGTGGTCACAGCACCATGCCTGACAGAACTCAAGTGTTTGGACAATGCCCTCAGGTACATGGCATTCGTGGGGTGTCTTGTGCAGGGTCTGGAGTTGGAATTGATGATCCTAATAGGTCCCTTCCAACTCAGCATATTCTATGATTTTATAATATGAATATTTGTTTCTCAGAAGTTGTGGAGAGAAAAAAGGCTATGGAGTAGTCAGGTTATGGTAAGATGTTTGCAAGTTATCCATGGAAACAAATAGAAAAATAAAACCCACTGAGCATTATGTTAAAAGTTTGATAATTGTTCATGAAAACAATTTAATTTTGCCAATAATCTTCTGGGCCAAAGAGCGATGTGTTTACTGTGATTCAAAACTGTTGGGACTATAGGATTTTCACCAGAAGACCTGACTGAGGACGTTTAGGATAAGGTTATTTTTAGCTCAGATCCATCACTTTATAATGGAGAAATTCTGACAAAAGTAATGGTGGAAGCTGCATTGTCTCTGCTCCCACAGGTGATGCATGTAAACACATTCCATTCTCATTAGAGAAGAGGAAGAAGGCAGCCAAGTGCGCATGCCTAGCTCTCTTGCATGTAGGGCCTAAGGGCCTGGAGGGCAGGGCTCCCCCACCTGCATTGGGTCACGGAAACCTCGCAGTTTGTAACAGCTCTGAAATAAACCTCCCTATGTATCAAGTCCATGTTGTAGCCTCTGGTTAACCTGTGTATATCTTTGAACCATACAAAACCTCTTCTTGAAATTTAGATGCTTACTAATACCCAGAAGGATCATCTGAAAGTTTAAATCAGTGTAGTTCTGTTGACGGACAGTTGTTCCTCAGCGAGGAACCAGATCCTTCAGATGGGAAAGAAAACTAAGAAATCTCAGGAACAAAGTCAATGTTCATAGCTAAGAAAATTCTTTTCTCTTTAAACACTCGTTTTTGTCCTACACTGTAAGGTCTGCCTTAAACCAGCTCCTCAGTATGTCATTGCTAGGTTAGTTTAAAAACAATGAGACTTCAAGTTCAGAGTGAATACTTACATTTATTAACTTCTGTCATATTTGCTTCAGAGGTGTTGCTTGCAAGTTAAAATTTATCATATAAAGAAAGAACAGTTCTATATATCCATTGTATATTATACTTCACACTGACACAATTAATTGTGCCTTTACATTGGCACCAGGTTAGGGGCAGAGAAAATTGTCATGTATGTTGGAAGTATAAAGTTCAGCTCATTGAAGTGCAGCTCTTTTAAGGCAGGCCTCCTGGAAGACAGATACTGCCTGGGAATAAGCAGAAAACTGATGATGAGGTTTGTGTTCTAGAAGCTGGGCATTCTAGCCTAACATTTGGTCTTGTACAGACTTTCTTGTTAGTCAGTGAGACAATGGCCATGGAGATGGTCCCTCTGAGGAGTCAAACTGTCTCCTGTGCAGAGGAGTTAGCATGAGGGTGTTCCAGATGGCACACTCTTTCTTCCTGCCTTTATAGCTGCATATCCAGAAATATCTGTGCAGCTGCATGTACACTTCATGTATAAGACACAAGACATAAAAAATATCATGTTGTGCATTTTTATTTGTTATCTATATTAAGCATTATATAAACTGATAAGTAATTAAATTAAATGACAATTTATTTCCTTCCTCTCTCCTTCAGTTACTGCAGATTGAACCTTTTTGACTACTCAAACTATATGCCTAATTACACGACTGAGGTTATGTAAGGGAGCTCCAGCAAAACGTAAACATATTATCTTGAACAGGACAAGAGTAAGTTAAATACAGGGAAAAAAATCTCTTACATGTGCTATGCATTAATAATGAGCATACATATTTAGATTAGATTTTTTCATAGACATTACTACTAATAAATAATTCATAACAAAATGTATTATCTCACTATATTCCAAATTGCTAGATAAAGACATAACATATTCAGGTGCTTAATAACTGCCACATGACATCAGAGCACACAGTATACAGGAAAGGTGGTCATATGAAAGTTTATCCACATTGTGCATTTAGTTACATATATCTAAAATGGATATGTTTGGCTTACATTATTATTTAAATGGATTTATAGGACTTCAGAACGCATAGGGTTGCTCTGGCAGATAAACATTATAATAACAAGTGCCTCCTCTCCTCCTCTTTTCTCTGATCTTTTATGGCTGACCAGGCATCCTATGGTTTGGAATATCCCTTTGGTCTGTTTGGATCGGCTGTCTTGGCTAGGTCCTCTACCAAGATCTTGCCCATCACCAGCCTACTGGTGTGTGTGTGGAGATGCTGGAGAGACAGTGCTGATGCAGTGCCAGCACCTTTCCAGCTACCAGTGCAAAGCACAGTACTGTGAGGGCTGCTGTGGGAAAGATGAATTCTCTCTCAGCCAGGCGCAATACATACCTTGTACAATACAATATTTTGTCCTATAGATTGCCTATGAATAAAGGAAAAAAGACCATGTTTTAAGTGTGCAAGCAGCATATATGCCATTGAGGTGAGCAAGAACACGAGCATTATGCTGCCAGGGGCTGTCAGATTCATTAGGTCCAGTTTCCCTGTAATCACAAGCTATTAGGTTATGTAGTACCAGTGGCATATGTATTCATCTTCTCTTAATCTTCTGTACTGTAATAAAAGAATTCTGTATTATCAATAAAAAGAAAATGCATAAACCCTGCATATAGAAAAAATTTATTTAAATACTCAGAGGACCTTACACAAAAAATGAAAGGTATGACAAATGGTTTGCTTGAGTACATGAAGGAAAATAATTAGCTCTGATGCACAGTTTCATTCCTGGTAAAACTAGTAAGATAATTGGTATGTGTGTTGAAGTGGTGAAATCACAAGAAAACTTCTGCCATTCACTCAGTTTCAGGAAAACAACATGTTCTTCCTTCTATCTATTTATTATTTCATATATGATCTCATAGCTATTTTCTAAAGGAACATTGTATTGGTAATTATTCCCCTGCACAGTTTCAGGAGCAGAAAGGTGGTCTGAAGTTCCCTGTAGTTGAGAGTTATGAACATAAAGGAGCGAAAAATAATATAAGTCGTTGTACCTCTATTAAGATGTTGTAGAACCCAGTGACATTCTTGAGGAGGATCTACCTGTGATTTCTTGAAATGGTCTCCCACAGCCCAGAGGCCGTAATTCCATTTGCACAGCCCACATGGCTGTTGGCCCTCTCTGCTGCTGGGGCTCGCTTCTTGCTCGCCTTCAGTTTGTTGCTCATCAAGATCCCTGGGTTCTTTTCTGAAGAGCTGCTGCACAGTTCTTCAGCCAATCCTCATCCTGTACTTTTGTGGGGTATTAGTCCATATTTGATTCAGGACTTTGAATTTGCCTTTGGTGATTTTCAAAATGGATCTCTTGGATAATCCCTGCAGATCTGAATACCAGTCCTGCCCTCAAGCATATTAATTGAACTCTGCATTTTTTTGTCATATCTAGACCTGTCAAGTGTGCACTCTCTTACCTCCCCCAGATCATTGACAAAGACATTAAACAGGACAGGTTCCGGGATAGACTCTTGCAGTACGCTGCCTCTGAGTATATTAGACATAATTAATCTGTGACTTCTGAGCTCAAGCACTTACCCATTCTTTCAACCATCTACTTTTCCATGCATCTGTACTGTAACCCTCCAACTTGAATGCAAGAATGTTAGCAGATTGTGTCAAAAGCCTTGCTAAAATAAAAAATGTCAAATATTCTCTACCTTTCTCAATCCTCAAATTCCATCAAGGCAATCAGTTGATCAGGCATAATTTGCCCATTTCAAGTTTGTTCTAAGCCATTGCTCAGAGACTGGGTGGGCATCGGTCTGTTTGTGGGAGGTGTTGAGTGATTGCCTTTGAATCTCTTGGTTTTCTTTCTTTCTCCTTTACATGCTAAACTGTCTTTTTCTCAACCTATGAGTTTTTCTTGCTCTTGTCCTAATTCTCTCCCCACCTCACTCTCCCTATGTCTCTAGGGGAGACTGAGCAAGTGACTGAGCAAGGGCTTAGTTACCAGCCAGGGTCAACCCACCACACCCCATCCATCACACAAGACGCACAAGGAAGCATTATGCTTCACTGATTACTTGTAATTGTCATCCTCATTCAGAGTGACAGAGTTGATAATCTAGATGTGATCTAAATTTTGCTATTTCCTGGCCAACATGTGCTTAGTTACTTTGCTTTAGGGATATTCATAAAACGTATGTATCTGAGTACATGCTGACTTTAAAATAATTTTTCTAAGACAAGTCTCTCTGCAGTTTTATGTTTAATGCATTTATTGCTGAATATGTAATAATGATTAAAATCTTTCAGGTACTTAATTATTAGAGAGTGGTTTGGCCTTGGCTGGGTGCCAGGTGCCCACTACGGCACTCTAGCACTGCCCTTCCTTGTGGGGTAGGGGAGAGAATAAGATGGGAAACAACTCGTAGGTTGAGATAAAAGCAGTATACTAATAGCAAAAAAGAGGGAACAAAGCAAGAGTTTGCACGCGCAAGCAGAAAGAGAAGTTAATCTCTACTTCCCATCAGCGAGCGATGTTCGGACACTTCCCGGGAAGCAGGGTCTCAGCACGCGTAATGGTTCCTCTGGAAGGCAGACATTTCAGCGCAACAAATGCCCCCGCCTTCCTCCTCTCTCCCTGGACTTTTATATCTGAGTTGACGTCACATGGTATGGACTATCCCTTTGGCTGATTTGGGTCAGCTGGCCTGGCTGTGTTCCCTCCCAGGATCTTGCCCACTCCCAGCCCTCCTGATGGGGGAAGGGGTGTCAGAGGGACAACACTTCTCAGCAGTAGCCAAAACACTGGCATGTTATCAACACCCTTCCAGCTACCAGTGCAAAGCACAGCACTGTGAGGACTGCTAAGGGAAAGGTGAACTCTCTCTTGGTCAGACCCAATACAACTTTATACCATTGACATTGAAAACATTTGCAAAGCAGTTGTGTATTTTTCCTTGCATCTCTGCTGTGCTGATCTGGGCATGGTATCTACTTCTTAAAGTGAAGTAGGAGGGGGAGAGAATCTTAACATGCAGCAAACTTCTGCCAGGCACTGCTGTAATTAGTAATTTCTATGAGACTGCAGAGTTTAGCACAATTGATACTTTGTTAGAAGTATGGGTCTCTAGGTGCTAAAGCAATACAACCATTAAATAATGTTTCTGTGTACAGATGTGCAGACAAAGAAGAAAAACAAATTGATTAAAGCATCTTGTTAAAGAACACAAAGCTCTCTCTGTGGTCTCTTCTGTCAGTCTTTGGAACTTTTGTCCCATTTTTCATCTTATTAACATACCAAACAGACAAATATTCCCTCAATACAACCCATGTTTATAAATACTGTCAGCTTTATTCACATCTCACCACTTTCAAACTTTCATAATATAATGAATATGTACACCAAGCTCTACCTTAGGAAACAAAATTAGCAGATTTCAGGCTACTCCGCAGCTATACAGGCCATACGTTCACCCAGAATGTCTAGTCAAGGGCACAGGTGAGTTATACAGACCTGTTGATCAGCTCCTGGGGATCTGTTTAACAGCAGCCAACAGCACAGTGGTATTCTTAGATCACAGAGTTGTTTTCTCTACCTAAGCCAATGCAGCAGAAGTTGGAACCCTCCTTTCTGACCACATCTCTGATTAAATAAAAAAAAATAGGAATCGTATGCCAATAATTTCAAATAGAAGATAATTCAAAGCAAATTTTATTCAGTAGGGCAATGAATTGCAGCAAGCCTGAAGCAGCCAAACTGCAGGTACTGCATATGGCAGACCCATCAGCAATTTCTAAGCCACCAGAACAGCTGCCTGAGGAACCTGCCAAGAGGCCAGATGTCACTTTTGGAAAGCTACATAACACAGCTTGAAGTGTGAATCCTTTGATGGCAAACCATTTTCACTGGGTCACATTTGATCTCATTTACATTGTTTCAAACCTGAGATTTCAAACAAAATAAACAAGAACAGGATTTCTTAAATGAAAATATAAATGGCAAATGGACTGAATTTCTTAAGAGTATTAGTGAAACAGAAAAAATGTTTAAAATTGGATTCTCAGTTTGCAGGAATATAGTTTTCCAATAAAAACAAATATCTATATGCTTAATTTAAATAATGAAAGCAAAAAAAGTCATTAAAATTATTGCACATATTTTCCTAACAGGGTTTTTAAAAACTTATTGCAGATCTGTGCAAATTACCTTTTATTACGACTTGATATGTGAGCAAATAGGTGTGTTACTAAAAATCTAATGAGTATGAAGTGCTTAGCCTTGAATACATTTAAAGTAATTTTTTTAATAGTCTGTTTATTAAAAAGCTATCAAGATGCTACTAAAGGCAAAGTATATAGAAATAGGCCTACTAAAAACAAATTCAGACTATCAACAGGCACAAAGTTTAACCCCTGTGTGTAAGCCTTGCAATGTCTCTCATATGTGCACAACAAGCCATGCAGTAAATGTAAAAAAATAATGACACATCAGCATCATTACAGCAAGACTCTACAGCTGCGGAAAGGTTCATGAGAGAAATGGTGATGTTTTACTCCTAGGAAGGTAAAGGACCTGTACAATTTTTAAAGACTATTTAAAGATTATTTATTACAGAAATTAAGCTTTTTTTTTTTTTCCAGAAGATAGTTACTATTTAAAAATCTGTTTAATGGGGAATATTTATTTTATTTTTGTCTGGTTTTGTATGGAAACATGAACAGCCTGATCTGCAATCCTGCCTTAACCCCCACAATGTGCTCTGTGATAATCAAAACATCGTCTTTAGCATTGTCTCTAAGTAGCACTTTGCCCATAGACACTCACAAGGCTTCAAAGCTTATCTGAAGAGCACTACAGTCCAGTTTTGATTGCATAGCACTGACAGACTTTGCTCCTACACCTCTCTCCATGTCTGCCAATCAAAAGCCTCTAACAAGATGACATTATATTTTCTGGAGTGACAAGATTCACAGAGCATGAGAAAGACTCTCCAGAGCTTAACCATTATTAACATTATTTTCTTTAAGAGGAAAACCTGACACGGTTGGGGTATTTTAAGACCACTGGGTCTAAATACTGTTGACAAATCTACGTTATGCCAAGACCAATTCTTTCCCGAGTAAACAAAAAATAGACGATTTTTCTTGCTGAGTTTTAATGTTTTAGTTTTTTCTGCACTTTCTAAGACAAACAAAAGTACATTCACTTTAAAACAATTTTTTGCCAACTTATTATAAATTCATATTTCAAACTTAGGCTATTTTCTGCAGAACAGAAAACTAGATGGTTGTAAAAAAAAATCTAATTTCAATTCTATGTTTATGATCTTGATTAAAATATAGGCATTTGTGTGCCATTTACACAATTTTTCTTTGTAGCACTTTAGTTTTCTTAATCCCATTCTGGTTTACAGGTTATGTATAATCCAGTTAAGAGACTGTTTGGAATGCAGTAGAGAGAACATGCATGAAATTTCAACAATAGGAAGCATCATACAGCTCATGACTCTGTTCCACGATGTTGAAAAGGGTTTCAAGCAGCTCATCCATCTACTCTAATCCTCTGCCCATGACAGGTTTCTCTGTAATTTAGGCTATCCCTAGCAAACATTTATCCAAAAAGACTTCTGTTTTCAGGCTAAAGATATGACTGAGGGAAGATATTAGAGAGGACTGAGGGTGGCACTGGAATGATGAATAAGGAAATGTACTTCATTTCCTCTTTCAGGAGAAGAACCTATGGGCATTAAAAGAAGGTGGCAGGCAGATGACTTAAAATGATCATTAGGACATAGTTCACATAAGGCCACGAAAATTGTTTGCACTGGACACTGTGCAAGCTAGAAATATTGATTGCGTTCTCAAGAAAAATTCAGAGGAAAGAATTGAGACTACTAAACACGAGCAAAATGGTCCTGGTTTATTGTTCTCACAGTCAAAAATTTCTGGAGGGTCAGTGTGTGTTCTAGGGGAGGCATTTATATCCACTGCCACACACTCACTTCTCCCCTGTCCCTCCAGGACAGTAAGAAATAGTGCCCCGTTCACCCCAGGAAGACCATTTGCCTGTCTCCCCTGAAGTCCTGGATAGTTGTGGAGTAACCTGCTTCAACTGTCCTTATGTTCTTATATCCCTCAAATGTCAGCTGAAAATCTCCAAGGAAGTCATCTTCCAAAATTTCCCCTGGCTTGGCAATTTCAATGCTTGTCACAGTATTAGATTTTTTTTTTTTTGACATCCAGTAATATCTTTTTACTGCTAATCAAAGAGATTATACTTTTGTCCTTGCTTTAGAAGACATGCAAAACACTTGATTGTAACCTGTATAAATCCAAAAGACAATTATCAAGTTCATTTACACAATGTCCTATTTTAGAATTTGAAAATATGTACGAAAAAAATCTTAGATTGTATCTCCTAAATATCTTTTTCTGCTTTATACTGTCTCTGGTCTGTCTGCATCAGTGTCATTCCCCAGATTGGATATATTACTTCAGATGAAGCTTTCCTATTACTGAGGGGAATAATTTCTTGAGTTATACAGAATACTTCTTGGAAAATCATTCTGAAATTGTATGATAGACTTGAGTTCAATTAGCTTTATCCTAGAGAACCTTTGTGTCCATATGATAGCCTACAGCCAGTTTTTCTCTATGCTGCATTGATGACTGATTTCTTTCTTCCTGGGAATGGTACTCTGCGGTTTTCTTGATTGAATTTTCACCCGCTGATTTTTGCTATAGCTCCAATTTGCAAAGATTGTCCTGAAGTCTGGTCATTACCCCAAGGATATTTTTGATTTCTCCTATTTCAAGGTGCATATATTTTTTATTCTCTTATTTAAGTTAGTGTAAATATGGTATAAAATCACACTGAAAGGGTCCCATATAGGTGTCCTTTTGCTTTTAGATAAAGAATTGAAAAATAGCCCCTTTTTTTCCGAAAAAAATGATCTCTTTTCATTTGAACTGTATTTCCCTCATTTTCTTATGAGAATATTCTATAAAACCTACATGTAAGAGGTACAATAAATCATGTACTATTTCCCATTGTCCACTAGAGCAGCCATTCTGACCAAGAAGGAAATTACATCATTTTTTACATAAATATGCTTGCGCCTTTTTCAGATCTTATTATCTCCTAAGAGTTTTCAAAATGTTTGCTTAAAAAAAAAATCAGACCCTTTTTATGTACTGAAATCAGACTGATACCTATAACTTTCTTGTTCTTCTTTCACCTTCCTTTTAAGAATAAATACTGTGTTTGGCTTTCTTCAATACCCTGGGACTCTTCTCATACTGAGTAGTTTTTCTAAGAAAATGACTAATGATTATACGATGGTATTAGCTAGTTCCTTAAGCACCTTGGAGACAATTTTATCTGAGCCTGTGGGTTTGAATGCATCTGATCTATGTACACTTTTAAAGCTATCTTTTTACACATTCTGCCTGTATCTGTCTCTATGTTAAAATTAATTTTCCTTAGAGTCTGGTCACAATTTTTTTTGTTTCTTTTTTTTCTCTTTTTGGGAAGAATAAAGTGAGACAGCATTGAGTACTTCAACTTTCCCTGCACCATCCATTATACTAACTTATCCCTCAAGCAAAAAATAGGACCAAGCTGTCTGCTTCTTAGTTCTAATATGCTGTTTTGGTGTCACGGTAGTTTTAACTTGTTTTCATTCCTGGCCTCCTTTCATACTGTCTTTTCAAACGGCATTCTTTTTTAATGCATTCATATTCCTTTCTAATGCTTTTGTTACCTTGCTCTAGTTTTGTATGACTACGTATTTAAAAGCCTTTCAAGACTGTGGAGGTCATCCAAAGGGCACAGTTCTAGGTGGGTTTTGTGTGTCTTTATATTATGCATATAAACCGTGTCATATGTACAGGTATTTAGATTTTTTTATACCAAGAATTTATTCAAAACATGTGTAGCTGTTTCTAGCAGGTGTAGTGGAGTCTTAGATCACTGAAGAAGTGTACATTTCAAATGCTTCATCCTTGATGTTCACTCCTATTGAAAAGCTGTGTGAATGAGGGACACCATTATTTAGGATGGAGACCAGTCTCTGCAGTGATATAAATGGATGTCACCAATTATGTGGGTGATAATGCCAAAAACCAGAGGAAAAAACCCAACATACACCAGTATGCCTTTGTGATAGAGATGATGCAATCCATTAAACTGCAATTTTATTTGAATACCTAATAGAACATTCTTTAATGTTTCTTGGAATAAAAAATTATTTGCAGCCACCCATCAACTCACCCACTTACCCACTCAACTAAAAAGCTCTTGAATATAGCTTTAGAAGGTAAGGAGGTTACTACTGAAGTGGTTAACATTTTGACTGTAGCAGGGGCAACATGCACCTAATCAACAAGAAGAAAAACAACTCTGAAAGAGGCAGCTATAAAAAGATCTTCCAGAAAGATGGCTAGAAAATGTCCTGATTGTGTTAAAATAACACTGAGAAAAGAAGCTGAGGAAGATGACACTCCATTTGAAATGCAATAGAATGTGCATTTGGACAAATGATTGGATTTGAAGTTTTCTTTGCCCATATTTTTGCTAAAAAAGACAATCTTAAATTCTTGAATTCAGCATGTTCACACAAAGGTTTCTCATTAAAACCTTTTCCTTCTTTGTTGTCTCTACTCAAATTATTAGGTGAAAGAAGGTGGTGTTACTCAATAGAAATAGATATGGTTTCTAATATACTATTATTCATTGTTTATTAAATCAATACAGGTTAACTTTTTAATTTCACATTTATCATGTAGCGTTACCTCCTCAGATGTGAATTAAAAAATCTCTGTAAATTATATTAGCTGAAGATATTGCAATTCTGAGAAAATATTTTTAAAATCCTAGAAATGCTATACATCATTTTCTAACTTTTTCTTTCCATTCTTTTTCTTAGTGACATGCATTTTATGTTCATTTTTGACAGTCATGCACATAATCAAGTTGCAAACCACTGATGGGATGCTGCCTATTACAGGCTTTCATGTATAATAAAACAATTGCATACTATATTGTAATAAATTGCTTAAAGGAGTGACAACTTAATTATCAAGGCTGAGCAGCAGGCTAGAATTGAAATACCTCATACCTCTGGATAATGACACTGTTAATCTTATCAGAATAGTATCTGGAAGACAGCGGCCTGATTTTTGACACCTAAATTAATCACCCAAAATATCTGCCTGAAAATGCAAACAAATGTTGATATACCATTAAGAATGCAGGAACATGCCCACAACCAGGAATAGTGATGCAGTTGTAGCATGGGAGATATAGAGTAAAATGAAGAATAAGGGAAGTGATAAATGATATTTTAATATACATTTTGTAGTCTTGGCTCCCTCTAGATTTTTATCCAATGTCCTCCTACATGATACCTGAATTTCTTAGAAATATTTCTTTTTCTATGGAATCCGCTAAAATTTTCAGAGAATGAACCTTTAGGAGTGAGAAATCTTTGCATACATAATGTACATGACAAAAAATAGTTGTCTTGTATCTACATCAACACACGTTGCTCCATGGAAGGAATAGAACAAACACTGTTAGTCTCCGTATAACCAGTGATGAAGGTATCCCTGATTTTTTGATCAGAACCCTCGCCTTCAAACTCTTATCTGCTAATATCTGAAATTTGAACTTGAAATTAAATAATGTTGTTTACATATGTGTTTTGCCTAAATGACTATGACAAGTACTGTACTTTGTCTCTTTCATTCTTACTCTGCAGTAGCCATACCAAGAAATGTATTGCTCAGATCAAGCTCGGATTTGATACTGTAGGCTGATTGGTGTGAGGCGTTGTAAAGCGCAGACAAAACTGATGCTATGAAAAATGAGCCAAAGGCATGGCAGAGGGAAAATTTATTGGGTTAGAAGTTAAAAGGTACAGAAGTTAAAAAGTAAAGAGCTTCTAGGTTTATTCAGACTTCTGTTTGACAAGGCATTTAAGCACAGTCAATTTAATATAAATGGTAGCCTAAAATATTACATAAAACAATGTGAAACGCTGTTGGTGTATTGAAAATGGAATACTTCAGCATCTTCAAAGAATTTCAGATTAATATATTTAATGTTCAGAATTAAGTACTTATCTAGTTTATAACAAAATAAAACTGGTTTTGTTTTCTGGAGTTGCTTTCTTGAATAACACAGGCCATATGCCCTAATGCCAGAGTTTTTGCCTTTGGAATCTCATTAGTTTAAGGGCTATCTTCTAGAAAATATCAAGTCCTGTTTTAAAAACTTAAGAGAACATGGGAAACACTGAAAGTGGTATCACAAGTGTCAAGGTAATAGGAAATTCTGTAAGTATTTACCTGTCTGGAAGTAATTTTGTGATATCTGTTACATTAAGCCAGAATGAACTGTGGGAGAATGTCACTCCATTTAATTTTTAGTTGTTCTTGCTTTTTAAGCATGACCTATCAGTAATACTGGCTTATAAGAACTATTTTTCATGTAGATAGACAGGTTCTGTAAAATGGTAAAATAATTGTTGACAAAATTATAGAATTACATTTCGAAAGACAGGAACATGAGACAAAAGAAAACCTTATACTTCTTAATTTAATGTTCTGGAAGGAATAACATGATTCTAAAGTCTTACTGTAATACATGGAAGCAGTTGCATATTATTTTTTCATTAAAGTAATTTGAGCCAGCCCATTTGAAAAGTTTTGTTGTTAGCATTACAGTTAATTGCATTAAGAAATAGTCTAAGGCTGTTGCAGAGTACTTGTTAATATTTAATAATTACGTCTTATTTTCTAATCCTTCCTGAACAAGTTAAAACAACCTTAGCATAATCCTGCAAATTGGGAGGAATGTTATAGGAGGATCAAATAAACTTAAATTGTTTAATTCCAAATACACAGCATGAAAGATCAAAAGAAAAATCCCAGATCTTTCGAGGGAAAAGAAACCTACGAAAAACATTTTTGTCACACCTTGGAAAGTCCAAAGTAACATGTGATTTATGCTGACTATGAATGCAATTAAGCATGTTTTTCAACCTAGTTTCCAATTGGCAAATTATTGTCATTATGAATCACATAATAAATTAAAAAAAATATTATTGTAGTATTAATTTATGACCACTGCATTTGGTTTCAAAGCCTTCCTGCTTATTAATAACAGATCAATTCTTATAGAAATACAGTACCTGGTAGTGATGCCAACATTAGAGGTTATTTGTGATTATACCCTACTGCATTGATTAATTCAACATTCATGTATCTCAGAGCAGAATCAGACCCAGACAGAGAATTTTTCTTTTAGTTTAGCAATGGAGACACATGTCATATGGTACTATGACTGAAGAAATATCAAAAGATCACTTAAAATATCCCAAGCCCCATGATTACTTTTGCACAGAAAAGCTTTTTGGTCTTTGCTTAAACTATGTAGTTCAGATATCCAGTAATTATTCTAGCTACCGCAGTTATTTCTGCCAGCTGGGCAAATAATTTCCTGTGAATATTGACTGTTAAATGAATCATTTCACTTGTATTGATGGTTTAATATTTGCCTTTTGTGCATATTCTATGAAATGGGTTGTTGGAAGGAAGATGTACCAACGAGAATAATTTTCTATAGCAATGACAGAATATTCAAATAAAATGAATAGTTAATTCAACAACTTAAATATTTATACTTTCAATTCTGGGCTCCTCAGGCCCTGGAAATTCTTTGTGTTTCAGAGAATTCTTAGTGTGTCTCAATTGCCTAAGTTGCTTTGTCTTCTACTCACTGATGTAAGATGTTTTTTTCTGTGAATTTGTACCCATGGAAATTAGAACAGAACTGTAATTTTATCTTTAAAATACTATCACTATAGTTATTTTGTGAATGTGCTATTCACAACTGTGTACAGAAAATAGTCTTTGAATAATTACTATATATGAGAAATATGGTTGTGAATAATTCTACAGAAGACTGAAGATAAATTTGCCCCTATGTCTATTAAAAATAACAAATACCTGACTCTGAGTTTTCTGCCTGATTAGAAAAAATTATCTAGGACAGCTTGATAGTAGTTGTTGGTCAACAATAATCATTTATGGAGATTCACTGTTGGTGTGAACTCTATGACTGTATTTATACAATTAAATTTTAATGTTTTTATTATTACCTCAATTCTTCTAAATGAAGTAATGCACTTTTTATAATAATTTTAGGTTTTCTGCTTTTTGAGCATTTTTTTTTTAGAATTGAGATTTTTTTTTGTTTACAGGAAACTTCTAATAATAAAATAACTATTGTTATGTTGAGTTTAAGAAAAGTGTTAATCACTTATTAAGGTCAACTTTTTGAAAAATTACTTGCAGTGATTACAAGATTAAAGAAAGAAAATAAATATGCAGGGAATATGCAAATCAAATTTACATTAGTTACATTTCTCTGCATGACAAGGACTAATGATATTATTTTAAAATGAGACATTACTCCTGAACTAGTGTTTCACAGCTGACTTTGATTGTTATGGCAATTTCATAATGCAATTTAATAATGTTATATTCACAATATCAGCATGTCTTTCAAGTATGAGTGCCCAAATAATTTGCTAGTATTCTCATGACTGTGTTACTTTTTTGTATCCAAAACAATAAAAAAGAAAACAGAAAACAAGAAGCTCTCATTTTTCTCGGAAACCAGATTTAAACAAAGGCACTTTTTTTTTGGAAAAGAGGCTTTTAAATGTTGTATACTGTCTTTGTTAAAATCTTGCAGATTTTTGTATCTCATACTTGCAATAAGGATGCTTTCACAAATTCTTCCCTCAAAATAATGCAAAATTATCTGAACTTTCCTTCATTTATTCTGATTTGAATAATGGCATAGCCAAAATTAGAAAAAAAATCCACAGCAACAGACATATATAAAACGAACTTTAAAGAAATTTACCAATCAGATATAAATTCTTAATTTAAATGCAATATTTATTTTTTGGGAAAATGTGCAACTCTTCCAACTGCAGAAAAGAAAGTCCACTTTCAAAGGCTAAGGACATAAGGGGGTTTTGTATCCCCTCAAGATTAAACAGCACTGTTTGAGTAGAAAAAACTACTAAAGTGTGTATGTTGGAAGACAAAGGAGTCTTGTGGAAAGTAAACCTTCTGCATTTGTCCCTCTTTTTAACTGAGATGTTCACACATGTTCAGCTATGAGTGCCTGTACATGTAAGATTTTTTACCTTATATTTTAACACAAAGTCTGATATTTGCAGATTTTTGCAAGAAAAGAGTTTGTTTTTTTGGTGATATGTGAAAACACTAGTCAGTACTGGAAATCCAATCCCTTAATTCAGGTAGGTGACAATGATGGTTCTTCAGAAAGTTAAACCTTACAATATTTGGGTAAAAAGGGATCTACCACAAAAAGTTAAAAAAATAATATTCAAAAAATTTCCCCCTTAATAAATAGATAAATATATATAAATACAAATTGTTCAGGTAAGCCAAAGCTTCCTATAACATTAATTGTGAAGTTGTTGTTTATACAGATGATTTTTTTCTCTTAAACATTGTATTCTTAATTTTGCTAAATAGATGTGATTGACAGACATGCTAAATGCTGTCAAATTAATGCATTAAGGTTAAAGCCATCCACAAACTCGCTCTGTTCTGATTAACCTGATTTTTAGAAA
The DNA here is from genome assembly GCA_013400975.1 of Atrichornis clamosus. NCBI lineage: Eukaryota > Metazoa > Chordata > Aves > Passeriformes > Menuridae > Atrichornis > Atrichornis clamosus. The sequence continues at coordinate 99,936 of WBMZ01005806.1, forward strand.
TGTACTGTCTTTAGAAACATCTACCAGTGGCAGTACCAGAGGAAGAAAACCTCATACACTTAAGGTTTCATTATAATATAAATATAGGAGGCATTTTCTTTTTTGTTTCTTTAATTTACATCTAATACATTTGCTTCCAGACCTTAGGGTGAAGGAACATCTCTTATAAAAGATCATGAAGTTTTTGTATTCATGCTCCCTTTTCACAGAAATGTCTTATTTAAATAAGATGAGAATTTACCATAATAAAATGAATCTGTTCTCAATAACCGTTGAATGTAGACTGAACACTTGAGACTACCTCCTCTGCAAGAGACACTGCTGGCAGCAACACCCTTCTGACTCAAAGCTGTACATCCTATGATCATAAGAAATAAATGGGATTGCAAAATTTTTGGAACTAATTTTGGCAGAAAAGCAGGCTACAAGGATATGAAAGTTCCTCAATCCAGTCATCTATGAAATAATTCACTTGAAGCAAAACAAAAATATTGCTAAAATCCCATAACATGACTAACTTACATAATCATCCAGTCTCTGATGCAACTGCCCACTTGTATGAGCAAAGAGAACATAAAAATTATCACTGAAGGCACACGTGGGAATCAGTGTCTAGAGAGATGTAATAAATCCTAGATTTCGTTTCTGAGGCTTGCTCCTTAAAGCACTAGTTTGTCACTCCAGGATGATGCCCTGTTCTTCTATTTAATTCATTTTCACAGTCGTCAGGTTGATACAGATACCAAATGTCATGCAGCAGCAAGAACAGCATTTCTTCATCCATGGGGACAAGTCACAAACCAAGGAAAATCCCAACATACTGATGACCTCATCAAAAAGCACAGGATCCCAGGCCACAAGATGTGAACCTTGTGGCAGCAAAGGAGTCCATTAACATCCAAAGCCACTGCAATGGATGAATCATCTTCAAGGCCCATGCAGGGACTCCAAAGAGGTGTAGAAAGGACATGATGCCTCAGACAGAACTAAAGAGAAGGCTAAAACATCCAAGGAATATACACAAAGCCAGAGAGAGTCCTGCTGACTTGCAAAAAAATTTCCTGGCATGGGGACATCCTCTATTCAGAAAATTCCCTTTTGTGGGTTGGGAGTGACTAGGCCTGGGTTTTTTTCAATAGGCAACCTGGATGTAGGCCATCCTTTTTTAGGGGGTGGTTCAGCTGTATGGGTGTTGCCAGGGAGTCACTCCCCTCAGTTGGATAGGGGAAAGAAAATAGAGTGAAAGGCTAGTAGGTCAGGATAAGGACAGGGAGGGATCGGTCACCAGTTACTGTAATGGGTTAAACAGACTTAACTTGGGGAAAATAAATTTAATATATTACCAATCAAATCCAAGTAGGGCAATGAAAAATAAAACCAAATCTTAAAAACTCCTACTCTCTCACTTCTCTATTCTTTCTGGATTCAACTGTACTCTTCAATTGTCTTCTTTCTCCCCCTCAGCAGCGTAGGAGGATGGGGAATAGGGGTTGCGGTCAGTTCATCACATGTTTTCTCTGCTGCTCCTTTCTCTTCAGATGAAGGACTCTTCACACTCCTCTCCTGCTCCAGTGTGTGGCTCCTCCCATGGGAGATAGTCCTCCGCAAACTTTTCAATGTGAGTTCTTCCCATGGGCTGCAGTTCCTCACAAACTGCTATAGTGTGTGTCCTCAAAAGGCTCACAAGTCCTGCCAGAAAACCTGCTCCAGCATGGGCTCCTCTCTCCATGGGGCCAGAGGTCCTGCCAAGAGCCTGCTCTAGCACAGGCTTCCAATGGGTTCACAGCCTCCTTCAGGCATCCACCTGCTCCGGCATGGAGTCCGCCAGGGGCTGCAGATGGATTTCTCTTCCAACATGGACCTCCTTGGGCTGCAGGGAGACAGCCTAGCTCCCCATGGACTTTTCCAATAGCTGCAGGGAAACTCTGCTCCTGTGCCTGGAGCACTTCCTCCCTCTCCTTCTTCCATGACCTGGGTGTCTGCATTTTTCCTACCACATACTCTCACTCCTCTCTCTGAATTGCAGTCGTTGTTATGAAGCAACTTTCCCCGTCGTAACTGTGTTACCCCAGAGGCACTCCCACAGGCACTGGTGGGCTCAGCCATGGCCAGTGGTGGGTCTGTCATGGAGCTGGCTGGCATTGACTCAGTTGGACATGGGGGAAGCTTCTGGCAGCTTCTTACGGAGCCTCCCTGTACCAAAACCTGTCCGTGCAAACTCAGTACAGAAGGAAAGGCTTCCAGTAAAACTTTCTGGCTTTTTTTATTTTTAATCTTTTATATAACTGAAATATACTGTGTTACAGATTTCTTGGAAATTTATTTTACTTTTATGTTCCTTCAGGAACTTATTTCAAAATTGTTTTCTAAGCTCCTATGATACTTCTTTTTTTCTCAGTGCATTTCTTACATATTGTACTAGGTTTAATCTGATTCCATGCATCTCTTGGGCCTATTTCAATTTCCTCTTCTATCTGAAAGGTCTTTAAGCCTTTCAAGAGTGTAATCATGTCTGAGGAAGACCTAAGACCTTTTCATTGCTTTTATAACCTAAGGAGCCAGCTTGAATTTGGTTTTGGCCATAGTACACAAAATCAGCCCAGGCATCTCTCTACCTCCTATGCAAATATGTCCCTAGAACTAAAATTGGCAGGCATCAGCATAATATTTAAGAGCCTTAGAACTGGTAATGGGTTTAGTATTAAATCCAAGTAGAAACAAAAATTAAATGTGAGTTTTAGAGGGAACTGCATTAGCTACTCAGAGACTATGGCCAATTATGTATGAAAGTCCTAAAAACTGGATGAAAAATAGGAGAAAATTATTTTATAATATCCTGAAATCAAAATTGAAACAATGCAAAGATTACTAATTTAACTAAGTACCATAACATATTCCCATAAGACATCCAACTTCCAAATAAAAAGGAACTTTGATCTTGATAACAACCTCACAAATCTCTAGAAACATCTGTAGCCTCATAATCCCATAAATACGGCCTTGCAAATGCCTGTAACAGGACACAGTCTTTGCAAGAACACTAAAAGTCTCAGGATGTATCAGGCTTTCTCTGCACTTCCTTGATCTACTTGGAGAATGACCAGATGGCCGTAAGATATTTACTTTAGTTATAAATCATCTTTGCCCACTTTGGTGGTGTGAGGTGATGCCTGCTCTTACCTTAGTGTTGTTATATTTATGTAAGTAATGGACTGTTGCAGTCTAACCCCAGCCAGCAACTCAGCTCCATGAAGCAGCTCAGTCACCTGGTGGGACAGGAAAATGAATTAAAAGGGCAGAAGTGAGAAAACTCATGGTTGAGATAAAGATGGTTTAATAGGTAAAGGAAAAGCCATGCACACAAGCAAAGCAAAACAAAGGCTTTGTTCACAATTTCCCATGGGCAGGCAGGTGTTCAGACATCCCCGGGAAAGCAAGGCTTTATCACAGGTAACTGGGACTTTGACAGAAAAATGCTATCACTCCCAAACTTCCTCCCCCTTTTCTTCTTCTTCCTCCACTTTACATGCTGAGCATGACACCACTTGGTCTGGGGTATTCCTGTGGTCAGTTGGGGTCAGCTGTCCTGGCTGTGTCCCCTCCCAACACCTTTGTGCACCCCCAGCCTCCTCACTGGTGGGGTGGGGTGAGAGGCAGAAAAGGCCTTGGCTCTGTGTAAGCTCTGCTCAGCAATTGCTGAAACATCCCTGTGTTATCAGCACTGCTTCCAGCACAGATCCAGAACATAGACCTATCCTAGATACTGTGAAGAAAATTAAATCTATCACAGCCAAAATCAGAACATAGCTAAAACCAGCTTTTAGTTATGGTGTGCAGCAGAAAAAGCTATCTATGACACTGGAAAAGGATTGTAGCATAGATGAGTGGAGCCGTGGGAAACCCCAGGGGTCTTCAAAGATCAAACCCAGATCCTCAACTCTAGACACTAATCACAAAGGGTCAGTAGATGAAAAAATCAGCCTTAGGGGATCAAAGACAATAAAGAAATATTCAACATATAATAAATAATAATTGCATAATATAATTGAGGACATGTGAAGAACAAGCAAGTACCCCGATGGTTTTGGCAAGCACATGAAAATAGTCTCATGTAGGCACAAAGGCCAGGTGGCATCCAATCTTACCAATACCACCGTACTCTTTTTGGGCTTGTGATACTGGCATCTAGCTTTATCAACACACTGGAGGAGTGAGAATAAAATAAACTAGGATTATTAATTGTATTATTAGTGTGAATTAGCTGTAATAAATGTATCATTTTGCCTATCAGTATTACCATTAATTTAACTAGAATAATAATAATTTTGATTAGATTATCAGTAATTTCCTCACTATTCCTAGGTATCTTAACACTGCAAGTAGTACCACACAGTAGTAACACACCAAAGCAGTAATTTTCAGGAAACAAAAACCCCAATCCTGTAGAAAAAGAAATGAACCTAAATTATGTACTATAAAAAAAAAAATCCAAACACAGAAGTATAATAATAAATCTGCTTTCAAATTTATAATTGTGATTTTCCTAGTCAGGACTGTAGGAGGTAGGTAAACTGGACTTGATAGAGTTTATTATAGCTGCTATCAAAAGAGATAAAAACTACTCCATATATAGGCACACATATGTGAAATATTCAGGCATGAAAACTTGCAACTAATAAGTAACATAAAAATAATAAGGGAAACCAAATTACTGCTCTGATGGAATATTGAATTAGAATTCTAATATGATGGTCCTTTACATTTTTCAAATAAAAAATATAGGAATGTTAATGTAAAAAACCAAAAAGCATTAGAGAAGTCATATTTTGGCAAGGAACTTAAATATATAGATGATACTATGTTTATTAGGCATTTACTTAACTCCCATGAACCTCAATGAGTGCTTGTGCTTAAAATTTGGCTGAATGAATTGGCATTTTCTGATTATATGTGGTTTCATCAGAAAAATTTTGAGCATATATATAAATAGAATTAATGCTGAAATAAATGCATTGCAAGATCTGAGAAGAAAGAAGTGAGTGCTATTTAGTTAGCACAATGAAAATATCTGCTTCATGTACAGTGCATCAGTCAAAAAGAAGAAAGACAATACCTTGATTTACAGGGAAATTAATAGAAAACAATGATAGCAATAATATACTGCCATTGTGGAAAATAAAAGGCAGATTTTCCCTTTACACCTTCTCAGTCAGCACGTGCGCTAAATTACATAACATATTTTTTCTAGCCCTAATAAGATGAGTAGATCACAGTAACACTACAGCAAAGGAAGAGTATAATATATGTTATGTGTGTGTTAGATTAGGCACTCCCTTGGTACATCACCAGCTCTGGTATAGCTGCTCTGAAAAATAAGCTAAAACAATTTTGATTTTGTCATTTCTATGTCTGTAATTTCTCAAGCTTGTAACACAGCAAACCTAATCTGCAGCCCTCTATGGCATAAAAATGAAAATAGACAACATCCTTTTATATTTAAAATTTTTTTTAAATGGTAAATGATGGAATACTGTTGTTCACAGACTACTACAGTGTCTCTGCTTGCTGTTATTGTTCTGCACCCAAATCTGAGTACAACAGGCCTGAGAACCTGTGGCACTATCTATCCTGGTGCAATCATCCCTGTCTCACTAGGCTCCATCTGCCAAAAAAACTCGAAGAACAGAAGAGAGAGGGTTCATCCTTCCTGGTATAACCAAGAGCAGAGGCGTACACCCTCATTTGCCTTAGTGAGTTTCTCATTTTCACTAATGTCAGAGTAAAAGATTATTCTTTCTCAAAAGATTAGTATCATATGAATTTTCCATTTGTCCAGGCTTAACACAACTGAATTTGAACTTACATCATTTATTAAAGAAAAATCTTTCCATAGTTCTCAGTTTTTTACTCCAAGCAAGTTATTTTAAGGAATTTGATACTTGGTCCATGCTCAGTTGTTCCCACCCTTCAGTTTTATTGGATTCAGATTCTACAAAGCTTGGGTTTTTGTGTATGTTTTCTTATGCATAGGAAAAGAAAGTTCACAGCCTTCTATTCAGAAAATATGGAAGTTTTATCTTGAAATATTTTACAATGTTTTAACACAAATGTTCATTTCTTTGACCAGATATTATCACATTAGACACTATCAAAACCAGCAAAAAACCTTCCCTCTGATAAGTCTTATGAAAATGCTTCAGATACTCAATTTATCTGCTTTTGCTTCCAAATGTCCATAAAAATAAATCCATGAGTTTTCTAGGTCTTTTGAGGTGATACAATTAAAGAAACTGTAGTGGTTTGGCCTTGGCTGGGGGCCAGGTGCCCACTACGACACTCTATCACTCCCCTTCCTGGTTGGGTAGGGGAGAGAATAAGATGGGAAACAACTCGTAGGTTGAGATAAAAGCAGTTTACTAATAGCAAAAAAGAGGGAACAAAGCAAGAGTTTGCGCACGCAAGCAGAAAGAGAAGTTAATCTCTACTTCCCATCAGCGAGCGATGTTCGGACACTTACCGGGAAGCTGGGTCTCAGCACGCGTAATGGTTCCTCTGGAAGGCAGACATTTCAGAGCAACAAATGCCCCCGCCTTCCTCCTCGCTCCCTGGACTTTTATATCTGAGTTGACGTCACATGGTATGGAATATCCCTTTGGCTGATTTGGGTCAGCTGGCCTGGCTGTGTTCCCTCCCAGGATCTTGCCCACTCCCAGCCCTCCTGATGGGGGGAAGGAGTGTCAGAGGGACAACACTTCTCAGCAGTAGCCAAAACACTGGCATGTTATCAACACCCTTCCAGCAACCAGTGCAAAGCACAGCACTGTGAGGACTGCTAAGGGAAAGGTGAACTCTCTCTTGGTCAGACCCAATACAGAAACTTTTAAGGTGAGAGAAGCTGGAAGTTGGCATTTCTGATAAGGAAAGCAGTAGCAGTTGCTTTCTTGTCATTAAGTGCCCGTGGCTTTTTACTAATAGTTCCTTCTTTATCTGTGGCAAAGCAGTATTCTTAGAAGAAAACCAACTGTTGTCAGAGCAAGTTTAAGTGAGGTAACTAGATTTTTAAGTGTGTCAAGAAAGGGGGAAATATCACATTTAGTCAGTAATGCCATGATTTTAAGGAGCTGTTGTATATTTTTTGTGATTTTGTTATTTTAGCTGTCTTAGTTTAGGATATCCTGAGAAAGTTTGGGAGTAGCCTGGAACTTGTATACTTAGTAAATGTAATGCACCTGCAGAACTTAATCAATAAAGACTTGTATATCTTGGATTACTAAGTAACTAAAGATGAATGAGATGTTGTGAATATCAGTTAGAACAATAGGGTACAAGAAGTGGGACTCAGTGAGGAGAAACTGTACATGCTCATGAGTGATCAAGCTTAACCATAAAATGATAGAAAGGCCTTTGCATCGTAATGTACATAAAGCCTGGAAAATTTTTACTTCTTCAGAATTTCTTGGTGCATAAATGACCGTTTGTCCCCTGCGTTGTCATGGACTATTCCTTCCATATCTCATGGCTATGGAGTTTTAAAATTTTAAGATGAACATCTTTGCTTCATGACAAAGTGATACAGGGGATTAAAATGATATAACTTCATATAAGGGCTGGCCAAGGAGATCCTGTCCAGTTCTTTGTTCCTTGTAATATTTTTGGACAAGTGTAGTGTTGCCATTTTGCCCCTAATAAATAAAGCTGGAGAAGGTTTAGGGTGATAGAAAATGTTACCTTTAATGGAAGCTTTCCATGGTGCACAACTTGCCGAGAATGTCCCCCCCTGAGATGCACATGTGATACAGAAAAAACACTGTTTTTAGAAGTTTAACAACATAACTAACTAAGCTCTCCAATTAGGAATACAGATATTGAAGTGCTTGATATAAACCTCCAATCATATTACTCTTCCCAATGACAATATGTGTTATGAGAAAGTTATTAATTGTTATGAAAAAGAGGCTGTTGTGTCTCTCTTCCCCAATTGTTATGAGAAAATGTCGCTAGAAGACACTTGTTGTTTGCGAGAGAATGTGTTGGGATGGTGTCTTGTCCTTGGCTCCCAGAGGACCATGGTCCCATGGTCCTCAGGAATCTGTTTACTTGAAAGGAAAAATGCTGAGGCGCTGTAGTTAGGGAACTATAACTATGTAGTAACAGTTTATAGAGCTACGAATATATGAAGAATAAAAGCAAAAATCATTCAGGCATCATAGTATCGTCTGTTATTTTAAAAAATAAGGAAAACTTAATCTCTTTTAAGTAGTTTGTGTTTTCTGGACTGTGTGTGAAAAAAATTAGAAGCAGCCTCATATTTCTGGTACTTGAAGAGATGAGTGCTGAAGAAAATTCTCATCACTTATTAAAAATCAGGACCTTTCAAAATATTTTCAGTTGTATCTTTGAGAAAGTACCTTCCTCACTTTTAATATGTGGATACAATCATGCAGTCCAAAGATGCTATACAAATGTGGTTGTATTAAGGTTTGGAGTATGAATCAAAAGAATTTTTGTGGATTCCACATTCATCTGTCACTCAGGCATTTAGCAAAATGCTCTGTAAGTTTTGCAAGACACTGATAACTTGTCTGTAAATTACCATTGAAGGTCAGGCTGTAAATGTCTCCCTCTTTCTTCTGCTCTGGAATTAACTGATATGGAGAACTAATTTTTCCTGCCCACTCCCTCAAATTAAAAACAAGCTGTTTCCCTTGCAGTGGGAACAACTTGAATGAAACACACTCTCAGAAAAATTCAGGGTCAAGACCCTCTATTATACATCAGTTAAAGCAGAAGTAGAATTGAATTTCCTTTTCCACAAAAGCATGAAAGTCAAAGACTAATGTTCTGGGATGAGAATGATCAGTCAGAACTGTTGAAATACTTTATTATTTGCTTTCTAAATAAATACTCTTTGTGTGTGTCTGTGTGGGCATGTGTCCTTGCTAAAAAAATACTGAATAAATGCTACTATTAAATAACCCAGAATATATTCATCTTTGTCAGGATGGAAAAAGGGAAAGATAATTCTCTGATAACAAGGTAGTTATGGCAATTGACTGATAAGTGGCATTTTTTGAACCCTACCCGTTCTCCACAAAGTATGAAATCATTTTAAACAGAACAACAGTTATAGGAATGCAAATCATGTCTGCAGACCTTGAAATAAGAAATTTGCTTGGAAAGTGAGATAATTAGTTATTCCCTGATAACATTAGATGGGAGGGGGAAGAAGGACAGGTTGGGGAAGGAAGAAAGAGAACAAGTAGAAAAGGAAAAAAACAAACTACTTACTACATATATTTTTTTTTCGCTCAAATTATTTTCTGATATTTTTTTAACATTTGTAAATTATTTGTGATCGACAAAAATCACAATTTCAGTAACTGCACTAATAACCATAAATAAGTATAATCAAGAAAAATTGCTACTTCACATGATTAGAACTTAAGCATTTAAACCCTAGAGGAGCTGAGCTCCACTAACAGAAACAACAGAATTACAAATTAAATATTATAAGTCAGTGTGAACTTTGCCTGAGTAGTTTTGAATTGGTTAGTATAAAGTTACAGTCATATAATAGTCATGATACTTTCCAAATATACAGTCTTAAAATAATAAAAAGAGTATTGTCTGACTATAAAATATTATTTCCTAACATATTTAGATATTATTAAAAAATCAGGAATAGTTTTCAGTACCAGTTATAATAATCAGCATCACCTTCAACATCAGCAGCATCAGAACAATGGACTACATTCTGCTCTTGAGTTGCAATTCTGAACAGAGACAGTAATTTCTGGTTGTCAGAATCAAATAACAGATATTGTATTTTAATTAGGAGGTAGAATAAGTTAAATGTATCAATTATCCAATACAGTATGGAGTACACTTGGGATAAAAATTATATAAATATATTAGGAATAGTCTAATTTCCTGTGAATATAATTTTTCCTCAATGCTAATAATAAGAACATCACTGAAATCACAGTTACACTTTTCACATATTATAAGTATACAGGATTGAGGTCTTCCAGGGAGTATGTGTGCCATATGGCTTGGCATATGGCTGTTGTCTGTATTCCCCCATCTTTTCTCTATAACTTCTTGATGATTTTTTTAGAACAAAGTCTTTGATTTTTCTGTGAGCCAATGACTAACACCTGAATAATGAAGGCTAGCTCTTCATTGCCAGAATAACCAAGAATATTTGGTATAATTTTCATACAACACATGCATCTTCTTTTATTTTAAAATCCTTCTTTGTACTAAAGGCATTTACAAACAGTTCATCTAGATGTATTCTACAAAAGCTTCAAATTATCCTGCTTGAATTCTAAAGAGAATTAACATTAGTCTTCTAATATATTGTTTCTCAACCAACTGTTAGCTTGGTGTCTGTGTCAATTTCTCATTTGACTTCATAATTTCTGGGAGTGTGAGTAACCAAGCAGTCAATTTGTACTGTAACTTGAAGGTAATTCCCTGAGAAGCTGCAGTTCTTTTTCCTGAGAAGAAGGTTTTGGTATGAGTGAAATCTATTGCTTGTGAGTTTACCAGCTGAGGTCTTGTGCAGAAAAATAAGCAAGCTGTGCAACGACCTACAATACTAGCTTATTTGTAAATATATGCACACCTAAGATGCTACAGTGCTTTCTGTTACACCTCAGAATTCTGAGTCATAAATCAGTAAAAACACAAATTTCAACCCTGTTTTGGGGGAGTTTTTTGGAAAAGATTTGTGCTGGGTGAAGTTTTATATGCAAATCTCAAAGATGTAGCATATTTCTTGTTACTGCCTCATCTTTTGTTATGGCCTAGACTTCCAGAAATCTTAATTTACTGGGTTTTGAGAGAGGAAAATTTTATAGCATATCAGATATTCTGATTTAGAGTACTTTGTTGCAAAGAGGTAATAGGATGGAATAACACGAATTCATTGCTACAAACCTGGTCAAATTTGTATCTTTGATGTTTCAGCTGGTGCCCCTGATACCAGAATGGAATAGGTGACAGTGTCAGATTATTTTCTTCATTTCCATCTATCTTTCCTTCTTCTTCCATATTGCCATCCTCAGATACCTTAATCTGCTCAGTTATATACCTCATTAACTATTTTTTCATATCTTATCATCATGGCAATTCTATCACTCTTGGCATATCTCATTTTCTAATATGTGGTATTACATTTGATTGTGGACACACAGAATTCTCAGGGTGGAATAACAGATGACATTTGTTAGGCTGAGGATATAACAAAAGGGTGGAAAAGGTCTCATCCTGTTGTTACAGAGCCCATATATTCAGTTGACCATATTTATGCTTGGTTCCAAAATGTAAAGCTGTGTTTTCAATTATAGTTTATCCTTAGTCACAACCATTTGGACAGTGTGTTCCCTCCTTCCTCCTACTGTATTAGCCAGACTTGTGTGATTAATAAATGAAACAATAGTGTTTTAGTCTGTAACATCTTACCTTGTCTCAATGTTGAAATGACTGAGTGACTTTACTGGACATTACAGGTGTAATACAGCTACTCTGTAGATACGATAAGATAGAGATACAGCAAAATGTAAATGTCAGACATCTAAACCTGAGAATGACTATATTGACTACATAAAATCATCTCAAGTGTCACTTGAGAATTTTCAGGACATCATATCTGTCCACTATCAACCACTATAGCAGAGTACAGATCTTTTTTAGGTCTTTTGTCCTATCCAAAGGACAAAAAGACATTATTACATCCAAAAATATATTAGATAATGCAAATTACCTATATCTAGGCAACTTAATTGTGTTGTAGGTGTCAGCATATAAGTTAATGTCTAAATTTCCATTGTGATCAGTGGAGATATAGAATTGGTTTTTGTGAACATAGCCCTCCAGAGATACCTGCATGAAGTTGGCATATAGAAAACAGAACTAAAAGGAGTCTTGTGGTTTTCTGATGTAGTAGCTGAAGACCAGGAAGAATACATCATGTCATCTTAAACATTTATCTTAGGCAATCAAATTGCTTCCTTAGTCATTTCAATCAATTCAGCTAAGAAGATTTGCCTCATCCTAAAGAAAAATTTGGTGATCAATCAACTCAGCATTTCTCTATGCTTTGCTGACAGAACTGTGTCTCTTCACTGACTATTATGGGACCTCTTAGATTGTGATGTCATCTAACTTATCCCTAGACACTAGATAAGAGATGAGAGTTTACATGTCAGAATCTTAAAATGAATCCCATCACACATTACTCTCCTAGATACTGGAAACCAGGTTTTAAAACTATACGTGCAATATTTTTATACTGCAGGATCTGTTGTGGCTTTGAACACCAGTGAGTTTAATGCCGTGACATGAAGAGTACTTTATGTATTTCAAGAGAGAATTAATACTGATTTAGGAATTGATAACCTCTACAGGGAGAGGTGCAAAAAGGTATAGAGCCTTTTGTCATAACAGTATCTAACTTGTGTTCCTTGTGATGCTGTGCATAAAACCAGAACAAAACAAAACAGCTATCACATCTTCAGCTTTTTGAGACTAGAAATTTCACTAGGAACAAACTTAACACTCCTTACCCTTATACAGAATTAATATTTTCCCTCTATACAAGAGTCCTATGCTACATTGTGCACTACAGGGCTGCTAACTGCTTCAATATCTCCCTAAATTTATGCTTGAGTGATCTTAGTCTAACTCCAACTGACTGCACTTATGTGGAAAATCAAGCATGTGGGCTTTAGGTTCATTTCACCTAATTTTTCCATGCCAATATGTGTAGCAACTACAGAAGTGCTCCAAATCAGTAAACTGACGTGACCACAATTCCTCTCACCAATGGTGACCTGCAAGTATCTACCCTTGATCTACCCATGCTACTGAATGAAGGATATCTAATAAATATAAATCAGCAACTTCAGTTTTTGTATTGAATAGTTACTTGCTAAATAATGCAAAAATGCCATTGCTGTTTGATAATATTTTAAAATAAAAGTCAACATTTCTATGATAAAAAATGTAATATCTCTATGATAACTACAATATTTCATGCCAATATCTACACATCTAAATATTGGGTTCACATAAACAAACGTTAAAATATTTTGATGTAATTTACCTTGACATTATTTCATCCAAGTGTTTGAACACACAAACTTGCATTCAAGGAAAGCAAACAAATACCTGGGTGATTTCTTTCAGTGGAATGAAAACAGGTTTTACAGATCACAGACTGGGAGAGTCAAATACGGAATGTGCTTGCACATGGTGAGTGATCCAGAACAAGGATGTCGCTACAAATTGTAAACTCCAAAACAGTAAAACAGAACTAAAATAAATAGTAGCTGATTTTATCAAACTCTCAATATAAAAATAGGATGCTGTGTAACTAAAATTTATTATTTCATACTTCATGTTACTATTAAGGCAGATTCTGAAAGCAAAGGTTATATATGTATATAAAATTCATGGAATGGTATAGAATTTTTAAAAAAGGAAACTTGAGAATCATAGAAAATATGCAATGAAAATATGCATACATTAGTCCCTTTCCACTGCTCACATCATATATTTATGTGAAGAGACTAATAAAAGATATATGTCACCCCCTCACTGCAAATTCTGATTATCTTCAGGGCATTGTAATAGAACATGTAGAGATGTCATACTGCTAATCAAATCATTTCTGTAAATAAAACCAGCCACTCAGGTGGTACTCGAGACCCTGCCTCTTGGAAAATAAATTCAGCAGCATCTGAATACAACATAACAGAAAAATGATTGAATGAGACCTGTGGGGCATAAGTCTACTTGAGGTCCAATGGGATTATCACTTCCTAGGTTGCTGGTGGAAATAAGGGTGCAGAGTATCTGAAGGCATCTCATGATTTAGTCTTGGAGACACCAATTTATCCACATTGCAGGGCAATGAACCAGAAAATATCTTAGAGCATCATTCTGATTCAAATTCCAGGGTATTTTGTGCTTGGAATTGACAACATTTCAACATAAAGGGCATTATTAGAGCAATAAAATATGGCAATGTAAAAGGATTGATTACATTCTTTATCCTCCTCTGCTTTTCCCCAACAGACATAACAAAGTTTATGCTGGTACATTATTTCAAAGCATGTGTCCAATTGTAAGAGATAAATAAGAAAAAAAGATATTTTTCCCAAGTTTCTATACATCTTGTTCCCACTGTATTAAATCTTGTTTTAACAACAGACATCCATGAGAGAATTTCCAGAGATTTTGCTGAGTTTAGATAAGACCGGACATGATTAATGTCACTCTTCAGCTGAATACTCAGTGTAGGGGTATAATGTCTGTATCAGATTCCAAGCCCACACAAAGAATTTTCCTTCAGTCTTCTTCCTGTCATACAGGAAGATAAAGAACTACTTCAGTTAACTCCCTCACTGATGGCAAATAAGATCTTTTGCTTGCCTAAGGAATTAGAAAATGCATCTTGAGGAGTGGAAACATAAAACAGGACCTGAATATCAAAATGTGTGCACTGGATCTGATCTGGGCTCTAACTCTGTGTTCTGACAAATAAGCAGACAAGCACTGAACAGCTTATGGGAAAGTCTAAAAAACCTGGCACTTTTATAGGTTAAAAATTGACTAAAATTAAGAATTATAACCTTGTATACAAAAATTAGAATTGGATTGAATATTGAGAAAGTTTCGTTGGCTTTCTTTTATTATTGTAAGGGATTTTTTTTAGACTCTTTCCTGGTTACCCCTTTCTGTGACCTATGGCACATGGATCTCAGGTGCTTAATGCCATTTTTAATACCCTGGCGTGCTGGAGACAAACATTTGTTATAGGGATCCATGAAAGGGGTGGCTCTTCCCTTTTTTTTTAAAGTTCAGTTTATTTCCCTAGCACTTTCTCCATTATGTATTGAAAATGCTATGTTAAATATATGTCATATAATAATTTACATATTTCATACATATAAAATTGCCATGATTCATGTTAAAATATTGCCTCTATTATTTTCTATCCTATTTGTTGTTCATTTCATCTTTTGGCCACAGCTGTGTGGAGGATGTTTACACTGTGCCTAAGAATAACTATGTAAAAGCCTTAATTAACATATTGTAGCTGTTGATCCCAGAAGCAAAGGTAAATGTTAAGACCACAACCTAAGGCTAGCCCAGGTTTCACATATTTTCCAAGAATTCAAATGACTATGTTGATGACATTATTTTTTATAAAGTTATTTCTTGATGTTTTTAAACCATAACATTCAAAATAGTTTGTTTAATAATCTTGTTGTTGCTTTTAAATGTTACACAAATCCCCAGAGAATAAGTAAGCTTGCAGAAGTCTAAGAAAAATAAGCACATAATTCCTTTAGTAAGAGGTAAAATTATCACAGTGCAGTGTGATGCTCTTTCTATAAAAATTGGTCATGCAAATATCAATACATTAATAGATTATTCAGGATATATTTCAAATGTAATCTGTTAGGTCAAAACAGGTAATACATATGCAATGCTATCTTTCTAGATCTTTCAGCAATTTTTCCAGTATAATGCAGAATCCAATGATACACATGGTTCCAAAATAAGCTGCATAACCTCCATAAAAAACCAGTGAAAATAAGTGGTTTTGTGATTCTTTGTGGCACTGAAAATAATAAATATACATGAACTTTTACTTCTGTTGAATACACTTACAGAAGGTGAAGATTTTGACAAAGATGGACTTAGAACAACAAAGTCATAGAAAAACAAATTATGCAGCTCTATGGTCTTGTATCACACTCTTGTGAGAAAGAGTTGTAGGAGGCACAGGCAACTCTGCTCAGGAGGTGTTCTTGCATCAGCTATGATATAGCCATGCACGCACCTAGGCCAGTGCCTTCTGATCTGTGGATTCTACTTCCCAGCATGATCCCAGACCTGCCAGGAAATCCCTGGGCTGGCTGTGCTGTGAGACTGCACCCTGGCCATGTGGGCACTGCCTTTGCCACACTTGCTCTCAGAGGAGGGCTGTAAGGAGCCTTCTTGTTCCCTGACATGATATCAATGAAATAAGATTTTTTTTAGTGACAATTATTTTCATTTAATAGGTGAAGAAAATTAAATTTTGAGGAAACACTGACTTTTCAAGGTGAATGAAACCACCACAGACAGGATAAGCCTTTAAAGTTTATAAAATGTTTAAAAGTATTTAAAAGATTAAACTGAAGTCTGTAAACCATGCCTTTATTACTAGTATTGTTTGTTGAAGACTCCAGGCAAATTTTGTTACAAGAAAAATAAGGTTGCCTGAGAAATCTCAGCTGTGATGTTCAGAAGGGACAATGGTAAAAATAGGTAACATGGATTGGAAAGAAAAAGTTTTGTTAAATCTTTTGTGTTTATCCTACTTAGCTATGAGTCTGATGCCTGAATGATTTTTTACTTTATGTTCTCCATATACTCAAAGTTCTGTTACTGTATAGTTCTCCAAGGCCTCAGTATTTTTCCTTTGAATTAAACTAGTCCCTGAGGCCTGGATTTCCCCTGGTAGCCAAGATTAAGACACCACACCGATATACTCTTCTGTAAACACCAGGTGTCTTTCAGAGACATTCTCTCAAAACAAATTGGGGAAAAAAGTTATAACTAGTATTTTCTTCTCATTACAATTGATAGCATTTTCATAACACATTCCGACATTGGGAAGAATATGGTTATTGGGAGTTTATGTCAAGCACCTCAATACTGGTGTTCCTAATTGGGGGAATTAGCTAGTTATGCTGTTTGTGAAACTTATAAAAACCATGGGTTTTTTGTACCCAGTGTGCCTTCTCAGGTGTGATTCTGCTGTGAGAGGACACCATGGAAAACTTCCATTGTAACCCTATCTATTACTCTAACTTTATCCAGCCATTTGATTTATTAGGTCCGGAGGCAACAAGGCAAGTAGAAAGGCAATACAGAATATGAGAGAGAAAAATGTGTTTCTTGTTTCATCTTTGTTGGGGGTTTGTTTAGGTTTCGGGTTTTTTTTGGAACCTTCCCAGGAGAAAGGTAATTGTGCAATTAATTTTCATTTGTGTTATAAAGCTCTCTTGGTTTTATAGACTGCAAATAAAAGACCATAAAGATATTTATGTTCTTGGTATTTGCATGCGATGGAGCTGGCAATGACTATGTTCCTGGACAACATTTTAGCTCATAAAGTTTGCAGTACGCTGAGCTGACCAGCCATTGTATGTAATAATCAGCTAGGACTGACCGTGGTATTTGGATTTGAAATTTGAATAGCCATGCAGGTGTTCAGAGTCTTCTTTGATTAATCCCCTAATTAAACGTAGAGACTGTTTCCCAGTTCTGAATATAATTCAGGGTTTCAATTTTGAATTATTTGGTTCCTCTTAAGGTTTAGGCTTATTCATTTTATTATTTATACTTATCTCACCATACACTGAGGAATATACTGTGCAATAATTCTGGTCTTCACCTATTTAAAACACAATTTTTTGTGGTGGATCCAAAGAGCTCTTTCTAGGATGTAATGAGGTGAACAGAGAAAACAACTATTTGGTGCGCAGCAGCAGCTTGGTCTTTGTCAACTTTTCATTTGTTTGCCTCTTTCCAAGGTTATGGGGAGGGATGTAGAGAGAATAAACTTACAAGCTGCAAAGAGTACACTAATATTCAAGAGGAAGACCCTTTTGTCACGAATGCACAGACTAATCATTTTTGAGGTGAAGTACTGAAAGTACTAGTGGTGATTTTTTAAAAAAATTTTTTTCTTTACCTGTAAATTAGATTCAAGACTGGAGGAAAGAAGCTTTTTTTGCCTACCCATCTAATTTCCCTAATGGGTAAATTTCTGAATACACTGGATACAGAATTTAAGCTTCATGTACATATGTGTTCATTTCAAATCTCACATTAATCCTGATGCATATTTCTTCCTCTTTATTCCTGATAATTGCTTCTAAGAACACCTTTGTGACAAAAAAGATATTAAGATAAAGAATATAAATAAATTCTAGGACTTGTATCTAGCTTGGTGCAAGCCTAAATGAGGGTGCAGTGTCTTTATACTGTATTTTTTCCTTTGTTGTTTGGATAGAACAGTACCTGCAGCACCCTGCTACACCTTAAACAGCCTCAGAGCAAACCACATAAAGTAGTCTGAATGCAGTGGCAGTAAGCAGCCTATAGAAATCTCCTGGCTAATCCACGTGCCATAAGGAACACATTACTTTTTTTACCATGTAATGTTATGTATACGGATCCCCACAGTTCAGTATTGGGACCAGTTCTGTTTAATATCTTTAACAATGATCTGGACAAGGTTATCAAGTGCACCCTTGGTAAGTTTGCAGAAAACACGAAGATGGGTGGGACTGTTGATCTGCTGGAGGGTAGCAAGGCTCTGCAGAGGGATCTGGACAGGCCAGTGGTATGAGGTTCAACAAGATGTGCTAGTCTGGCACTTGGGTCACAACAACCACATTCACCACTACAAACTGGGCAAAGAGTGACTGGAGAGCTGTGTGGCAGAAAAGAAGCTAGTTGGCAGGCAGCTGAACATGAGCCAGCCATGTGCTCAGGTGGCCAAGAAGACCAATGACATCCTGGCCTGTATCAGCAACCATTTGTCCAGCAGGACCACAGCCGGGATTGTCCACATGTACTAGGCACAATGAGGCCACACCTTGACTCCTGTGTTCAATTCTGGGCTCCTCACTACAAGCAAGACATTGAGGTGCTGGGGCATGTCCAGAGAAGAGCAAGAGAGCTGGGCAAGGGTCTGGAGCACAACTGGAGAAGCAGCTGAGAGAGCTGGGCTTGTTTAACCTGGGGAAAAGCAGGCTGAGAAGGGACCTTATTTCACTCAAAATCTACCTGAAAGGAGGTTGTGGAGTGATGTGGTTGGTCTTTGCTCCCAAGTAGATAGGACAAGAGGAAATAGCCTCCAGATTTAGCAGGGGACATTTAGATTGGATATTAAGAAAAAATTTCTTCGCTGGAGGGGTTGTCAAATATCAGCACAGGCTGCAGGTAAGTGGTTGGGCCACCATCCCTGGAGGTATTTAAAATATGTGTAGATGAGGCAATTGGGGACATGGTTTAGTGGTGGACTTGGCAGTGCTGGGTTAATGGCTGGACTTCATGAACTTCAGGGTCTTTTCCAATCTAAACTATTCTGTGATTCTACCCTTAGGGAATTTTATGCTGGAAATCTTACAAGATCTTTTCTATGTAGCCTTGGCACTGCTAAAATTAGCCCTCATGACAAAGCATTTGCACAATCAGGAGGTCAAATTTTTAACAAGAGGGCTCCACACTCTCTTCTTTGTCTCATTGCTGACTCATGATATAATTCCTACAACCATGCTTCTGCCAGAAGCCCCCATTTAATTGTATTTGGTATATCAACCAGAAAAACACACGCTAAAATGCTTCTAGTATGTACAGGTTTAATTTCAATGAGATTTCATTGCCTTCAATCTTTAAAGATAATCCTGAAATAATCAGTGAATCCTTGAGACAGGGCCTGCCTATGGGATGGGCAAGGAAGGTCCTCCTTGACCAAGCCTGAGGGGTGATAACAAAGGGAGGACCTGCCCTGTCCACCCCCAGCCAGGGACTGATGGCCTTAGGCTGGGTTGAAATGGGGTTTTGGGCCATGGACAAGTGTGGAGGGAGGCTCCAGCAGCGTTAATAAATAAATAAATCTTTCAAATATGCTGTAAATCCTTAAGTAATGTTAGATTTACTCCTACTTGTGACTTGTTTGTTCAGTGCTCCCAGTTCTGTTGAAGAAGTGTGTTCAAGTATTTTTAACTTCTGTGTGTAATTGAAATAAGGCTTTGCTCATTTATCTTAATGGGTGATTTCTTTTTTGGGGTTGATTTTTTCCTTTTTTTTTAACATGAGATGCACTGCAGTAAGATGAAAACTAGCATCATAAATGTCACTATAGAAATGAAGTATGGATTACAATTCCAGGATATATTAGAAAATTGGATTATCCAGGTTCTTTCTTGTAAGAGACAGACAATATTTATATTTTCAGACTTAATAGCAGAAAAAAAAAAATTACAGCATAACGTAAATGAATGCTGGGCTTGGCTTGTTAATTATTTTGGGGAGAATATTAAAACTAAAGGGATTTTTGTTCTTAGCTAAATTGCTATTAGAAAGCCAAACCCACCAGATTCAAGATTTTGTAATCTTATTTTATGTAGAGAAAGAGACACAGGCAGAATAATTTATCAAGCTAAGGTTCAGATGACTGTACAAAGTTGAAACTATAAATATATTTTGCTGTCAAAAAGCAACCTTAATTTTCTTTCTGCATTTTCTTTCTAAAAAAAGTAAAAATATGAGCCTTCGCATTGCACTTGAGACTGACACTTGTCATTGCACAGCAATCTGTGATAAAAAGCAATTCAAGTAATAAATCATGAAGTCTATCAACTCTGGGTAGGGGAAAAGATAATGGATACAGCACTCTTTTAGGAAATCTAAAAGAATATTGAATGAAGCTCAGGAAGAAAACTTCTAAGAAAAATAAGCTGCAATCATTTATTCAATTTATTAAGGCATTGTTTTACCAAAGTACTCAGTTTGTTAAATATTTGCTTGTCCTCTGTCTAGTAAATTGATAAAACATTATTATCTACAGTATATTATCTATGCTGGTTTTAATTTTCCTCTGATCTTAGCTCAAAGTCACATTAAGACAGAAACTTCTCTTAAAGTATAGGTGCCGTGGTATAGAGTAACTTAAGTGTTACACCTAGAATACATGCCATATAGTGTACAGTAAAATATCATGACAACTCACTTCCAAGAGTAAATAAAATATCCATATACAATTTACTTTTGTTTGTGTATACAATTTACAGTATTTTACAATTGCTTAGGAACTCTGAAGGATGGTTGCTATACATGCTTACTGCTGTGTGCAAAAGTTAATTCACATTGTGGTCAAATGAAAACATATGGACCAAGGTTTCTACTGGATAACACTAGAACAAAGTCTTTTATTCCACTTGACATGCGGCATAGCTCATTCCTGTTGTTCAAGGACATTTCTGAGGAAGTTGTTACACGTAGAATAGAAAATGCTTGAGAGACTTTGCAGTGTGCTTTATTTATCTTACTATTTTTAAGACCTCTATTTATATTAAAATTGCTGAAAAATCGAGACATCCATAACTGTAAATTGATTTCCTGCATTAAAAAGACATGTTTTTTCTTCATGACAATTTCGATTTTTTTTTAAATATAACCCACTGCTTTGAACCTTTTGCGAGATGACCCATTAATTTCCATAAAATTTGATATTATTTTATTTTATATTTGGTATCCTGTTTTTTTGGCAGATTGAAAATTCAAATTGGAGGAGCTTGGAAACCTATTTAAATGTGTGATAAAACTTAAGAGAAGAGAAAGAAGATCACATTTTACCTCTTATAGTTAAAAGAAATAATTTAACATCAGACACTTTTTGAAAAAAATTGAAAGATTACGATTTCTGAGATCAAATCAGAAAAACAAGTTTAAATAGCCTACCAGTCATGATGCACTTGCCATCAAATTAGAGGGTCCCTAACAGAGTCTCACAAACTGTAGTTCTCTACCTGTGTGTGAGTGTCAGCTACTACTGCCTTCTGCACTAGCACTGCCACAGGTAGTAAGGGTAGAGGTGATGGGGCACAGAGAAGATGTGCATGAGAGGTGCAGCTTACAGAATTAGAACCTTGATGATCCTTTAGGAAACGTTAACATATAGAAGAGTGCATTTATATCACAGTAAACTGCTTTGGAGACAGACAATGCTAGAAACCTCACTCTGTAATACAACTGAAGAAAATATGCTTTGGATAAACTAGACATTTTAAATTACTGAAAGATGTATTATTATTTAAAATCAAGTAATATTGCTTCAGTGTCATTTATTATGTTATTAGTAATCTTCCTTAATTTTCCTGAAAGAGGAATTAAAGCCAGACAAGATGAAGAATTAATTCCTCATCTAGAGATAAAAAGTGGATGTTGGAGAAGGGGAAATAGTTCTCAAAGAAAAAAGAACTGCTCAAAAAATGCACAAGGTCATTACTAAAAATGAGTGCTCTATGATACAGCTTAAGAGATCAAGGACAAAAAGGTAGTTAGGTGTTCCAGGTGCCAGCTGTTCAGTAGTAAGGCTGGCTGGATGTAGCAGAATGAAAGAGCTGAACCATTCCACTGTGTGACAGAACTATGTATAGGATGAAGTGTGTTCTGCGCAGTACCGCATCTTTTCCTTTACTGTGGAAACGACAGACACTGCTAAGGTGTTGGGTAGCAAAAGCACACTGTATGGAGAACATGTGAGTTCACAGTGTTGCAGTGGGGAAGCAGCAAGTGTTGGTGTATGGGGAAGAGCAAAGCCCTATCAGATCTTTCCTCAACCGCCAGAGCCAGACCTGCTTCAGACAAAGTATTTGCACAGATGTCCAGTTACTTAGGAGATTCAGATTTGATAAACATGCCTGTTGTGATAAATGTTTGTAGAGCTGGAAATTGCATTTAACTTAGTAAATTCACTCAAAAAATGAACATTCTGTGGGCTGGGTTTGTACGATGAGATCTTGGTAGCGAGGAGGCTACAGGGCTTCTTTTTGAAATTTCCAGAAGTTTCCTCTGTGTCTCAGAGAGCCAGTGCCAACTGGCTTGAAGACAGACCTGCCACTGGCCAAGAAGGAGCCAGTCAGCGATGGCAGTAGTATCTCTGTGATAACATAGTTAGGAAGGGCGGAAAAACCCATGAACAACAGCAACTGCAGCCAGAGAGAGGCATGAGAATATGTGAGAGAGACAGCTCTGCAGACACTCCCAGGTCAGGAAAGAAGGAGGGTGAGGAGGTGCTCCAGGTGTTGGAAATTATATAACTCTTAAAATATTTATGTAACTTTAGTCATGGGTTTGTTCACCTTTGCCAAAAGGGGAGGGCAGTGGGGGGTGGGATTTGAAGTTTCTCTTCAGAAGACTGTTTACCCAGGGTTTGAGTTTTGCTGGGTGTGGCTTGATGAGCCTCAATTAACAAAAAGAAGATTCCTGGACTCTGAGAGTTTAACATTTACAGATTGGACTAGCCGGAAGATATGGAGGAGATAAAATGGACATTAACATACATTACCCTCTGGTGCAGTTGGAGACACCTGAGCGGGGAAAAGATTGATAAGAGGACCAAAGAATAAGGACCAAATTAGCATAGAAGGTGAAGGGATCAATAACCAATAGGCAATCGAATACTAAGAATTATGTAATATAGAACAGATGAATTAGTTTCTATGTATAAATATGTGAGAAGTCTGGTAAAAAACCATGTGTGGATGAAATGTTTTCCATTGCACATCTTGGCCAGAATAAAGTAATTCCTGATTCTCTAACACCAAAAAAGTAGTGCTGGAATGTTTTTCTTCTTCCTGAGATTTGGTGATAAACCACCGGAGCAGAATATCTCTGCAGCCTGTGGTCAAGACCATGGTGAGGCAGGGTCTCCCCATGCAGCCCATGGAGATCCATGGTGGAGCATAGATCCACCTGCAGCCCATGGAAGACACCACACCAGAGTGGGGAGATGCCCAAAGAAGGCTGTGACTCTGTGGGATGCCTGTGCTGGAGTAGGCTTCTGGCAGGACCTGTGGGGAACCAGTGCTGGAGCAGGGGAAGAATGTGAGAGCCCTCCACCTGAGGAGGGAGGAGTGACAGAAATAACATGTGACTGACCACAGCCCCTGTTCCTGGGCCACAGCAGGGTAGCGGGAAGAGAATTCAGGAGTGAAGTTGAGCCTGGGAAGAAGGGAGGGGTGGGAGAAAGATGTTTCAAGTTTTGGTTTTATTTCTCATTACCCTACTTTTGTTGTCCCAAAGGCAGGCTCATTACCTAGTGGCTGTGTCAATTCACACATCAAGGTGAGGTATTTCTGTTTCTTATTCTAGTTGGTGCAAAATAGGGAGCTAAGTGGTAAATCAGAAAAGGATGGCTCTCTGATCATCAAAAATTTACACTATTTATACATTTTTTCAAACAGAGGCATCAGCATTTATTGGTTAGGGATTACATAATTTTTTATTAATTAGTACTTAAACTCCTAGTTGTGTCTCTCAGTCGTTTTCCAGTTGTTTCTCTCATCTCTCATGCTAATTAGTCCATATGATCAGTTCTTCCTGTTAAATCTGGGTTTGTTCTGAGTAGGTGGTCAATGAGTTGGTTGTCATGATCTCCCGCTGTTGGAATTACCTTTCCACCAGTTACTGCTCAGTTCTTCTGACTTCAGTCCTGGTGGCTATCATCCAGACAACCCATTCTTCTTGGGGTTGTCTTCCCCTTAAAAGAAAAGATTAACCAAGCAGACAATGTTCACAATGCAACTGCTTAATCATTTAGCTACTTATTAGCAACTAGAAAAAAATTGAAAATCTTGATTCAAATCTTGAAGGGCTCAAATCTTGAGAGACTCAACATCACTCTTATATGATCGGTAATAAATTAATCTATTTTCCTCAAGCCGAGTCTGTTTTGCAAATGATGATAATTGGTGACTCATCTCTGTCCTTATCCTGACCCAAAAGACTTTTGTTCTATTTTATGTCTCCTGCCCAGCTGACAAGAAGACTGGTAAAGAGGCTTTGGTGAACACTTGGTGTCTAGCCAGGGTCAGCCCATCACATCCTCTCTTGTGGGAAGAGATGTACTTTGCCAGTCAATTGCACAGAAACACACTGTTAAATTAGAGTTTTAGGCTTTTTGCTACATAATAATTCTTTTTTAAAAAGAGAGACTGAGAGAGAGAATTGGATAGTAAACTTCTGACAATTCTTTACGGTAATAAATAAAGAAATGAAAAAATACATAATAAGATCCATATTATGAAAGAGGAAGTTAAATTGTGAAATAAAGTATTTTTCCCCTTGCTTTCTTCACAGAAAACGATCCTAGAAAAATCCTAGGAAGCCTGAAGCTATAGCTAAAGGAGGCTTTAATGTATTGTGGATGCCCCTGGCTACTCACAGGGCCATGTGTCCAATGACCAGGTTACTGCACAACATGTAACAGAAGCAACTTTTATATTCATTACAAGAATGGAAAGAACAACACATTGAATGATTCTACTAACATTTTAAAATCTAATGACAAACATGAGTTGAAATTAATGTTCTATATTTCTCTATGGTACAAAACTCAAATAGCAGATTTCTTGCATATATGTGGACTAAGATTGTGTAAAGGTAACCTGATTCTTTATAAATTTAAAAAGTCATCTTTGACAGGAAATAAAAAGAAAATACTGCTTCTTCTATCACCTCAATTTTCTTAGTGCTGCAAGTTCTAACATTACTATGATTATTTCAGAACTGTTTATGTTCATTTAATTACAGGTTGCAAACTTTTAATTGAATTATACTGATCAGCACTAATTAGTGCCATAGCAAAATACAGCATACAAGTCATATAATTACTTTTCACTACAGCACTGTTTGATTAATTAAATGCTTAAAAGAAGAAAGGATGATGTGGTATATGTCAACAAATTCAAGGGGTTTTTCTCAAAATCTTTTGATTTAGTGGCCCCTTATAATGGTTTATTCTTTTGTATTAGGTGATTATTATAAAATGCATCTTGTTAATTTCATTAGCAATTTAGACACTGCTTTGTTAATTTGAAATTACTGTAGCATTCTATGGTTGTCCTGGGCATTTGTGAAAAACCAACCATATTCCACTCTATAGGTCTGCACAGAGCAGCGGAAGCACCTTGCTATAGAATAGCCACTTTTACCTCAGGTCTGTGAGGTAATGCAGATAATGACTTTTAGACCACTGATATAAAAATCCTGATTTTGTTTAAATATAGATGCTGAAAATATAATTTTTTTACACGATTTGTATTCAAACATAATTTTCATGAATGGACAAACAGCAGATAAAATGTTACTTTTCAGGATAATGGGCTTTTTTCTTCAAATATTTGCATCACAAATAACAAAAAGCTATTTAAATAATTAAATCAGGAGAGACAGAGGGGAAATTTTGCAATCATGTGATATCTCATGCTTTAACATTTAGAAAAGAACTTAGCCAGTTTTCTTCCCCTTGCAAAAGTGACTTTGAAGTGTAATGACCAGTCTCTGCTTACCTGCATGTTTTCAAAGCTGAGCTCCAACTTCTCTAAAAAAAGATGTTTTACTCTCTCTGAATGAAAAGGTTTACAAACCCTTACCTTTTCAACTCTAGCCAGATAGAGATTTTGATGATATTTTTAACTAATATTATAATATCCATATGATTTAAGTATAGTAATTTCTTATGTAGTCACACTTGTTTGCACTGCAGTTCTGTATTTCTACTTTCCGCTTCCTTTCCTTTGCAAGAGAATATTATGTGAATTAAGATACCTGATGATAGAACATATAATTTCAGAGAATTTAAAACATTCTTCAAGCTTTGAGTCAAATGCAAATGAGACATTACAAGGAAACCTGTCTTCCATTGAATAGATGTTCAATTAAAAAGAGGATTACCAAGATAAATGTGTGTATCTATGTATCAGAACAAATACATATATACATATATATTTATATATACATTAGTATTTGAAACACAGTAATGTACAATTAACAACGCTGCTTTAAGCTTTGTAATACTAACTGGAATTCAAAATCAAAAAATATTTTAGGAGTGCCTAAGCCTTGTGAAGAAGCCAAATATTTTTCTGGTACTTTGGTTGCCTTAATGAACTAGAAGTTACTGAGGCTTATTTTAATCATTTGTGACCTGCAACTGCAGTTATTAACCAGAATAAAATGTGCATTATGTGAATTTCAAGGGATTGAGGCTGTCTGAAATGGAAAGGAAATTTTGTTACTTAAGACTTTGGTTCAGTGATGCTTAAAATATATTTATCTCTGCACACAGATATTAAATGACCCATGAATTAAGTTTGATTTTCATACCAAAGGTGGGGGAGGATCTTGCTGTGCCAGTCATGCACTCCACACTATCTTGTGTTGCCTGAGGAGATAGGTCTCAGTTGCATGCATATTCCTGCATATCCAGCTATGAATAGCTGAGATGATCAAAAAGATAAACCTCACCGTTTAAATGCCTCATGACTCAAGACGGCTTTAAAGCCAATAAATATGTAAAATGCTTTCACAAAGGGATTCTCTCACTTTTTTGACATTAGTCTTTAACAGATCTCCCAGATGGTGGGTGGATTAGTAAACTGGAAAGCAGTTTCTACTTGCCAGGATGGCAATGGAACTCTGTTTTCTAAAGGAACTGACAGGTGTGACCACAGTTCTGAGGGGACAAGGAGCTCAACATAACACATGTTAAAGAGCAACCTCCTCCAAGCACAGCTACTGTGCATCCCGATGCTCAGGAAAACAAGCGACCAAAGTCTGATGCAAAGTGGCAGTATGGAAGAGGTAAAAGCAGAATGAGTTTGACACTAATTAGTTGACACTGTACTTGACGCTTGCATCTGGAACACTGTGTCCAGTTTTGGGCCCCACGATTCAGAAAAGACAACAAATGAGCAATTTCAGTGGGGGGCCCCAAGATGTTTGGAAGCTGGAACAATCACCCAGAGAGGCTGAGATTTCAGTCTTGTTCAGCATGGAAAGAGACAGCTTCAGGGATACATAACAGCAGTCCGCCAATACATATGGGGAGGTTATTAAGAAGTCAGGACCAGGAACCACAAGCCTACTGAAGCGGGGAAGCAAGACACTGATCATAAATTACAACAACAAAGGTACAAATGACTATTAGGAAAAAAAATTGCTACGATGATAATTAAAATTGTGACAGAGTGCCCTGGGATATTGTTCTTGGAAGTTTTCAAAGCCTGATTAGAGAAAGGCCTACACAATCTGGTCCAAATTCGATGTTGATTCTGTTTTGATCAAGTAGATGTACTGGAGTACTCCCATGTTGTCTTTCAACAATAATGACTCCGTTGTTTTGTGATTGAAGATCACTTTGCACACAACCTAAAGGCAACCCAAGAAATGGATGACAGATTTCAAATGGAATTTAGAAAATCAGCAGACTAAGCTCCATGTAAGTCATCATCTATTCATCCATGTCCATACTTCTTCTAATGATATTCTGTGCTATTTCTGTCCTTATTATCTTGTTTAATGCTTTGGAAAAAGGAATCAAGGTCTCCTAGTGCTACAGGCATGGATTCGAAACAGATGTATTCATTAAACTGAGAGTGCTTGGCCACGAATAGTATCAGGTTAGAAGCAGGCAACATCATTTTAATACTGTTCCATTTTTGTGCACTACAGTCCATATGCTGTCCTACCTCAATTTATCCCCAATTAAGACGGCAGAAGAGTTGAGTTTGTCTTTGCTCAGTTCCTGACATTTTCTATCTTTAGGAGAAAAGAAAAAAAAATAAGAGGGAATGGAAAGAGTCAGTTATATTTCTTCTGCCTCTGCAAAATGGGAGGATCTCATTCCTTTATTTGTGCAGAGATGTCAGGGTGGAGAGAGAGTTGAGACCTTATCTAGACTGCAGTAGTAATTTTGAGGACAGTGTGAATTAGCCAGTATTTTGAACAGAAGTAATCTTTTAATATATAAACTTTCAGCTACAGCAGAGCACAAACGGGGTGGGGGTTATTTGGGGTTTTTTTATTTGTTTGTTTCTCATAGGGTGTTGGGTTTTTTGGGTTTGTTTTTGGGGTTTTTTTTTCAGTTTAGTTTTGTTCATTTGTTGGCTATTTTTTTTAAAGCCCC
The DNA here is from genome assembly GCA_013400975.1 of Atrichornis clamosus. Lineage (NCBI taxonomy): Eukaryota > Metazoa > Chordata > Aves > Passeriformes > Menuridae > Atrichornis > Atrichornis clamosus. The sequence continues at coordinate 128,707 of WBMZ01005806.1, forward strand.
TGGATATATTTTTGCTCTAATTTCAAGTTCATACAAGATTAACATATTTGGTATGTAGTTCTGCATCCAAACACCGTTTAATTTGGTCTACAATTTAACTTTTTGAATGTAAGGGCAAAAGTAATTACACCCAAGAACTGACACACTTCAAACTTGTTCACACAACAGTGGCAATTAGGAGCACAAGTGAAAAGGGACATTGAGATTTTGTTAGTATGAACAACTCAATAACATGGTTTGTCACTGGAAAGCTTGATCAGGAGCTAAGCTATTCTGCGTTTCAGTGTCAAGTGCCAATGGCCCAGACTACCTATGCAATGAAGTGTGAAAAACTAAAGTCATTAACAAAAAATCATTAACAGTTGCTAAACTGTTCAGGCTAAATCCTTATAAATGAATGACAGTTTAAAACTGAGCAGAGTTCTATCTTTCCCTTCTTAACTGTTTTAGCTATTTCTGAGATAAAAATTTAGATTGTACAGACACAACTTCCCAAAACACAAAAAAAAAACCCCACAGTCAAGGAAACAGAGAAGTCCTTGGGTCAAACAAATATTAAAAACCAGTCTTGAAGATTTTAGCCCAAAACCTCTCTCAGCAATTTCCCATCATTAATTCTTAGGCATTGAAATAAAGAAGACAAATTAATGCAACCCCAAAACTACTCAGTTTAGAAAACACCGTGTAGGGGAAAATTCACTACAGGAAATAAAATTTTAGGAGCTTAGTCATGTTTCAAAGATAATTATGCATGAATATGTAGTTAGATGTTGCTGAAGTATTAACTAAAACTATTAACTCCTCCAGTTTAAGAAACTTATCTATAAGTAGCATAAAAGGTCAAACAAAACTTACTGAATACAAAGGCATCTATTGCATCACTGGCACAAGATCAGCAAAGATTGCCTTGCCTCTCTACCTGCCAACAGCCACACTCACTTCACTGTGAAAAACCAGCCTTCTTATCTATCTGGTTCATTAAGGAGATAAGCATGCACTCAAAGACCCTCTGATGAAGGTCAAACAGCCTTTACTGACACCTCAGCAGTGGAGGGCCAATGTGTTTATTCTACCTCTTTTGTCAAGTGTAAATTCTGACTGAAAGTGAGATCCTCATTAAGTTTCACTAATACCTTAACTGACACAGTCCTCAGTATGCAAATGAAGGAGAACATGGATTGTGTAATGCATGTATGACCAAAGTCACCAAACTCCACCTATAACATGTGATAGTTCTTTGGGCAGGCCAAAATTTATAGTATGAAGGGGGACCTTCACCGTGGAAAAGGCTGGCCGGGAACAACACCACTGGAAGGCGAAAACTCAGGATTGGTCAATAGGCGGTGTCTCTCCTGTCCTGAAGGAACACCTTTTGGTGAGCTTTGCGCCTCCAACTGCGTCGGAAAACACATGGGAATATTCACTTATATGCACATGGAGCTATTAGAATCTCTCTTGCTGTACGTTCTGTTGGAACACATCTAAACACTCTGTAGTTAGTGTACCACAGCAATCCTGTATCTGCTCTCCTGTTGCTTCAATAAACCATACTAGTTGTGAATCTGGATCATGCAACGTTCTTATTGAATGAAATCACACCTATACTACAGGACTGTTATCTGCATTGTTTGTGTATCTGTGCTCATGCAAGTTTTCCTTTTGATCTCAACCAGACTCAAAGTGCTAAATCGGCTATAATCAGAAATTAAGCCCAGTCGCACTCAGTTCCTCTGATACCTGAGGGCCAGCTGGAGTGCAAGAGGGTTTAATTTCTGCTATATTCTTATACCCATAATGAAACATTCTGAAACTTTTAATCTTCCTTATCAGAAGCTGTTGAACACATTATTTGACTGAATTTATCAGCATCCTTATAAATGACAAAAGCTTTTCTAACCTTTCAAGTTCCATATATCTTTTATATGTGACAGTCTGAGAAGCTGTAATCATTCTCATTTCATTCAGACACCAGATGTGAATGTCATATTTCTTTATATTTAAAGTTTTACCTGATCTTACCTATGTTCTTATGTGACTGCTCCCTGTTGAGTTTGAGTTTATAATCTGTTGTTGCTCATGTTATTTCTAATGACTGCATTGTGTAATGTCTGTAATAACACGATATTCCCCAGTTTCTCTGTGCTTAACTTGAGCCTTTATTTGAATGTGCTGTTATGAAATGATGCATCTTTTGTTCATTTTTCATGAAGTAAACAAACACTTTTTCTTATGATTTCTTTTTAAAAATAATTTTGTGCTTTCACCACATAGCATACTGTATCTTTGTATATTTTGAAGAACATAAATTTTACGTTTGTATTTACTTTCATGTACTTTTTTTTTTTTGGACATTTTGCAATTGGGTGAAAAAAAATTTTCCCAGGAAGTGTCTTTCTTTTCAAATTAATCACCAAGTGCTCTATTCTGCCACAGTGCAACTCAAACCAAGATAAACAGCAAGAGCACATAACACTTTTTTAATACTTTGTACTGTTAGCAGTTGCTCTTTGAAGTGTTTCTCCCTGTTTGTAAAATCTGTGACACTAATAAAGCATTACACTAAATATGACTGTTCTGTGAGCTATAAATCTCACTGAAACAGAGAGATAAAAGATACAGGTATGCATTTAAACAAGGATATATCTGAATAATTCTAGAAATGACTTAAAGTATGTTTGAGATAGGAATATTGTGACTGAGTTTCTTTAAAATAAAGGCATGCTCCTAAGCATGTGCTGCTGCTGTAAATTGTTGCCCAGAATTGTTGAAGTCAGACTTGGTGTTTCTTTTTGGCTTTTCTCACATCAGGATGAAGAGAAAAAAAATGTAGCAAGGTTAGGTATTAAATGTTATTCTTAGTATTGATTTAATAGGACAGGAAGCTTTCAGAAGGGATAGAGGAGTTGTGTGTTAGTGGGTTGGCAAACACATCCAAAGTGTCACAAGGAGACACTAGGCAATCATGCATGGGTGATCTGGAACTTCTTTTACAGTCTCACTCCAAGGTAATTTTACTCCTACTGTTATCTTTACATGGTGCAGGAGAAAAGTCTAGCTATATACCAGTATCTACTGTAAAATTAATGTGTTTTCTTTCTAGTTAGTTCAAAGATATAATTTCCTTAATAGCATAAATTTATAAATGTATTTTGAGTTTTCTACGTAACACCTAAATACCACTTTTGCTAGCCAGGAAGTGGCTGGTTTCTCCCTATGCCAAATCTTGCCTCCAGACTATTAATAAGGAGGTGTTTTTGACAAGGTTCCCACTTGCTCTAGTTTTAATTCAGCCTATTATAAAGGGTAGTTTTAATGACATGTTGTTATACTTGTCCTATAATATCCATATATTTATAGAAGCATACTTAAACAGAAGTAAAGATGAAACTATAATAGACAATATGTTACAATTAGTTAGCTTATAAATAGTATTTGTTTTAAAGTGTTGTTTAGCCATTGTTGAGAGGATTACATTTCCATAATGTCTCAGAGGAAACATCATGTGAACACTATATACATATCCCAAACAGGCAAAATAATCCCTTACTGCCAACACCTGCTTGGATGTCCCACTGATGCTATTGTTCAGTTTAACCAGGAAACAGTATCTAAGATCAAAACCAACAAATAGAAGACTACTCATGAACAACAAAAGAAATACCATGTGTTATTAAACTATTGATAAATTAAAATGTGTGCAGATGTGTCTCTGTAGTGGTGTGTTCACATCAGCAACTTCTGCTGGAGGGGTGGGTTCTTTGTAGCCGCAAAACCATGTTTCCTCCTGGAGTGACTATCAGATCCAGCACTGAAGAACTGAACATATGAGGAAGTAAAAAAAAAAAAATTTAAATGTTTTTTCTTGCAAAAAGTTCATACAATGTTCAGATTTTATGACATCTCAAATAAAATTTTATACTTTTTTTAAAGTTGAAAATATTTCTGCAATGGAAAATATGTTCACAGTAATAAAAATTTTAAATCCTTCAAGAACTGCATTTTTCACTACCATGCAAATCATTGTAAAATTAGGACATCTTTTCATGAATTTTCATAAATTGTTCTGTTGATATTTAAATTGTATTTTAGCAGTTTTTGCAGCTTCTGCTCTGAAGTGCAGAATAAATCTGGTAAGAGACAGAAGTGCTTTGATAGTAACTGGGAGACTCAACATTTTTAAACACTGATTTGTGGTTCTTTATTCAAGGGGTGGTTCCAACACGCACAGTGTCTGATCCACCAGTGTTTCTCACCTGCACATCAGAAATCAGTTTTCAACGGAGCTAATTTCAAATTTTCACTTTTGCAAACCACACACTTAGTGAAACCTCAGTTCACTGCCAAGACAATGCCAGATTTTTTCAGAAACTATTGCCCTAAACAGGTATATTGATTTCAGAGATATTTAAGAGGCAGAGAGCATTTATCCTTGATCAAACTAGTAGCTTAAATTTAATTACTGTCTTCCTGCTGAAAATGTGTAACCTAGCACAATGCAAACTTAAATACCCAATCCTTTTTTCTTTTTTTTTTTTGTTAAATGTGCTCAATACTGTTGAACTCATCTTCTGCATGTTTGATCTATAAACAGATGAATATAAAATGAACTTCATAAATCACTAGTGAGAGGTTCAAGAGAACCCTGCAGTTCTTATTAACTGAATGCTAAATGAATATGGTTAAACATATAAAAGGAATTTGTTAATGAGGGTGTATTATTGCTCTGAACTATGTGTAACCTTTGCTATTCTTTTGTAAATTTTAATGAAAATCCAATGCTGCCTGTGTCACATTGAAATCAAAACAATCAAACTGTAATCAACTTACCTTTATCTTGCTGGTGTTTACCTGTTTGATATGTTCTTCATTTTTTCTTAACTCAAGAGAAGACAAACTTCAAAATTTATATGTCTCTTTTGAGACACAGCAACTCCTGCTGCTGCAGACAGGCAGAATGGGATTCAGTCCCAGTTTTAACTACCTAGTATTGGCACACCCTACAGGGTAAAATGCCCAAGTTCTCATTTCACTAAATGGAGATGTAGACTCAGCCACACAGGTCCATCCCCAGTCTTTCCATAAAGGTGTAGGTCTGCTGTAGGTCCTGTCTTTTTTCCACCAGTCCTGTGCAAATATCTCAGATATCTGAGGGCATTTCACGTACCTCTATAAGACAACATTTAGGCAAACATCTTAACCTAATGCAAGGAGAGCCTGAGCATTGACCAAATGTGCAAACATCCTCACATAAACACTTCATGTCACTTGTGTGAACTCATTCTCCCTTCTTGAGGTCAAAGCCATATTGTCTTGGATTTCAGTTAGTTCAGCATTGTCTTTCTTAAAGTCCAGAATGTGTTTTATCATCAGGTTTATCAATTGAGAACAAATTATATAAAATAACATAAAATATTTGGGGGCCAAAAGTGCTGTTCAAAGAAATAAATATTTATTGATACAGATCACCTTGGCCAAAGGTCAGTTCTTTTTCAAAATTTGAAGGTTTTTTCACATTTCAAATGCTGGAAAAAAGAATCTGCATTTTTTTCAGACACCATTTAAATCGTAATTGATCATATTGTTCTTCTGTGTTTTTAAGCGTGGGAAAGTGGGAGAGAAGACAACATGTAATCTCTTGATTAGAAAAATAACTCTACAAACAACATATTAATCAAACAGGGAGCTGCATTTCCACCTCTGCAGAGTGTTCTGATGATAGGACACTAAGTGGAAAAGCGAAATTTATCGTGATTAATCACCATGAAATCTTCTTAAAGGCAGAGCTATTTTCACTGAACTTTCCTATCAATGAATTAACTTTTCTCTCAAAATTGGTACCTTCCTGTTATTAACTAGCCGTGCCACTGGGTTTTTTGACTGTTGTTGAAAAGTGTTTCAGCATTGGACAGAATCTGTGCAAGTTGCATTCTCATTCTTCTGTATTACCTTCCTCATATTTTCCTCTCTCTCTGACTAAGACTCCACTTTAAACAAGTCTCATATAAACATTTCTTTACCAATATTAAATCACAACCAACTGTTAAGCAGGTTATTGCAGTTTTAAGATTAAACCATGTTACAAATATCCAGAAAAATGCCTTTTTTCTAAACACTGAAAACTGACATAAAATCTTCTCATATATAACCTCCGTGTATTGCAGGGGGAAAATAGGCATTGAAAACTGAACAAGAAATTTTTCAATAAAAGGAATAATAAAGTATGGCTTTTTCTGATTGCCCGTTTCATATCTGAACTGCAATGTTACATTTTCCTGTGTCAAGTTACTTATATTCTCCCATTACAGCATTTTAAGCTTTCTTCTGCATTCCTTTCTGTAATTCTGCCAGTGTTGTACACAGTAATTTGGCCAGTTAATAAGAAGTGCTGACTGCCTGTCTGTCCTCTGCTCTTGGCCTCTATGTAAACTCTACAAAAACACCTCACAGCAGCTGATATGTCAAACCAATGACTGTGACCCTGTACAGGGCCTCTGTGGAAATTCAATATTTTACAGACGTGCTCCTCTGACCAATCTCATAAATGTTCAGTAGCTTCCCAAATTTTGAAGCGGTGAAAAGGAATGGAGCAAATATATAAGAACGTATCTTTACATTCTGATACATAATAATTATGGTTGAATAAGTTTTATTTTCTTCAGATTCTAGACTTAATCTTACAAAGTCACATAAAAAGAAAAAAGAAATAAAACTTTTTAAAACATTATTCTGTATCGGACCAGCTTTTATGTCTAAGGAAATTTATTTTCCTTCCTTCATTTTCCAGAGGCTCCATTTAGCAGCTCAGCATTCAATTTTAGATATCAATACACTAAATTTTTCAGATTACATAAAAAAGTGTAAGCATAATAACTAAGTATGCACTGAGTCCAATATTCTTTGACTATGACTCAATTTTTTTGTCCTATAAAAAACTGATATAAAATGCTAGCAAACCAGAATCTTAATATGAGAGACTAAATTTGCTCTTATTTTTTAATTTGCTCAATTACATAGATTTTTTTTTTCTTGACTCACCTTTGTGGAAGAAAGGTATCCACATGTATAAATATTTGTCTGGAAACAATGATTTGCATCAATTTATGGATATTTGAAAGCAGCAGTAGAACACATTAATACAATCTGAAACATCTTATCTTTACAGTTATTTTTGAAAGGCTCAATTGGCTATTGGGTCAAATTCAATTCCCAAGGATATGTTTCAAGTTGCAGTGGAGTAAAGTGAATATCTTTAAGGGAAAAGTATGCATGTTTCACAAGGCACTGTTATAATTTCTGGCATACATATAAAGATTTAAAAAACCCCATGATACTAAATGTATATTATATTTTTTCTCACTCCTTTTAGTATGATTGGTCTTGAATTTTCAGGAAAAGTGTTGTTTGTCTCTACTGAGCCCAAGCTCTTTTACAATGCTTCCCTTCTGAATAATTATTTCAATATACTGTTGACACTAGCACAATGTTTATTTTCACTGGAAACAGAAATTATTTTTTTTTAAATCAGGAAATTACATATTGTTCCTCTCATATTTCTAAAGAACTTAGACCCATGGACAGTGGTTAGTGTAGATCTGCACAGTTTTAACATTTGAAACTTAGAATTGGTTTTCACAGAAAAAAGAAAATAAATTAATTTCAAGTGCAGTACAAAAATAAGAATGTCATTCATTCTTTAACAACTTCTTGCCCCTGCAAAGAAAACCAAGAGGATCTCAGCTAGGCATTTCCCAAATCTGGTTCCTAGGCAAAACATAAAGAATTTTGCTTAGCACTCTATGAATTAAAAAAGCTTTTCAAGTTTATATTTTACTTACAAATAAATTGTGGAATTTACTATACTTAAGATGTATGAACAAGATAATCATAATATACATATGCATCTGTGAATTAAAATTTAGCATGTATTATATTCCTGTAATTCTTAAGTATTCCTTGAATACAAAGCCATGTGATTCTAAAAATTTTCATTGATTTGGAAAGCCATGGGTTTTATGAATTTCCTGTACTCAAAATCAATAATACAATGTTCTTCTGAAAAATTCATTGAGTTACCAAGCAGCAACAATGCCATGTGACTTGTGTGACTAGCCACACCATGTAAAAAATTAGCAGCAAATGACTGAAGCAAACAGTTGGCAGGAACTCATATGCTAAAAGGCAGAGGCTGAATATGGACAGTTGGAGTAGACCTGTGCAGTTGGAGCAGAGTACTACAAACAAGCAATATGACAGAAAGTGACATTATGCCAATGGATGTAATGTTAATTAACTACCTTTTGGAAGAATTTCAAAACCAAAATGGTAATACTTTCAGCATTCATCAGGTGAGACACCTGCTCTTGTGTAGAGAACTCAGCTTTAATTTCTAGCTAACTGTTGGTGTTGGGTGTAATTTGAATGAATAAAAATTAGTAGCAAGATTATTTAAATAATCCTCAATTGCTGGAAAAGGCCACTTATTTTCACATCAGCAATAGTTAGTTTCACTAGCAGTGTATCTGCAAATTTACTTTTCATGCTAGAATCTGTTGCAGATATTTAACAATGATTTGGGTTACACATAACTAAATAGAATAAGTAGTTCTTAAATAATTACTCAACTTAATGGAGTTGAGATAGCTGAAATATTCAGTCAGCACAGCATTTATACTGGGGACAATATTATTGTAAGCTCCAATTCTGAGAGCTCAGCCTCATTTTGCTATGTGAGTAAAGTACCCATAAATTCAAGACAATAATAACAAAGGCTTTGATAAATATGATTTAGTGAAAGGGAAAATGATTCCCTTTAAAGGAAGTTTGTTTGCTCAGAGAATATGTCAACTGTTATGAACAAAGGGAAAGGTGGCAATTATCTATCTTAGCATTTTATAAAGCTTCCTATCACTCTCACATATCAAGAATTAAATCAGCAGCGAAATCATTAATAGACTTCACAGAATTTCTCATGCTATTTGTTTGAGAAAGTAGCAGGAAAGCAAAAAACTTTTCCTAGACTGCTTCTCACATTGTCTCTAAAAAGGTGAAAATGCTTTGTTCCAATTCTTTCTTTTACCATCCCTTTTTCTGTGTCTTAATCTTCAGAAATAATAATTGAAATCTTTTACAAATTCCAGTAACACTGAATGGAGGGACAGAGAATAGCATCCCTGACTGATAGAACGGTCAGAGGAAGATTTCATACCCTCTTGGACACAACAATGCATAGAGAGGATATATTTTTCAGCAATAGGTAAAGCTCCCATTGTCTTAGGTACAAGCCTGTTCCAGTCAATCATAAGCTACAGCAGCATTGGAAATCAAATGTTTCCAAAGTGCTGCGTTTTCTGACTTATATATCTTACAAAATAAACTCCCTTTCTTTTCCTGAATTAGTAATCAAGCATCTGAGATTTGAAACCTAGAAACACGAAAACAGTCATGAGCCTGTTCTCTTTCTCAGTGTTCCTAGAAAAGCATGGATTTAAGCACAACATTTAGACTGCCCCTCAAAAAGTCCATGTGCTGGTGTGTCTATTACATCTATTCTTACATAAATTACTCTTACTGCTTTAAAATTAATTACTTTACCAAGCTTGAATTCATCCAAGTTCAGCTTTCAAGTGTTGGAGATTCTTATGTCTTTGTCTGCAATATGGAGCACTCCCACTATCACATCTCTTTTACTTGAATGAGGATCTGTAGTCTGATTAAATCACCCTTAACCTTCTCTGCCAATGTGCTAAATTGGTTGAATTCTTTAAGTTTCAAATAATATGTCTGTTTTTCTGATACCCAGAGCATTTTTATGTCCATTCTTTGAACTATCTGCAGAATTTTCATACTTGTCTGGATGTAGACACTGCCAGTAGACACATTCTGACAGAGGTCTATCTATTTCTTGCATACTGTTAAAACTATTTCTCCACTTTAACTTGACAGTCTTCTCTCACATGGCGAGTGTTAGCCCTTTTGCTCCAGTATGAAATTGAAAGGTAACATTAAGGAGGTTCTGTGATGATTTCAAGTAGTTTTCTGAATAATTACTCTCTGAGGTAGTGTCCTCTTTTGCAAGTGTAGATTTAGTTATTTGTTTCATTTGCTACTACCCACAGTGAAGTGTGTTAAAATAGATTTTGGTAGGTTGTGACCGTTTGTGTCAGACTGACTCAGGTAACTGATCGCTTGATCTCCTCATTAGCTACAACTCCACACCTAAGTACATTTAACATATGCTCTGTAACACTGTCTCATATAGACACTTAATAAAAATTTTCTATGTGTGGAATCCCTGTAGAAACGGCTTCATTTACTGATTCCTATACACTTAAAAATACTAGGTTAGATCAGCCTATAAGCCATTTCTAAAGCATTTATTATGTGCTATGTTTATTTTCTACAAGTTTTTAATTAAGACATACTATGATCCTAAGCCAAAAAACATTTTATTAAGGCAGAAATTTTTCAGACTGAGCCGCATTCCTTTTAATAAATACATAACTAACACAGGCATTGTTATGAAACTGAATCCAGTGCAATTTGTTGTATGTCTGATCTAATTTTAGTTACTTTGCATCATATTTCTCTGATCTCCTGGTTGATAGAAAGATAACGTAATCTAGCAGAATTTAACGGGGAAAAGAGTTTCCTGTTTTTATTGGAAAGAAATCCCCTGCTACCTTGTGGACTTATTTGTCCAGGTAGCCAAACTTGAAGTTATAGTTATAGATCCAGTCCAGTACCAGTATCATGCAGGCTGGGAGGAAAAGGCCAATAGCAGCATATCTCTAACAGGGGAAAACATGCCAGAGGAACAGCTAAGTCAGCTTGGCAGTTCAGGAAGTGTCTAAATTAGCCCCATAGTAATTCAAGGTCCCTGCAGGACTGTAAGCATAAACGTCTCCTGGATTTTTAGGTGCCAAACTCTTTGTGACTAGACACTAAAAAATAGCCCACATCAAGTCAAAACAAGATCTTCATACTCTTCATAAAGTAATCTTAAACACACAAACATGCATATATCCAACCCGCTGGAGAGTTTCTGAACAAAGCAATGCAGATAAGCACATTTAGATACTGTGGTTATCCCAGGTTTTCTCATGAACTGAGTCATGTTTAGTGACAGAGATAGAGGCTTAGGGATCAAATATGTAAGTTCCAGTTACTTGTTCTGTGTCTATTCAGGACATGACTTTCAAGTATTATATAGCATATAATGAAAAGGCAGAAGGATTTAACTCACTTGAGTAATCCTATTTCCTAACATTCATTATCAGTAACTTCACAGCTGCTGTATGGCTTACTTATTAAAATAAAAATTAGGAAGAGAAATCTGTTGATGCCAGATTTATTCAGAGTGGCAAGACTTACCACCTGACATATCTCGGTAATTAGAGGGGGGCTTTAACAGAAGGTTAGAGCTCAAATAGAATACAGAGTTTATTGCTTGTCATGCTGAAATGAGTCTTGGCCAGCGCAAGGAATTTTCTCAGTAATGTTCTGCACCAATATTATGCAGAGATGTTTGAATAGCTTCTCTCTTTAGAGTCCTCTTTTTTTTTCTCCAGATAATAATTTTCCCTTATTCTGTCTGTCTCTTAAATGACAGTTCAGTGATAGATTCTTAACTAATTAAAAACAGAGGAATGATTATTGAGAATCACACTTCTTTCAAGGGAAGCATGTAGGTGAGGGTAAATTTCTGAATAGAGATGAAAGCAAGCACATACTTACGTATTTCACTGATTTGGAAGTAGCATCATCAGTGACTTTTTTCCTTTTGTTATTCTGTTCCTTTTTCTGAGAAAGCTTTGGTTTTTTTAATATGATACATTCCATAGTACCTATCCAGTTTCCCTGCTCAAAACAAGATAACTAAATCTGATTTGGTTTGGAATAGGCTTCCTTGTTGTGTATTACTCACTTTTCTGAGAGGGATGTCCTAAAGAATACAGGTCTTCTAGGTGTGCAATCTTAAACAGATATGTTAACAAAATGGGGGAGGTATGGATGAAATGGAAGAACACTCTCTGGTCATACTTGAGGTGATACCGTGTCTAAACACAGTCCTGTGCATGCCTTAGTGGAAAGCCTCGAGCGTTTGTCACTGTTTTATGCATTAGCAGAAAAAACATTAAGCTGGGTGCAGCAAAGTCCCCTTCATTCCTGTGGTGCCAAACTTACCTTTCAATCTTATCTGACAGGCAGGTGCCGTTCTGTCTGTTTATGTTCAACTATGTCACTTACTGGCACTTTTAACATAAAGTTTATAGCTGACAAGAGCATCATCTTTGGTATTCAGGTAAAAAAACTGGATGATAATGCTTTCACACTGATTTTCTTCCTCCAGAATAGCAGAGCATTTCTCACCAGCAGGATTTAGACATGTTTAAAAAAAAAATATATGAAACTTACAATTTAATCCTCTCTCTTCAGATAAGCATCTAAATCCCACTGCAAAAGAGAAGAAAATTATAAACTAGAAAAATATTTTGTTATTTTCCTGGAGGGAACAGTATAATAGACTGGACTGGGTATGGTAATAGAATTTTCCCCAATATAAAACTCCTGCATCTCCCCTGTGGTTCTATAAAAACATTATAAAAAATGTTTCAGTAAACAAAATAAGAGAGAGATAATGAAAACTGAATTAGCAATCATTTGGACAGCCAGCTGTTTTGGGTTAATGTGCATACCAGATTTTGGAGACATTCCTTCTGGTTTATTTGAACATACTTAGTTTGCCATGTTGTCAGATGTTTGCAGTGTAGCATACAGCAGAAACCAGCACAGTGTTGTGAGCATTTTTGGACTGCAGTTCAGCATCCTCACAGCTGACCCACTTCATGCAGTATCTGGTAATGGCTGATTTGTCTTAAAAGTGTTCATTAAAAGGAAGGGATTTATCTCTTAGCCTCTTCGTTGACACTGCTGTTTAGCAAAAAAAAATTTAGTGTTTTGAGTTAGCAAGGATTGGTGTAACAAACTGTTGGGAGTAATGCCTTTTGGTATAAATCTTCTGATCAGGTTAACTGGGGCTTGTTTTCAAATAACATAAATTAAAGTTACATGTTAATATTCCTTAATATGACATATTTCTGATCCAAACAGAAATGTGTACCATCTGTCACAGAAGAAAAAAACAGCTGATGTGGAAAAGGTGTTGTGGATTTTCTAACTGTAAATGTTCAGGACTTTTAAGGGTTCATTTAGTACTCTCCATGGAGGAAAGTGCTTTTAACTCAAAGATAGAAACAGGGATATTGTACATAAGATGAAGTAAGGGATACAGAAACAAAAATTTGAGCAAGAGGCCAAAGAGGAACAAAGTTTCACTGATAATTTCTCTTTCCACTCCACACAGTATGTCAGAAACTACACATGATCTCTCAAACTGACCATGCAAAAATAAGTATGTTCATAAACACATACCTTTTACACATTTAAAGCAGACTCTAAGTACAAATGAACATTAAGGATTAGGATGGTTGCAAAATAGCAAATTTGGATATATTCAAGTTCACATATATCCTTTTTTATTAGCAGATGTGTTGAATTTTTAAGTGTAATACAAGTCTACAGCACAGCTGAGATACATAACTGTCAATTAAAAAATTTGAACTTAGAATATCTGTGTTGAGACTTGGGTTCTGTGTTGTCATGGTTAAGATGTCCAGTTCCTAGAGTTGCCAAATGCGCTATGTATTTTAATGTTCTCTCTCCCAAAATAGAAATTAGATTCTTTTTTTAGACTTTGTGACATTCATTAAAAGAGGTACTCTTTGCTTCATTAGTTGTGGTTTAGAGATAATATTTGCTCCTGCAAATGAAACAGGATATTTTTCTATAGCAACAGAGAGAATATTACACATGTTGTCCACTATGCACCAACACAGAATATAGTATAGACTGCAAAATGAGCATCCCTGCACCTTGTTAATCAGTGAATCAAAGGAGATGCTGGATGGGAAGTATCATCTATTCCATGTCTCTACATAATTCCAGTAATGTTTAATAATTTTTTTTGGTAATTGTATTGGATTTGCATGGCCTGGTTTGTGATAGTGAGTGAATGACAGGGGTGGCTTCTGTGAGACGCTGCTGGAAGCTTCCACCATGTCCAGCAGAGCCAATCCCTGGATGCCTGCAGAAATGGACGTGCCGCTGGCCAAGGCTGGGCCAATTAGTAGTGGTAACACCTTTGTGATAATAGATTTAAGAAGAGATCAAAACAATACTGGTGGTGCAGTTTTAATTCTAATCAGAGAAGAATGGGGTGAGAATATGTGAGAGGAACAGCTCTGCAGACACCAAGGTCAGTGCAGAAGGAGGGGCAGGAGGTGCTCCAGGTGCCGGAGCCGAGATTCCTCTGCGGCCCGTGGTGAAGGCCATGGTGAGGCAGCTGTGCCCCTGCAGCCGATGGAGGCCACGGGGGTGCAGAGAGCCCCCTGCAGCCCAGGGAGGAGCCCACACTTGAGCAGGTGGATACCTGGGAGGAGGCTGTGATCGTGTGGGAGACCCATGGAGAGAGGGGCCCTGCTCCCAGGCTGGAGCAGCCTGTCCTTGGAGGACTGCTCCCCATGGAGGAGTCACCCACGCCACAGCAGCTTGAGGGGTGCTGCTGCCCGTGGGATGGACTCACGTTACAGCAGTTAGCAGGGAGCTGTTGCTCATGAGATGGACTCACGTGGGAGAAGTTCCTGGAGAACTGCCTCCCGTGGGAGGGACCCCACGGTGCAGCAGGGGAAGGACTCCTCTCCCTGAGCAGCAGGAGAAGCCACAGGTGATGGACTGACCAAAACCCCCATTCCCTGTCTCCTTGCACTGCTGGGGTAGGCGGTAAAGCTGGGAAGAGGGAGTGGGGGGGTGCAAGGTGTTTTTAAGGGCTTACTTTACTTCTCATTATCCTGCTCTGATTCTGTTAGTGCAATAAATATACTTCACGTATAGTTGGGACATTTTTGCCCATGATGGTTGAGTGATCTCTCCCAGTCCTTATCTCAACTCATGAACCCTTGGTTAAATTTTTTCCCCTATGTTCACTTGCAGAGAGGAGTGAGTGAGTGGCTTTTGTGGGTGCCTGGCATCCAGCAGGAGTATTCATGCTACAGCACATAAACTGACATGTAGCAGTGGAGACTTAACAATTACAGAGGACCATAAAAAGTGAACAAAGAGATATTGAACACATGCTTTTAATTAGGAAGGATAGACTGACTTCAGGAAATAGCCAAAGCCAAGCCAAGAAAAAAAATTAGACCGTTATTTTCTGTGAGAAAGGGAAATATGGAAATATTTCCTGTCTGTAACATTTAAATTTATATTAAATTAAACTTTTATTTTTACTGTAAAATGACAAGAACAAGAATAAAATCCACAATACAATATTAAGTTCCGTAAGTTGTTGCATTATTTTGCAGAAGAAAAGGCAGTTATTCCTTCTAAAAGGTCTAGAATAATTGTGACTGGAACAATGAAGTTATATTAATTCAGGGGATGACAAATTAGTTTTATTTTTCCCTTCAAAGGGTGCAAATAGTGTATTTTTTATTTCTTGTTTAAAATTCCACTACTCTTCAGTATCTGAAAATTATATATGGCAAGTGATTCAAATTTTTATTGGGAATAAAGTAATATGTGAAAACCAATGAAGAAAAAAGAAGAACAGAACAGATAAGGTTTGAA